>CM050415.1:27245568-27703305 GCA_027564155.1 Gymnocypris eckloni scoliostomus | reverse complement strand
TAAAAATAACAGCATCTAAAATTTGAGACAACAACAAACAAACAACTTAGGCCTACCATTAAAACCGTGCTTGCACAGGTTTACATTTATGTATTTAGCAGACACATTTATCCAAAGTGACTTACAGTGCATTCGGTCTATGCATTTTTTTTGTCAGTATGTGTGTTCCCTGGGAATTGAACCCACAACCATTTGCGCTGCTAACGCACCGCTCTACCACTGAGCAACAGGAACACAGGTTCTACATGATCCTCTTTTCTAATATCCTGTCTAATAAGCAATATAGACGACACCATTGTTTACAATACAACCAGAGCAGATGCCACTGAGCTGAGGAGCGCAGAGGAGCAGACGTGCTCTAAAGGTGGTTTAGCCAATCATAACGCACTGGACCAGCTAACCAATCTGAGCCCATCGCTTATTTCTGAGGGAGGGGCTTCATTAAAGCAGGAAATGATCAGCGCGTTTATCAGAGAAGTGACAGAGTGGTGTGAAATAAAGGTAAATTATGTGTTTTTTTTTTTAAACGAAACATTAACACATGTTAGACTGCACCCCATAAACACAATCATGACTGAAAAAAACAGCCAACCCCCCCCAAAAAAGCTTTTGGCTTCTCTCCTGAGGCCACAAGAGGGTGCATCGAGCAAAATATTACTAATGCGCATTTATTCGAAGCAATACAATAACAACTACATTTTAAAAAACTTCTAATGTTTAAAATAATGTCTATTAACCAAATATATTAATATACCAAATATATTACTTAAGTTGCTTAAACCATTAGAAATAAAACAGCATCATGTATGTATGTATGAATAGGTTAAAAAAAGGACTGAAAAACAAATAACACAGTAATTTTTCCATTTAAAAACATGAGATGCGGTGTAATGGGGGTGAAACCCATCATACAGTTTTGAGACATGTTTTTTTAAAAGTGGAACATACATTAATTTGACATGGCTTTATAAACATCAGGCTCTCTTGTGCGAGACGCGAGTGCAACGGTGATAGATGTCCCTCTAGAACATGTGATAAATATGTGTTCTGTGTGAACAGCTTGGTTTCAGTTTTACCGTAAACAAGATCTTCTCCACATTGAAGTTCTCTTTTTCCACAATATTTTGAGTGAACAACCAGCAGCACTGCGTCTAGTGGGTTCAGCTGGATAGGCTAACAAAACCATTAAAATGCACACTTATATTGCCATCGCATCTTGTGTGCCACTGATACGGCTGCCTGATGCACATCTACAATTTTAATGAACGTTTTTGGATTTGAATGTGGATTTCTATTTGAAATTCGACAAGTATTCAAAATTCAAATTTTTGACAGCACTACTGTACAATAAAAACATCCTGTAAGCTTCAGAGCAATCTCGTTAGTCTAAACACAGCTTGATAACATTACAGTGGACCTCAAAGAATAGTACAAAATACAAAAAAACACAATAAAAAATACAGAAACCCCTTTGAAGTGTAATTATCACATTTAAGCAATATTATGATTCCTTTTTCCATCCCCGGATTTAAAACCTCCTGAAATTAAAAGTGAGACTCTGAAGCAGTACCTCTGGGACACAGTGACCGAGTGATACACAGCTGAAGATGAACTTTTTGAGCAATTTTGCTGGGCAACCTTGGTGAATGCTGCCGTCAACAAGCAACCAGGTAAGACAAAGGGCCAACGACCGATCTAAAGTATAGATAGATATTTAGATAAGTATAGATAGATATTGTTTTCCATTCTCAATGGGAAAGAGCCCGAGCAACATTTCTCACAAAGTTTCTCCTTGTATCATCAGCCAAAAATCTTCAACTGACACACAAATTATATTCACCATAGATGTATCTATACCTATAGCTACATATGATATCCACGCATTTGTAAATTACTGAATTCGCACTGTGTGGCGTTACAGAAAACTCGTCGGTCGTGTTCCGGTTCCTATCACACAGCAGCGTCGCCGAAAATGTTGTTGCCAGTCCTTTGAGTGTGAGTGTATGTTTGTTTATAGAATAATGTTGTCACTGCTGCAAACTCCCACATATACAAATAATTAGGCTATTCGGAAAACATAGCATTTACGTGTAGCTAGGCCCCTCGCCACTAGGCCCCGGGCTTGAAGGCCGTTAAAGCCCGTACGTTTATTCACCCCTGCATGTACCTTAAGTGACATGTCTGTTTAGGCACAAATTATATTGATATTACAGCTGTGAAAGGTTATAACGTACTTACTTACTTTTCTGGTTTTGAATCCTGCGAGATGGCGTCCAGTCCCCAATGTGAGTGCTTTTACTTTCACTTTGACTTACTTCTTCTTCTTCTTCTTCTTCTTGCTTTTTAATGGCGGCTGGCAACCAACATAAATAGGTGCATTACCGCCACCTTCTGCTCCGGAGTGTGGAACAGAGTTTTATATTCTATTTATTAATCCCGTCTCTCTAATAAAATCATAGAAGGCTTTACTATTTACTTCACTTGCCCATTTTATTAAAACCTTAAAATGTAACTCCTGAATTCTATTTTTCCTTAATTCTTCTATAATTTTTCCTCTTTCTTGTTCATAATTCCTACATTCAATAAACACATGAGGTATTGTTTCTTCATCATTACAGTATTCACATAACCCATTTGGATGTGTCCCTAATATTTTAAGTGTCCTATTTAAATTTGAGTGTCCTAATAATATTCTGTTAAAGACCTCCTCTTTCCTCGACTTACCTATACACTTTATATTTTGATTTACTTTATTTATTAAACTAAAACGGAATCTACCCTTTTCCCCATTGTTCCACTTAACTTGACATTATTTACTCACTTTATCCCAGATTAAAACCTTAATCTCTGATTTACTTAAATGGAACTTGTATCTCTATTGTTCTCTCTATAATGCTTGCTTTGTTAACTTATCCACTTCTTCATTTCCCTTTATTCCTATATGTGCTGGGACCCAAATAAAACTGACTGATGTATCATTCTGAATAATTCTTGAATGTATTTGTAGGATAATAAAGAGAATATCTTGGTGACTTGATTTTAAAAGATCTCAAACTCTTTAAGACTGCAACGGAGTCAGAACAAATGAAAACATTCTCAGGTTTGTGTTCCTCTACACACTTCAATGCCAAGAGTATTCCTATCATTTCTACAGTATAAACTGCCACATTATTAGAAGTTCGCTTTACTCCACTTATCCCCTGGTAACCACTGCCTTGGACTAAAAACGCAGCCCCAGTTGTTTGACGTTTTGGATCCTTTGAGCTATCTGTATACACTTGCATATACCAAGGGTATTGAACTCTGGTACATATTGAGAATACAGAAGTCAAGTCAGCTTCTCTTTCTGTTCTTTTAACCTCCAAGTAAAGTGAACTCATTGTCACGTTCAAGCAACCAGTCTGAGATGATTTGAGCTTTGTGACATGGTGCATTGTCCTGCTGGAAGTAGCCATCAGAAGATGGGTACACTGTGATCATAAAGGGATGGACATGGTCAGCAACAATACTCAGGTAGGCTGTGGTGTTTAAACGATGCTCAATTGGTACAAAGGGGCACAAAGTGTGCCAAGAAAATATCCTCCACATCATTACTGTCATGAATCTGGTTGCCACTCACTTCAATTGCACATCACCCATGGACTACATCTCCCATCATGCACTCCGTCCACCATTACACCAATCACACAGCTGTCACCATTCACTCATCAACCCTGATTGCCTCACCACACCTGCACCTCATTCACTCACTCACATAAAAGCAGCACACAAACACTCACCCAGTGCAAGTCTTGTTTTCCCTGGCTAACATTCTGAGCGTTTCCCCTGTTTTCTGATTCCCTGTGTTTACCTGGACTGCGTATTTACTCTGACCGTTTGCTGCCTGCCCTTTTGACCCTGCCTGCCTGTTGATATCTTCTCTGTCTGCTGCCTGCCCCGACCTTGCATTGTCCCTGTTGCTGATTCTGTCTAGCCTTCACAACTCCTGTTACTACCTTTGACCATTGCCTGTCTGACCACCTCTTGTCAATCATTAAAGCTGCTATTGGATCTAACCACACTGCCTCTTCATTACAGAAGACTTCGCCAACTCAGATCCAGCGGCTTTATTTCTACCAGCTCAACCATGGACTCCATAGACCAACTCCTACATCTTCGCCAGGGAGGCCTGTCTATTGAGGAGTATGTCCACCAGTTCTGGGAGCTGTCGTATCAGGTACCGTTGTACGACGAATTTTTGTTCAAAGACTTGTTTTATTTCGGGCTCAATGAACACAGCAAATCCCAGTTGGACAAATCTCTGTTTCCTGGTGGGGAGTTTAATGGCAGCTTAAGGGGTCTTAGGGACTATGCTTTGTTGTATGCTGGCTCTTCCTTCACTGTGGGTGTTGCAGAGTCCGCTCCAGAGCCCGCTCCGTCCCAGGAGCTCGCAGAGTCCGCTCCAGAGCCCGCTCCGTCCCAGGAGCTCGCCGAGTCCGCTCCAGAGCCCGCTCCGTCCCAGGAGCTCGCCGAGTCCGCTCCAGAGCCCGCTCCGTCCCAGGAGCTCGCCGAGTCCGCTCCAGAGCCCGCTCCGTCCCAGGAGCTCGCCGAGTCCGCTCCAGAGCCCGCTCCGTCCCAGGAGCTCGCCGGAGTCCGCTCAGAGCCCGCTCCGTCCCAGGAGCTCGCCGAGTCCGCTCAGAGCCCGCTCCGTCCCAGGAGCTCGCAGAGTCCGCTCCAGAGCCCGCTCCGTCCCAGGAGCTCACAGAGTCCGCTCCAGAGCTCGCTCCGTCCCAGGAGCTCGCAGAGCCCGCTCCGTCCCAGGAGCTCGCAGAGTCCGCTCCAGAGCCCGCTCCGTCCCAGGAGCTCGCAGAGTCCGCTCCAGAGCCCGCTCCGATCCAGGAGCTCGCAGAGCCCAGCTCTCCTTCGTCTCCGCTGGTCCCGCCCAGCTCTCCGATGCCTCCGCTGGTCCCGTCCAGTTCACCGATGCCTCCGCTGGTTCCGTCCAGTTCACCGATGCCTCCGCTGGTTCCGTCCAGTTCACCGATGCCTCCGCTGGTTCCGTCCAGTTCACCGATGCCTCCGCTGGTTCCGTCCAGCTCACCGATGCCTCCGCTGGTTCCGTCCAGCTCACCGATGCCTCCGCTGATCCCGTTCAGCTCACCGATGCCTCCGCTGATCCCGTTCAGCTCACCGATGCCTCCGCTGATCCCGTTCAGCTCACCGATGCCTCCGCTGATCCCGTTCAGCTCACCGATGTCTCGGCTGGTTCCGTCCAGCTCACCTATGCCTCCGCTCGCTGGTTCCGTCCAGTTCACCGATGCCTCCGCTGATCCCGTTCAGCTCACCGATGCCTCCGCTGGTTCCGTCCAGTTCTACCGAGCGCCCAAGAGAGTCAGAGCCGCCCGAGCGCCACCGAGATTCAGCGCTTCCAGAGTGCCCCCTCGAGGTAGTGGAGTTCACCAAGAACTTTCATGGAGGAGCTCCCTCCATTGCTCACAGAGACCCCGGACCCGCCATGGCCCATGAGGTCCCCTGATCCATCATGGCTGCCCGAGGCCCCGGATCTACCATGGCCGCTAAACTCCCTGCTCCGGTTCCTGAAACCAAATGTGCTCTCTGCCTCTTGTGTCTCCGTTTCCTCTAGGTCCCAGTCTCGGCCAGGGATCTCTGCTCTCCGCCCTGGTGGGCGTCTGTCTCGTCTGCTCCGCCCTGGGCGCCTGTCACGTCTGCTCCGCCCCTGGTGGGCGTCTGTCTCGTCTGCTCCGCCCTGGAGGGTGCCTGTCACGTCTGCTCCGCCCTGGTGGGCGTCGGTCTCGTCTGCTCCGCCCTGGTGGGCGCCTGATCTGCCAGAGTCACCCACGTCTCCGTCGACCTGCCAGAGTCACTCCACGTCTCCGTCGACCTGCCAGAGTCACTCCACGTCTCCGTCGACCTGCCAGAGTCACTCCACGTCTCCGCCGACCTGCCAGAGTCACCCACGTCTCCGACGACCTGCCAGAGTCACTCCACGTCTCCGTCGACCTGCCAGAGTCACTCCACGTCTCCGTCGACCTGCCAGAGTCACTCCACGTCACTCCGTCTCCGTCGACCTGCCAGAGTCACTCCACGTCTCCGTCGACCTGCCAGAGTCACTCCACGTCTCCGCCGACCTGCCAGAGTCACTCCACGCCTCCGCCGACCTGCCAGAGTCACCTCACGCCTCCGCCGACCTGCCAGAGTCACCTCACGCCTCCGCCGACCTGCCAGAGTCACCTCACGCCTCCGCCCGACCTGCCAGAGTCACCTCACGCCTCCGCCCGACCTGCCAGAGTCACCTCACGCCCCGACCTGCCAGAGTCACCTCACGCCCGACCTGACAGAGTCACCTCACGCCTCCGCCGACCTGACAGAGTCACCTCACGCCTCCGCCGACCTGCCAGAGTCACCTCACGTCACAGCGGTCTACCCAGTATCCCTTCACGTCCCTGCTGTCTCGTCCGCCCTGCCCTGGTGGGCTCCTGTCTCATTGTCCCCACATGGACCTGGCCCTCCATTCCCTCCCCCGGTTCCACCTCCGCTCCACCGCCCTCCTGGATTGTGCCGTGTGTGTGTGTGAAGCGTCTGGAAGCCGCTCTTTGGGGGGGGGCTCTGTCATGAATCTGGTTGCCACTCACTTCAATTGCACATCACCCATGGACTACATCTCCCATCATGCACTGCACACACACATTCCCGTCCACCATTACACCAATCACACAGCTGTCACCATTCACTCATCAACCCTGATTGCCTCACCACACCTGCACCTCATTCACTCACTCACATAAAAGCAGCACACAAACACTCACCCAGTGCGAAGTCTTGTTTTCCCCTGGCTAACATTCTGAGCGTTTCCCCTGTTTTCTGATTCCCTGTGTTTACCTGGACTGCGTATTTACTCTGACCGTTTGCTGCCTGCCCTTTTGACCCTGCCTGCCTGTTGATATCTTCTCTGTCTGCTGCCTGCCCCGACCTTGCATTGTCCCTGTTGCTGATTCTGTCTAGCCTTCACAACTCCTGTTACTACCTTTGACCATTGCCTGTCTGACCACCTCTTGTCAATCATTAAAGCTGCTATTGGATCTAACCACACTGCCTCTTCATTACAATTACACCACCACCACCAGCCTGAACCATTGAGACAAGGCAGGATGGATCCATGCTTTCATGTTCTTTACGCCAAATTCTGATCCTACCATCTGAATGCAGCAGAAATCGAGACTCATCAGACCAGGCAACGCTTTTACAATCTTCTATTGTCTAATTTTGGTGAAGCTGTGTGAATTGTATCCTCTGTTTCCTGTTCTTAGCTGACAGGAGCGGCACCCGGTGTGGTCTTCTTCTGCTGGAGCCCATCTGCTTCAGGGTTCGACGTGTTGTGCTTTCAGAGATGGTATTCTCAGAGGCGAACCAAGATGAAGAGGGGGCCCCAGGCAAAATTAATAGATGAGGCCCTTCTAAAATATTATTTTGTTAATATATATTTGTTACCTAGATATATATTTATACAACATACAAAAAGTAGTCAAAACACATAATATAACAAAAACATTTTTTTTTAAACAATGTGCTTATTCTTTAACAAAATTGTAATCATCTTCATGGCAGAAGATACAATACTGTACAATACAATCTTGAAGATACTGAACAATCTTCATATTTACAGTAACGGATTGTCACCTTAAAAATGGTGCTTACGGGCTTTAGCTACAGCAAATGCTGTCACTATATCTCCATATTCAAAGACTTTCATATGGACTGGGGTGTCTTCTGTCTGAGGCAGTGATGATAGGGACTTAAGCAATACTCCTATAAAAATATATGGTTAGCATCTTAATTTATCATTTATTATTAGTTTATCAACTAGCTACGTTAACTAATTTAATAGAAGAGTTTGGATAATGCAAGTAAATCTATTAATATAGTAAGTAACACTATATCTGACAATGAACTGACCATTTTCACTGTCAGGAGAAGGGACTGGGAAATCTGGTGGTGAGTGACAGGAACAGTAATGCTCTTGCATGCAGAAATATATAATTATCATTTTAATGTAATCTTTTTAATTTAATTTAAAGTTTATTAACTATTAGTTCATTGTTTGTTGACAACTAATTATGTTAACTCAACTAATTTAATGTAGAAGAGCTAAAAAAATAATGTCAACTAAGTAAATATAACGATATTTATTTAGATTGTTTCGTGAGCTCCCCACTGGCAGCAAGACACAGTAACGTTAACGAAACTTGCCAAGCGGTGATTTGCGCGTCTTTCCCGGTACCACCTATTCTATTTCAGCCTACATTAATACCTGCTAATTGCTATATAATACATGCTGCTGCTAAGTGCAACTCTAGCTAACCTGTTTTCCAGTAAGTAATTGGACTAGAATTTAGTCTAGCAAGTAATTAACGAAAATACGCTGGAATTAACAACAAACAAATTTGTTTGTCATATAATTATAATTAAGTAAATTTATCTCCATCACTTAACTTACTGCGGTCATGTTTCCTCTTTTCCTCCTTTTCTTTCTTTTTTCCGCTTTTGGCTGCCAGATGGATAAGTCCTTTTCATTTAAGTGCTGTGCCAGTTTGATAACCGCGTCCGACGCATCACGAGGAAAAAGCACGCACATCCAGCGTAACGCGAGAGGGAGACCCCTAGGGGGGATGCAGATATATTGCTCCATGTTACATGTATATTATTAATAATGACATGTTCGATTGTTCAAATGGTCAGCTGTCGGGGGCCCCCTCAAAATACGGGGCCCCAGGCAACTGCCTGCCTTGCCTGCCCCATTGCTACGCCTCTGGGTATTCTGCATACCTTAGTAGTAAAGAGTGATGAATTGAGTTACTGTTGGCTTTCTATCATCTCTAACCAGTCTTCCCATTCTCCCCTGACATCAAAAAGTACTTTTCGTCTACACAACTGCGCACATACTAGATATTTTCTCTTTTTCTGACCATTCTCTGTAAACTCTAGAGATGGTTGTGCCTGAAAATCCCAGTAGATCAGCATTTTTCGAAATACTCAGACCAGCCCGTCTGGTACCAACAACCATCCCACATTCAAATTCACTTAAATCCCTTTCTTCCCCATTCTGATGCTCGATTTGAACTTCAGCAAGTCGTCTTCACCACATCTAGATGCCTGAATGCATTGAGTTGCTGCCATGTTATTGGCTGATTAGCAATTTGTGTTACCAAGCAATTGAACAGGTTTACCTAATAAAGTGGCCGGTGAGTTTATGTATGTATATATATATATATATATATATATATATATATATATATATATATATATATATATATATATATATATATATATATATATATATATATATGTATATGTGTGTGTGTGTGTGTGTGTGTGTGTGTGTGTGTGTGTGTGTGTATATATATATATATATATATATATATATATATATACATATATATATATATATGTATACTTGGTGATAATATATTATCATTGGAAAACTGGTGCCCATTATTTTATTTTTTTTATGTTGAGCAAAGTTATTAAAACTGAGGTGAGTTCAGTGTTAAATATGTCTCAAAGTGAAGCAAAATGTTGTACCATGTACTGCTTCTGCTGTTAAATAAATACATACATGCATACATAAATGTAGACACTGTGCTCAGTAAGATACACTAAGGCTATATGACTTTTGCGAACCCTAGATGTCTAAATTATTTAATTGTCTTATGAGAAGAGCACAGTTGATTTAACATCTTTCTATGCTATGTTAAGATTATTTACAAGTTCCTCTTTTGTGTTCCACTAGAAAGGGGAAAAATGTGTTAAAACAGCACTATGGTGTAAATAATGGCAGAATGATCAGTTTTGTGTGAACTAGTTCGTGTGATGCCAAAGTGTTCTTATTCACGTTTTCCACTAGATGGCGCCAGGATTCATGACATAATCATAATTACAGCAGTGAGTGTAGCAGGTTTCAAAACACATGAGCTTTGGACTATGCCAAATTCAATCAAATTACTTCCTTAATATACAATGTGGATGCAGATAAAACATCTCTTGGGTAATCTTCTTATGGTGACTGCATAAATATCCACTTTTCACCTCTAGTTTACACTCTTTGTAAATTATGTTCAAACATAAACTAATAAGTCATGACAATGAAGTCATCTCTTATGACATCTGTGAGTTCACTTGTGCTGAGATTTGTTGTTCGGCATGTCTCTCATCTCCATATAGCAATAAGAGTCGCTAAAGGATGCTTATACCTTTGCATATCTAAACATGGAGTTTGACAGAAACTATATCGCTGGCTAGTAATAGTAGTGACTAGTAAAACGGCACTGGATTGGCAGTGGGAGACGGGAGCTGACATATAACATAAATGAAGTAAAAGAGCAGGTAATTGAGAAAGACAGCCCCTGACACGCAGGATGACCCTGGTCAGACAAACCTCCAGAAGCTATTGCTATTGATTTGAGGATGTTTAATGAGTGTTGTGCTGAGAGGAGAATGATGCTGGATCATACACTCGTCCCTGCTGCTGTAGTTTGTATATCTGATCTGTCTTGAGGACGAAGTTCAGCTCCTCAGATGCTTGTAAACAGCACCTCTGCACTGTCGCCCTGTTGCAGAAACACAATTATTCTTTTACCTCCAAAATAGTGTTGTTACTGCTGCTCGGCCGCAGGATCTGTGAACCTACAGGTATTTTGAGACACTGCGTTAGGTTTTTGAAGAGTTAAATGTATTGATTAATTTATTATAATGGAAGTGATCTAGTTTTGTAGCATACTAACTGGTTTCTAGAGCTGTTATTAATTTGAAAATTGCACTTTCATCCTTTGGCTTTTACATGACTTGCTCTTGTTTCAGAATTTGCAGATTTATCAGGCTGATGTGATGCAGAGTCTATTCCAAAAGTGTATTTCTTTTTTTTCACAAGGGCACATATAGATAGTTGGTTACAAAAATACAATAAAGAAATGCAGTGTGGATGTTTGCTTTATAGGCCATCTCTTCCTGTTTAAGTGGGCGCTTCTTGGCCAGAATATGCTGCAAAGTTGACCAGGCCTTTTGCTGTTTAGTCAAAGGTCTGGCTACACAAGAGCAGGTTTTGGATCAGAGCTGTGATGTTGTTCGTGGCTCTGTGTTTAAGGCTGTAAAAGCATTATTATTTGAGCCTCGATTTCATTCCAGAGACTTGGGTCCCTTGTGTTTGTCTTTGGCTTTTCTATGCCCACTCTTGTTTTCCTGAGTTTGTAGGATCGATGTTGCTGTTGTTCCACTGAGGATTTCCGAGCTGACTGCTTTCATTCGTTGACATTTCCCTCAGTGCCCCCTTTTTAACGGAGGTTGAGCCCTTTCTAAAATGTTAAAAGTGCCGCCATCAATCTTCGTGCCAGACCTGTAGTTAGCCTTGAAGTCTTCTCCCATTTGTTGGCCACAATCCACACAGTTTAATTGAAAATGTATCCCATACCTTGACACTTGAATAACAAAGAGAGCATAAGTTTTACCCTTACTGCTATTCAGACACATTTCAATTATCCACGTTTAAATTGTAATCATGGACTGTGCCATTCAAAAAGCTTGCAGCAGTTACCTGCAAGACCTCCATCACTGCCACCTGAAGATTATAAAGATTAGCAAGAGTATAAGTGGGTAAAATAGTGATTTTATGAAACAGAACCTATTACAATTCATAGAGGCTATGCAAATGCTACAGTAAAAACCGGTTAATTGGTTAGCGAGAGGTTCCTTTACTATATGGTTAAAAACTGCAATACATCTAATGGGACATTTCACATAATTTTACATTAAAATACTGTTAAATAAGAAAAATGTTGTAAAACACCTTTTAACCTGGCTGTTGACCCCAGACAGTATAACATTTTATTATTATTAATAATATGAATTACCTCAAAATTATTCACATTTTGTATATTTGTAAATGAAATGGAAACATTATATGTAAAATACACTTTAAAGAAGATCAGGATTTTTCAATTAGTTCATGGAGACAATTCATGAAAAATGTGTTATGTTAAGTGAAAGATTGTGCCACCTAGTGATAAATAAACATGGTGAAATTAAAAATGAAATGAAAATAAAATGATAATGACATTATATTACCACTATAACCAGAATATGACTGCAGAGGATCACTCATTTGCTCATTTTGTAATTTCTACTCCCTAATATATCTCTGTTTATTTATTATTTCAATCCTCATTTTGATAGTTTTTCAGTTTCTCTTTGTTATTTTCTGTTCTGCATCCAAGAACCTTCCACCCTTTATTCATTTTGGTCAAGAAATTTAGTTTCTCCAATATATTTAGTTGTAGCTTATCAGTGGTATTGATGTACATATGGCAGAAATGTACGGTACTAATTTACATTTATTCATTTAGCAGACGCCTTTATCCAAAGTGACTTACAATTGAGGAATACAATAAGCAATACATTATAAAGAGGCAAACAGACACAGGAAGTGCTTGTAATACACATTTCTAAGCATTGTTCAGAGCAGATTCCAGCCAGACTGTGAGAGTTTAGGGAAAAGAGAGAAAAGTTAAGTAAAGGGAGCGAAGGTTTAATTTTTTTTATTTTATTATTTTTTAAGATGAAGTCAAGTGATGACGGAAGAGATGAGTTTTCAGGTGTCACTTGAAAATTGTCAGGGATTCAGCATTCCGGATGGGGGTGGTTCCACCACAAGTTCGTTCCACCAGCCAGGAACGGTGAATGAAAATGTTCTGGAGAGTGATTTTGAGCCTCTCTGTGATGGCACCACGAGGCGTCGCTCACTCGTAGATCTCAGACTTCTTGAGGGGATGTAGATTGTCATAAGGGAGTGGAAGTAGGTGGGTGCTGAGCCTGTGGCTGTTCTATATGCAAGCATCAGTGTCTTCAACTTGATGCGAGCTGCAACTGGTAGCCAGTGCAAGGAGATAAAGAGAGGTGTAACATGGGCTCTTTTGGGTTCGCAGAAGACCAGTCGTGCCGCTGCATTCTGAATCATCATGTAAAGGTTTGATTGTGCTTGATGGAAGTCCAGCTAGAAGAGCATTGCAGTAGTCCAGTCTAGAAATGACAAGTACATGGACAAGAAGTTGTGCAGCGTGCTGTGTAAGGAAGGGCCTGATCTTTCTGATGTTGTGTAGAGCAAACCTGCAAGATCGAGCAGTTTTTGCAATGTGGTCTTTGAAAGTCAGCTGGTCATCAGATTCATGAACATTGGAGTGACAGGGAAGACAAGAAGCTTAGTCTTTGCCAGGTTGAGCTGTAGATGGTGTTCTTTCATCCATGCAGAGATGTCTGCCAAGCAGCCTGAGATCCGTGCAGCTACCGTTGGATCATCTGGTCGAAATGAGAGATAGAGCTGTGTGTCATCAACATAGCAATGGTATGAGAAACCATGTGCCTGTATGATGGGACCCAGTGATGTAGTGTATGTGGAGAAGATGAGGGGTCCAAGAACCGATCCCTGAGGAACCCCAGCGACCAGTTGATGTTCTGTGGATAGCTCCCCTCCCCTCCCCAGGCCACCCTGAAAGACCTACCATTGAGATAGGATTTAAACCAGTGAAGCGGAATCCCTGTGATGCCCAGTGATGAGAGGGTGGACAGGAGGATCTGATGATTGACAGTGTCAAAAGCGGCAGACAGATCCAGCAGAATGAGAACTGATTATTTGGAATCAGCTTTTGCAATTCGTAGGGGTTCAGTGACTGAGAGTAGCGCAGTCTAAATTGAATGAGACTGCGCTACTCTCATTAAGATTCTGCCATTAACTAATCAGTTAATGGCATAATCAAAAAGACAATGAACACTATTAACAGCAATGATTATATACATATAATATAATCATTGTAATAATGTATATATATTATATACATTATTGTTTCAGAGTTAGCATCATCTGAGTTCCTCTGAGGGGTTGGCATCATCTCTTCTCAGGTGTTTGGTCGTCTCAGATCATTTAAGGGTTGGATCCAGATTGAAGCTTGTGTAATTCCTAGTTACCATGGGATGTGAATCCCGTGGCAGAAACAGATAAACAAATAAAGACAATTAGTGTAGCTGCTGTTTCAACCAAATAAAAATGATTTGTTCAACCCAAGCTAAAGAAAAATAATGTGCATTTGATCATATATAACTGCAGTACAAGATTATGAGATGCATTATATGAATGCTTGGCTAAAGAGATGTGTCTTTAATCTAGATTTAAACAGAAATCAGTGTGTTTGAACCCCGAACGTTATTAGGAAGGCTATACCAGAGTTTGGAAGTCAAGTGTGAAAAAGTTCTACCTCCTTTAGTGGACTATGCTATCCTAGGTACTACCAAGAGTCCAGAGTTTTGCGACATTAGGGGGCATGATGGATTGTAGCGAGATAAAAGACTAGATTAGGTACGCAGGAGCTAAACCATTAAGGACCTTATAGGCAAGTAATAATATTTTGTAACTGATACGAAACTTAATAGGTAGCCAGTGCAGAGACTGTAAAATTGGGTTAATATAATCATATTTCATTGACCTGGCAAGGATTTTGTACTATCTGTAGCTTGTTTATGGAAGATGCAGGACAACCACCTAGCAGTGCATTACAATAGTCCAGTCTAGAGGTCATGAATGCATGAACTAGCTTTTCTGCTTCAGACACAGGTAACATGTTTTGAAGCTTGGCAATGTTTCTAAGATGGAAAAATGCTGTTTTTGTAACATGGGAAATATGATTTTCAAAGGACAAGTTGCTGTCTAATATAACACCCATATTATAACACCCATATTTTTGACTGTAGAGGAAGTAACGGTACATCAGTCTAGTTGCAAATTGTTATCCAAGAGATTCTGTGTACTGTTTTTTTGGTCCAATAACTAATATCCCTGTCCTATCTGAATTTAATAGGAGAAAATTATTGGTCATCCAATCTTTTACATTTTTAACACACTCCGTTTGCTTAGAAAATTTAGAAGTTTCATCTGGTCTTGTTGAGATATGTAGTTGAGTATCATCAGCATAACAATTCAAATATAATTTATTTTGCCATAATCCAGTAGTGGAAATTTTGTGCAGAAAACAGTAGCATAACCATTAAGTGATGTTTCGAATTTCCACTGATTGACCATTGAAATTCCTGAATTACTAATTTACCAGTATATTTAACCAGTATATCATCCACTCTTAAGTATTAGCACACTTAGCTCAAACTACAGCTGCAAACACTAGTTTTGAGATGACAGAGATGATGACAAATTAAAGAAGAGGAAGTGTTTAAGGATTGAGTTGAGCCTGCTGCTGTGAGCGGTCCCCTGGGATCATTGTCCCTCTGAAACATGAACCCTTTGGAGTTTCTGAGTGTGATGAAACTGAAGCCAGTCTCTAGTGAGTCGTTCTCACTGTCATAGCCTCAGGCGATGACTTGCTTGGAGCAATCCCAATGCGAATCACCGTCTGCAGTGCTCCCGGGTCCTGCTCCAGTGACTTGGGTTTTTCTTATTCTCTCAGTCTGTGCAAGAAAGTAGGACACATTTATCAGTAATACAGTCATTTATCAGTAATACATTCATGAAGACCACATAATTAAACAGGGGTTTCCTTTCCGCAAAGTTATGTTATATAAATCATTTGGGAAATGGATAGACAAAACCTTGTTCTCCTGAGAATAAAAAAAAACAGTTTGAGTCACCACGGAGACTAGGGTGGGCAGTCTGATAAAAACATTTGTTTGAGAGTCACTATATGAGTAACGATATATAAGTAAACAGCAAGGACATTTTCTCCAATTACTTCAGTAACGATGAAAATAATCCACAGTACAAAAATAAAACAATATACATATTATGAAATATAACATTAAAGTGTGTATAAAATGCTCGTTTTTCTAAAGTGACACCAGCTGTTGAAGTTCAAGTAGAAGCCTCCACTGAGCCCATTGAGTTTTTACAGACCCCCTAAAGACAGCAATGATTTTAGTTGGAGGCAATTGAGAATGAACATGGGGAAATTATGTGAGAGGAGGACATGCCTCCATAGTTGCCAAGATTGTGGTGTGTTTTGCTCCCCATGTGTTCCCTGTGACCAAGTTTTTCCCTCATGTTGATTGTTAATTTGATTCCAGGTGTGTCTCGACGTCTTCCCCAATTAACCTGTGTTTAAAAGCCCCAGTCTTTCTGTTAATGTTTGTCTCCACCTCTACCACCTGCTCCGTTGCCATTGGTCGGCCCTCTGGAGTCGGCGGCCATCTCTCCTGGATGGCTCCTCCCTCCGTCGGCTCCACTGTGGGCCATCATCATGGCTGTGGCCTGGGTCCTGCTGTGCGTCTTCTGCTCTGGGTCCCTCCTGTCTCTTCCTGGCTCCTCCCTCCTTCGTTGCCTCCCTGGTCTCTGTCTGCCAACCCCCTCCCGGGTGTCCGTCATCCTCCTGAGCCTCCTCCTTAGTTACCGCCCACCCATCCCCTCCCCTTTGGACATTACTACGGTGCGAGGACGCACCTTCCGGGAGGCGATATGTCAGGATTGTAGACGTTTTGTGTTTCGCTCTCCACGTGTTCCCTGTGACCCAGTTTTTCCCTCTTGTTTATTGTTAATTTGATTCCAGGTGTGTCTCGCTGTCTTCCCCAATTAACCTGTGTTTAAAAGCCCCAGTCTTTCTGTTAGTGTTTGTCGGGTCTACTTAGTCATGTTTGTGTGTCTTCAGCTGTTTCCTGTGTGAATTCCCCTTGTTTTGATTTTATTAAAGACTGTTGAAATTGATTCCTCGTCTCCTCTCTCCTTCCATCACAGATTGTGACAATAGTGCTATGACGGGCCTATTATGGTGTTCATGTGATTAATTATCACCTTTAATGTTTGTGCACATTCCACATCCGCAAAGTGATTTGAATCAATAAATGGTGTAAATGGAAAGACTAATTAAAAGATAAGTAAACAATTCATCCACTTAGATATCACCACTTAATATCTGTCACATTCAAATCTGAAATGACTACAAAACATGATCTATGAGGGTCTTTTTTTAGCAGTCATCTTGGTTAAAATAAAGGTACATCTCTGTGACTTCTGCAGTGTTTCTGAGTTTTGATGACTAATAATCCAAAAAAAAGTTGACTATTTAAAAAAGTTGACAATTTGTTAAATCACAGCTGAACAAGGTATAATGCTTTAATGGTTGATTTGTTTCCTACAAACATTAAGTGTTTTTTGTTTCTTACAAACATGAACTGCAGCGTTTTCACTTCATAAGATGTTAATGAATGGACTGAAGTGGTGCGGATTACTTGTGGATAATTGTGATGTTTTTATCAGCTTGTTGGCCTCATTCTGACGGCATCCATTCAGTCCAGAGGATCCATTTGTGAGCACGTGATGTAATGCTACATTTCTCCAAATGTGACAAAGAAACAAACTCTTCTACATCTTGGATGGCCTGAGGGTGAATAACTTTAAACAAATTTGTATGTATGAACAGTTCAGTGAATTTAATAGTTTACAATTAGAAAATAATTTATCTCATATTATTATTTATTTTCTATTCACAAACCAACACAAACCAAAATATCAGATCATTCATAACACATGGGTAACAAGTCTTCCATTATTAATTTGCATAGTTCCCAAGCATTCTCAGTAAGTCAGGGACACATCGTAACATGATTATCTCTGTACAGTGCCAAACTAGTTGTTCTATTTTGGCCAAATTAGCTGGTATCCATAACCCTGGTCTTGTGTGACATTGCAGGGGTATATGCTTTTCCTGCAACCTTCAAATAGTGGTTGGTATGGTAACATACAGACAAGTGGGAATAAATCACTGTCAATGTGTTTCAAAGGTGAAAAAAGACACTAGCCACAAAAGTTGAACTGGATGTGAAACCGTTTCATTCAAGGATTGTGGACACCCAGATGGTCAAAATGACCATTTTGTCATTAGAGTGTTTGTCTAAATGGACCCAAGCCTTAGCCCATAAGAGAAGGATAAGACCATGGATCAGCGATCGTTAAGCTGTGCAGATCTTCTAATCCCGTTATGCACTTGTTATGTGCTAGACAATCCTGTCTGATAGTTACATGGGTAAGTATACTTGCACCACAGAAAATGGCTTTGCCGTCCTTAAATTAACTTCTGCGTTGGTGTAGACCTCTTGTGAGGTGAAGACACACTTACATAAACACATAGACCTACATGATCAGATTGATATGATCATGACACAATCTACACTGTTTATTTGTGGGAGGTATTAAGGGGTCTTGGGACATGTACTGGATTAAAAAAAAAAAAACCTGACCTGAACCAACCTTAGCAACACTTTCAGAGACGATCTCTAGTAACTGGAGAAAGAAAGCTGTTTGCATTCCCATTCATTACCATACAAACAACCCTGAAAGTGTGCTACCGGGTGTTGCTGTCACATTGCTGCACGGGGATCCAGGAACGAGGAGACGAGGATATAAACAAACAAGGGTTTTTAATTCAGAACAGACGGAGGAGACACAGGAACACAGGTCAGGACATCTATAAACCAGCGTAGACATAAACAATAATCCACAGGAAACATGGGAGGCCTCAAGGGAGCATGGTGGAGGCAGGTGGCCTCCAGGGCGGTGCCCATTCCGGGACTCAGGCTGCCACGGCGGATCCGGGGACTCAGGCGGCCACGGCGGATCCGGGGACTCTGGCGGCTGGGCTCAGGTGAGCTGGGCGGGACCAGCGGAGGCAAAGGTGAGCTGGACAGGACCAGCGGAGGCAAAGGTGAGCTGGACGGGACCAGCGGAGGCAAAGGTGAGCTGGACGGGACCAGTGGAGGCAAGGGTGAACTGGACGGGACCAGCGGAGGCAAAGGTGAGCTGGACAGGACCAACTCTTGGGGGCGCTCTGGAAGCGCTGACCCTCGTGGGCACTTTGGCGGCTCTGACTCTCGTGGGCGCTCGGGCTGCTCTGACTCTCGTGGGTGGTCTGGAGAGCTGGAAGGAACCATCGGCGACGAAGATGAGCTGGGCAGGACCAGCGGAGGAACTTGAGAGCACTTGCGAGGAGTCGGCACCGGAGGGCGCTGGCGAGGAGGAGGCACCGGAGGGCGCTGGCGAGGAGCAGGCACCGGAGGGCGCTGGCGAGGAGCAGGCACTGGAGGGCGCTGGCGCAGGCACTGGAGGATTCCGCTGGCTAAGGGCGAAGGCGCAGGCTGCGAACTCCATCGCCGTGAAGGAGAATCCGTTCATCTTTCTGGTGGATTATTCTGTTACGTTGCTGCACGGGGATCCAGGAACGAGGAGACGAGGATATAAACAAACAAGGGTTTTTAATTCAGAACAGACGGAGGAGACACAGGAACACAGGTCAGGACATCTATACACCAGCGTAGACATAAACAATAATCCACAGGAAACATGGGGCAGTACAGACTATATATAGGGAGACATAACTGGAAACACCTGGGACGTAATCAAGACACAGACAGAGACTAATTAACTAATGATGGGGAACAGGACGGACCAAATATGGGCACATAACACAAGGGTAAGGCAACACAATGCAGAGGGAGACAAAGTCTGACAGTTGCACATGAGTGTCCAGATCTGGAAATGCTTTTTGAGCTAATCACTTGAGTGATTTGAGTTGTTATCTTGTTCAGTGTTTTTATTTGTTTTGGGTCGATTCGATTGCTGGTGTAGGCTGTAAGAGTCTTTGAAATAACACAAATATTTGAATGGTAATGGGTTGAGACCTGTGTGAAACTACTCAGCTGTGTGTTTCTTTAAAAATAATTGCATACCTTAGAATATTTATCAATCAATCAGAATTAAGCATTCAACAGCCTCATCTTTATAAGCATGTACAGTTGATGGATGAAAACCAAAATGGCCGCTGAATGAACTGACTTGTCTATCAAGGAATCAGTGACCAAAAATGAAAATTATGTCAGTATCTACTTACACTCGTGTCATTCCAAAACCTGTATACCCCATCTCTCTTCAAATGAACACAGAAGAGATTTAGAAGCATGTTTTTATACAAAAACTCTAAAGGGGCCATTTCTAGCAACATGGACAGCAGCAACCATTGATAATTGCAACAAAGTCAATTCAGCAACTGTAATTAACTTAATTTTTATTTAAAGGTGTCATCGGATGCCCATTTTCCACAAGTTGATATGATTCTTTAGGGTCTTAATGAAAAGTCTATAACACACTTTGGTTAAAATTTCTCAATGGTAGTGTAAAAATACCTTCTTTACCCTGTCAAAATCAGCTCTGTTTTCCTCAACATGTTTTTTAGTCCATGTTGCTTTAAATGCTAATGAGCTCTGCTGACCCTGCCCCTCTCTTCCGTGGGTGATGAGCAGTACTGTTTACTTTAGCAGCGAAACTTGCTTACTAGCACATTACTAGGAAAGGCGATTTGCAAAGATTAATAAAAAAAGTTATACTCACTTCTTCTTCAGGAAGCTGGATCAAAAATGATTAGTAACATTAATTATCTGCGTCTTCAGCGGCTCAGATGTCAGTAGTAAATGACCACTGCTTTATTCTTTATTACATACAACAACAAAACACTTCAATCGCTCAATCGGAGACATTCTTGTCTTCCCCTGCACCACACTCAAAAAAATGATTTTTGCTCTTTGTTCAATTTCATTAATTAAAATGAGCTCATACAACATAACTCTTGGTAAAAATGGTCCCAACTTAATTTTATTAAATATAAACAATGTAATTTAAAAACAATTAGGTTTACACGTTTTTTTTAAATTGAGTCAACAAGAATATTTTTCGTTCGAATTTTACTTGTGTAACTAGGAAGTGGATTTCCCTTCCCATCATGCTTTGCACAGGGCTGGATAAGGAGAGTAAATCTTGAAATAAAATGTTATTTTAGGCATTTTTTATTTAGATGATAAAATTGAGAGACTTGTTAATGTTTAATGTTCTTTTATGTTTGTATATAAAATAGTTTCTGGTATGTTAGTGTTTTGGGGGGTTACCATTGTGGTAAAGTGTAGAGCATGTGCTTGGGTTGAGGACCAGCTAACATGACACAAAGATGTTTTAATAACAAAGAAACAATTATGGGCATGCCATGGATGTAACAATATCATCATATGCTATGCCTAACAAATTGGCTAATGCCTAAAATTAAGTAAATCCAACAAATAATTTATTTTGAGTGTAGAAACAATTTATTATCAAGCATAAAAACATCACTTCATCAATCTATCAATTTAATTTAAACTATATTTGATCAAATTGAGTTGGCCCAACTCAATTACAATTCATCCAATGAATAATTTTTTTGAGTGTAGGCTACTGATGTTAAAATCACAATGTAGCGGCTGGATTGCAACTATTACATATATAATTTGCCTATTTACATTTTCTATTTTGTATGTATATACCTAATTTATCTGTTGTATGTTTCTTTATTTGCTTATCATATTTGATATTTTACTGTGCCCTGCTGTTGTTTTGTGCACAGGCATGGCATGGCAAAACTTTATCTAGGAATGACCCAATTTTGTTTTGTAGTCTTCACTGAAGGAATTTAAGTTTATACAACAAGATTACAACAACTCATTTCAAACAAATTAGATTTTGTTGGAAAAATGTAATTAAATTTCGTGGAAAAGTTTACTCTAATTTTTTTAAGTTCGTTCAACAACTTTTTTTTTTGAGTGCAGAGTCTTAATGAGTCATGTGTGTGTTTTGGGGCATAACACGCAATAAACCAATCATAGTCTCATCTCCCATTCCCTTTAAGAGCCATTTATTCTCGCGCCATGGTGGATTTGCTATTTTAACGGCGTAATTTAAGGCACAAAGACTGAATGCGTGTCCAGAGAGGAAATGGATCTGCTCATCCATAAGCAAATAGGTAGCCTCTTTCTGATAAACGCAATGACTATCCATTATGACATTTTTTAATTTCTGTATTCTAATAATATTATTTTACACTGTAATCCTTAAATTGTTTATATTTGGCATGTTTGTCTGCTGCTGCGTGTCCCTGTGTGTGTAATAATCAGTGTAATAAAGAGTGTATGCGTGGTTTCAACCAGCCTATAGGTGCATATTACTAACGTGCTCTTTAAATATAAAAAATAAATATTGCGCCATTGACTTTAGACCAGGTTTCAGTTGGTCAGTGGCGCAGTCTATATCAGCTACCTCAAAATAGCAATGCGCCAACAATGCGCCTGAATACACCTCGTTTTCAGACCAGCACACCCATGGGCGCACAAATGGGTGCAAATGCATTTACTATTTAAACAATGTGGCGCAGGATGTGAAGATGGTAACTGTGTCGGGCTGAAACTAGCAAAATAGACTTGCATCGCGCCTGGCGCCGCATTGCGCCGGGTGTATAATAGGGCCCATCGTTATTGCCATATTAACCATTATTAATGATGTTTTTATATTTTAGAGCCATTTTAGCAGCCATGGTCATTGTGAAGTGCAGAACAACTGTTCTTTTTAATGTGTGTGGTACTGACATATTAAGATGTGGTAACACAGAGTCAAAACTGATTTTGTGATATGTCCTGATCCCATTTTCCTCCTCTCTCCCAAACAATTTCCTGTCATTCTTTATTTTGGCTGTTTATAGAATGATGCAAAAGCACCAAAATAAAGTAAAGTAAGATTTGAGGGCGATCAAATGTTACAGCTTCACTTAACTGTCGCTAGAGTCACTCCAATCATTTGACCACTTCACAGCCATATTAGCAGCAACAAGCACTTGGAGAGCAAGGGATGAGTAATTTACATTAACTACTCTTCCTCTTTTTATTGCCGTTCAATTAAAATCTCATTTCATTCCACACCCTTGAAACGTGGCAAGTTTCAGAGGAAAGAGGCAGATTTCTTTCTCTCTATCATCGTCAGTATGACACAGAAGCTCACTTTGAAAGGAGTTCATTAACCAAATGACTGCAAGAATAGAGACTTTTTATTTTACAGCCTTTTACAGCCAGCCAGCCAACCATTTTCAGGATTTGGGGAATGATGGCAGAGTCCAACATCTGATTTAGATTTATACATGAAGAGGAGGGATACTGATTCAATATTTCCATGTAAAGACATATTAAATTTAGATGTGGGAAGCACTGAACTGACCTTGAGAATGGAAACACGTTGTAGCTATTGCTGAGAATCCTGTCAATAAACAGAAAATCATCAGTTGTACGCGATTAAACAGTCTCCATTAGACTTGGTGGGTCACGTCACCCAAAACTGGTGGAGAAAACACTCCCAGTCGTTCACTGACATACTGTACAAAAGTTGTTTGTCCAAACAAACCTGATGGTATTCAGGCCGCAATTCATCTGTGACTATAGCTAGTCAAACCAGGCATATGCTAACATGCATATGTTGATTGACATACTGTATCTCTAAATATCTCTAACATACTGTATGCTAGTCTAAAACCATGAAAAAACACTATGCAAAAGAAAATACAACTAAATCAGTTTGAGAATGAACACATTTTTTAGTTGTTATGCATTTGGGTCCTGAATAATTGGCTACCGGAAGAATTAAACCATAAAAATTCCACATTCAGTGTCATTTGAGGAAAAAAAAAAAAGTTGTTGGATCATTGTAAAGTTGTGTTTCAATCTTTGATTTCAAAGACATTTTGTTCAGTTTTGTACAACAATTATGGTATTAGATTCGATTGTCACTTGGCATCCAATGTAAAATCAGTGTCTTGAGGCAAAACCAGTGGCATCAGTCATATAATTTGCATACAGAGCACATCAATCAGAATTGGTATTTAGCAAATAGCAGTGGTCTTTATTCAACTTGTGAGCGGAATATAAAATTAATCTGCACCCACAGAGTCTTATTCATTCAAAAGCAATGATGGTAATCCTAAATATGCGAGGGTGAAATTGAGCTGGAACAGCGTTTTGACACCTTTGATTTAAAGAAGGAAATGTCGGCAGCACTTCTACTATCCATCACTCTATTCTGTATGTAAATTATCCAGTCAGTTCACTGCAGAATCATGATCACCTCCAAACATATGAATATCTCAGTCATCGAAACCTTAATGGAATAAATCACTTCCACTTTAAAAACGCTCAGTCACCGGTCACCATGCAACTAATGCTATAGGTTTTAATAAAAAAAGATTTAAAATAATCATAAAAAGTATCATACATAATCCATATGACTCTTATAACAATATCAGGAATACATTTAAATTTAAATAGTTTGTAACTGAAAATCTTGATTTCTGGCTTGGCTCACCTTTGACGTCAAATATATTTAATGAACCTGTTGATTTAACTAATAACATGATTTTGATTAATCTGATTTGGAATGCAGTCTTTTTAAAGCTTGAAAGACAGGTAAAGAGTCTTTATTTTCATGGTCCAGTCATACAGCTTTGAAATGACATAAATTACTTTTTTTGGGTGAACTACCCTTTTCAGTCGGCTCAAATGGATAGAGCGTTGGACTTGTAATCCGAGGTTGTGGGTTCGAATCTCAGCTCCGGCAGGAATTGTCCACGACTGAGGTGAAACCCTTGAGCAAGGCACCGAAACCCCAACTGCTCCCCGGACGCCGCAGTATCGGCTGTCCACTGCTCCAGGTGTGTGTGCACTTGGATGGGTTAAATGCAGAGAACACATTTCACTGCTGGTTATACTCTGCATAAATGTGTATGTGACAAATAAAGCTCATCTGAGCTTAATATTTTTTGTATTTTTTTTAACCCTTAGATATATTGACAGTTTTTAACCAGTACATGTAATTAGCTTAATGCGTGTTGGATAAGCTCCTGCCACCTGGCTACACTGTTTCACTGTACAGTATACACTATGTACAAGTGGGAGGCTGCTCAGTGCACTCCATTACATACAACTGACTTCTGGAATTGAACTGATGGATAAAATAAAGTCATTTATTTCACTCTGCAATATGCATTATGTACATAAGTAAAATGGGTTGTAAATATTGTTGATTTTATGTCACTTAAGGCCTTAAAACACCTTAAGACTTGGGTTGACAAAGGCATGTCTTCAAGTTATGTCCTGCATCAGTTTAGAATCATGTTTTCTAATTAATAAATTATTAATTATTGTTGCTTATAATTCTGTGTTGTACTAGTCGGTTTTCGGAGGCAAAACTGTCTGTTTATTTTGGTCTTTTTCACTAAAGTTGTGAAACTCTTGACAGTAAAGTTACTTCATGAATCACACATTGCTCAGTCTAATACAATTAGTTATGTTTGCACAGGGCTCCTGTTCTTATTTTGGTGAGTTTCATATTGATTTGCTGGCAAATTAACCATTGTAATCTGTGACAGGGAATGGGAGAGAAAAGTCAGAGGCAGCCATTCAGTCTGTTATCTCTCTTTCTTTCTTCATTGATGAGTGAAATATCACTGATAGAAGAGAGCAAGATTTCAGCATACATGGTAGGTAGGTTAAAAACCAAGGGTCAAAAGTAGGACAGTGGGATGTCCTTTACTGAAACCCTTTAGTGGGATAAAACTAGCTTTTAAACTAGTTTTCATTTTCTCTCAGGAATCAAACCAATAGAATCAACACCGCTGCTCCCTTCTTAACCTATGAGGGCCAATCTAAGGACCTCTTGTGCTGATATCACATTTATCATAATGTCAGTCACATCAGTAGCTGCTGGAATCAGATCAAACATTGAAGGAATCTACATTTCAGATTGCATTTGCAGTTTACGCTGAAGATCAAAGGCCAGTGACTGTGGCTCAGCGGTTCAAGAATGTTTTCAAGAAGGATCAGAGGTTGTAGGTGTTGCCAAGGCGGGGATTTTCCTTACTTAACCTGATTAGACTGGGGAACGTTTTCCAAAGCAGAGCAGAGAGGAAAACCAAATTATCTGATGTAAAAATCCCTTTGTTACCCTTAAAAAGTCCCCTTGCTGTGCGGAAATGCACAGTCTTGAAATAATAAATCATTATTATAGCACGGCATTATCACTTGCTCGCTTCCCCAGGGTTGTAACGTGATCACAAAGCTGCGAGGAACTTTTCTAAATAGTTACTGCGATAGGAAATGAAGACGGAGATTAAAAAGCTTCCAGCCTCCACCAGATTCAGAGCGGATGGTCTGTGCAGAACAATAAAAAATCATTATTTGTGCTGCCTAAGGCATAAGTGAAAAATGTCCCAAATTTCATTATAATATTTCCAAAAGGGATACAGCACACCTCAAATGTAATTTTTCTGTTACTACCTTTGGAGAGCTGTGACGCCTTAGTCCTGCGTTTGTAAACGTATGCTCTTTCTCCAATATTCAAGCAAGTCATGCGTCTCTTCTTCACACAGTGCTAAGCAAAGCACTGAGTTTCATGTGACAGCTTGCAACATGATGTACAAGAAATTTTAGGCAAAAGAAAATGCATCCAAGATGCAACGGTCTTATTCCTGTCATTTGTTTGTAATTAAACATGACAGGTTGGCTCCTCTAGCTATCACATCTACAAAGAGAGGAAGAAGGGGATAAACAGGGATGAAAGCAAATCGCTCATAGCCTGATTAGTCCAGTGATCCACGAAAGCTTAATCATCTATCAGTGAAAACAAGTTATTTCCAACAACACCCTGAAAAATCTGTCATGTTTGTGTGTATTTTT
This sequence comes from Gymnocypris eckloni scoliostomus, assembly GCA_027564155.1. Taxonomy (NCBI): domain Eukaryota; kingdom Metazoa; phylum Chordata; class Actinopteri; order Cypriniformes; family Cyprinidae; genus Gymnocypris; species Gymnocypris eckloni. The sequence continues at coordinate 27,676,704 of CM050415.1, read as the reverse complement.
TTGTAAGCAATTAGCATCCAATTAGTTGCCCAATATGTTTTTTTTTAATGGCTAGCACTGATACTGGAAATCAGATATCCAATCAGTTGACCAGCGGTCAGATGTGTGATCAATGGATGACATTACAGCACTCAAAGCATGTTCGCTCTGATTAAATGGCACTGAAATAGAGCCAAAGGCTACTAAAGACTGATCACTGACAACTGGACATCAGCTGAAGCCTGATATGTCATATGTAGTCCATTACTCACACCGCCTCATGTGGCTAGGTCTACTCATTTGCAGAACTCCATAGATCAATCCATCATACACAAAAATATACAGTATAGAGCTCCTGCGGTTGACATCACACAATCTACACTCCGACATTTTGGCAGGCAACCAGGAGAGTGCTAGAGCGGCCGTAGCATTGGTATAAACAGTTGTGACCACTTACTGTCCTACTGAAATGAAGATACATTAAATAAAAAAAAAGGTAAATTACAACGCTGCTGATGAGAACCAATCTTTGAAAAATCTTGACATTTCAACATTTTGGTGCTCTCTGACAATGTGCAATAATGAACTGCAATTTTTTCCTCAGTCTTTGAGAGAAGTTCATTGTATTCTTGGACATACCTCTTTCGTGATTCTGTGTTGTTCCAGGATCTTCATGTAGGAAGAATAATGAAGAATTTGCGAGTGTTCTGCCACTGTGACATGTTGCCAAGTATAGTAACTACTCAGAATTTCTGCTCTGCGTTTAATCCATCCAAGTGCACACATACAGCAGTGAGTAAAGTGAACACTACTCACACACACTATGAACACATATCTGGAGCAGTGGCCAGCCATTCATTCCAGCGCCAACTGGAGGTTCAGTGGATGCCTTGCTCAAGGGCACCTCAGTTGTGGTCACTGAAGGAAGAGAGCGCTGTACATTCACTCTCCCAACTAACAATTCCTGACTGTATTGAGACTCGAACTCATGACTTTCTGGTTACAAGTCCAACTACCTAACCATTAGGCCATGACTGCCCTTCATCTCTGATATCAGAAACAGTCAAAATTTAATCAGAGAACAAAAACTTTGCTAATATCACCAATCAACTCTTGAAGTAAAAAATACATAAATAGAAATAAATTACAGACTTCTAGTGGATAAATAAATGAAAGGGTGAGAGATTAACATTTCCAATAAAAAAAGTACTGCCAATAAGGGCCAACATAGCATACAGTTCTCCAACCCAACTCACTGGAAATACATGCTTTTGGTTTCTGTACCGATATTACATCCCTTACTTTCACGGTAGTTCCACAGTGAAATGTCCAGTGAGTGGTACTAAAATGTGCAATACATAATCATAGCCACATTAGTACAGATACATATTGTGGCGTTTCAGAGTTTAAATGTCTGCGGAGTGTTGCTAAAAGCTAAAAACATACCCCAAACCCACCCGATAGTGTTAACGAATGCAAAAGTGATTAAAAACACATTCGCTGATGCAACCATGCTATTTTAACTTCCTTATACGTAGGTTTGAGCTTTTTTGTTGAACCGTACAAGTGCAATGCTGTATCACGTAAGCAACCGAGGAAACGTACTCGGTTACTATCGTGACCTCCGTTCGCCTGAGATATGGGAACGTATGGGAAAATCTCTTTTTTTTCCCTTCAATTAAGTCTTTTTTCAATCACGCAGTTATAACTGCAGGTGATCGGATTGTGTAAGGTGAAAGAAACAAACCAATCCACGGCGGTGGCGAGCGAGCCAATGGCTATGCAGCCTGCCATGGCCTGCCAAAATGGGAGGGGCGTCTGGCTATATAAACGCTGCCTGCCACCGCATCTCAGATTTCTTCGAAGGAAGCAACCGAGCGTGCAGCTCATAGCACGGCCAGGAACAGTACTCGTTCCCATATCTCAGAGAACATAGGTTATGATAGTAACCGAGTTGTTCCCTTTCGATATTTCACTCGTACTGTAAGTATGGAGACCAGTTCAATCACGCCGTGCTATGATGTGTAACGACTCGAAACCAATTAGGTTTGGGATTAGGCCCAGGAGAGTCAATAGAGTACACCAAGCACAGGGTGAGCCTTGAGGGTCATCCGTGGCCTGGGTGTCATCCCGTAAATGATACCTGGCATCCATATAGTTATGGACAGACCAAGCAAAAGAGGGGCTTGAACAATGTTGGTCAAGTGAACCCGAAAGATTGCTACTTAAGCAGAAAGGACTCTGGCCTGAAAGGCGGGGATGTAAAACCTTGCAAATGTGGACGGTGAAGACCAGCCAGCCACCTCACAAATGTCTGAAATGGACACCCCTCTGGACCATGCCCAAGTCGAGGCGATGCCTCTAGTGGAATGGGCTCTGACTCCGATGGGGCACTGCAACCCGAGGAGGAGTATGCTAATGTGATAGCATCCATTAACCACCTAGAATTCTCTGCTTCGTAACAGGGCCACCTTTAGCGCGGTTACAAAGCCAAAAGCTGTTCTGACTTTCTGTATGAGGCAGAACGCTCAATGTATATTCTCAGGGCTCTGACGAGGCAGAGCAGTGACTCCTGGCTGCCCGTTGGGAGGGGGGGGAAACGCGGAAAGCGTTATGACCTGGGCTCTGAACGGAGTGGAGAGCACCTTAGGTACATAACCCAGCCTTGGTTTCAAGACGACCTTGGAGTCGTTGGGCCCAAATTCCAGGCAAACAGGGTTGACGGAAAGGGCCTGCAGGTCTCCTACTCGCTTGACCGACGCCAGTGCTAACAGCAGGGTGGTTTTCAACGCGAGTGCTCTGAGGCTCGAGGATTGAAATGGTTCAAACGGGGGCCTTCTTGGGCCCTTAGTAAGGTTGGTAAGTCCCAAGGTGGAACTGTACGAGGACGTGGGGGATTCAGTCTCTTGGAGCCTCTTAAAAATTGAATTACCCCACTATTTCTACCCACCGATCGGCCAGCAATAGGGGCATGGAAAGCCGCCATGGCTGCCGTGTAAACCTTGATGGTGGATGAGGAACGCTGTTTATCCAGCATCTCCTGCAGAAATGAAAGAACCACTGACACAACGGAGGTGACCGGGTCTAAGTTGCCGTCTTGACACCAAGTCGAGAAAATTGCCCATTTCAGAGCATAAAGGCGTCTGGTAGACAGGGCTCTAGTTTCTGCCATAGTGTTTAGGACACGCTCTGGGAGGACGAAAGGCTCCCGTCAAGCAGCCACACATGCAGGGCCCATAACTCGAGCCATAGATGCCATATCATGTCGTTCGCTTGAGAGAGGAGGTCCCGTCTCAAGGGGATCGGCCACGGGGCTGCTTTATTAGCTGGAATAATTCCGACACCCACGGTTGGTTCCTCCAGAGGGGGGCTATTAGAATCAGCTTGTGCCGTTGTTCCCTGACTCGCCTGAGTACCTGCGGTAGCAGAGCGACTGGGGGAAAAGCATAGAGCGGAAGGCTGGGCCATTCGTGGGCCAGGGCATCCATGCTCATTGTAAAACAAATTAGGCAGTGAGAGTTGTCTTTGGAGAGAAAGAGGTCTACTCGCGCTCTGCCAAAGGTTTCACAAATTCTCTGAACCACGAGCGGGTGGAGCATCCATTCCTCTGAAGAGACATTGTTCCTTGACAACATGTCTGCTCCTCGGTTCATTTTGCCCAGCAAATGTGTCGCCTTCAGTGAGCGCAGATTGTTCTGAACCCACACAAGCAGGTCGTTCGCCAGCGCGCAGAGTCGCTTCGAGATGAGGCTGCCCTGGTGATTTATGTATGATACCACGGACCTGCTGTCTGAGCGTATTAGCACATGGTGTCCCGGAATGTCCGGCAGGAAGAAATGACAGGCCTGACACACTGCTAGCATTTCTAGACAGTTGATGTGCAGGCCCGACTCCTCTTCGGACCATAGGCCGAAGGTCGGTTTGCCCTTGCACAGCGCTCCCCAACCCTTGTTGGAAGTGTCTGTCGTGACAACCTTCCTTCTGTGCGCCGTGTCTAGGATCAGGCCTCGCTTAGCTAGAAAGGGTCCCTCCATTGGGCCAAGGCTGATACACAGGCCCGAGTCACCGTTACGTGGTGGCGTCCGTGACGCCAGGCCACGGATGGAACCCTTTGTTTCAGCCAGAACTGGATGGGTTGCATGTGAAGCACTGTCAACGGATGTGAGAGCAACTGAAGCAGAAGGACGGATGCGAGACGTGTGGGGGGCGTGCCATGATATCGTGAGCTCGTATGAACTTCGGGGAAGAAGGGGGGGGGGCTTTGATAGCACCCAATGAGTAAACAATCGTCCAGCCTGTTGCGAGATGGCTCCTCAGCGGAGACCATTCGAGCCCGAGCTCATTGACACCCTTTGTTATGATGCAGATGAGCACCAAAATGGGAGGGCGCAAGGGGCGGAGTCGCTCTCTGAAAAGACAGCTGACCGCCAGCGCAGAGGCAAGACTGAAACGCTCGCCCTGCGAGCAATCAGTCCCGCTGAGCACAGTGTCAGTGTGGGATTTACCTCAGTGTGTGTGTCATCAGCGTGCAGGAGATTCCTGAGTCTTACAATCAACGAGCAGCATTTGCAACAACGCTGTGCTGAAATTTGCTCTTCTAGTAAGGCTTTCTTAGATCTTACTGGATAGCCTTAGGGGATGACCGAGGTCTGAAAGCTGGTCCTAATGTTTTTCTCACAGATCCCTGGGAGAAAGAAAATGGGGCGCAAGGGCGGAGTCGCTCTCTGAAAAGACAGCTGACCGCGGCGCAGAGGCAAGACTGAAACGCTCGCCCTGCGAGCAATCAGTCCCGCTGAGCACAGTGTCAGTGTGGGATTTACCTCAGTGTGTGTGTCATCAGCTTGCAGGAGATTCCTGCACGTCTTACAATGACGAAACAGCATTTGCAACAACGCTGTGCTGAAATTTGCTCTTCTAGTAAGGCTTTCTTAGATCTTACTGGATAGCCTTAGGGGATGACCGAGTCTGAAAGCTGGTCCTAATCTGGCTGCTGAGGTGCTTCAACGGCAGATCTCGGCGTCAGTGAAGAGTAAGCGAAGAAGGGTCTTCGTCGCTGAAGAGAAGAAATCTGAGATGTGGTGGCAGCGATCATATAGAAAGATGCCCCTCCCATTTTGACGGGCTATGGTGGGGTGCATAGCCATTGGCTTGCTCGCCACCGCCGTGGATTGGTTCGTTTCTTTCAACTTACACAGACCAATCACATGCAGTTATAACTACGTGGTTGAAAAAGGCTTCAGTGAAGGGGAAAAATGGTTTTCCCATACTTACAGTACGAGTGAAATATCGAAAGGGACCCTACTGAGTAAGTGCACTCATCATGCATGTGATGAGTTTAGCTTACTCATATATGTGATGCTAATGTTCAAAATGTCAGTTTTCAAATCTTGCAGCATGTTAAATTTGTTTGTAAAATGTATTTCTTAACCACAATTCAGGCCCTATAAATCATGCTTGTTATTGTGAAATTAATACAAGTTTTAGGAGTTATTCTGACCCAAGAGTTCATTTTAATTAGAAACAGCAGAGATTAGTAAGTTTTTTTTATTTTTTATGTTGCTGAAATCCAGGTAGAGGCACATATTTCTAATGGCATGTTCAGATTCATCATAAATGACACTGATTTATGGATCAGTGTACCCTGCAAATCAAACAAGTCTGAATTTAGAGCAGATGAACTGGTCCCTTAAACTCATGTTCTTACTAGAACCAGAAAGTATGACCACATTAGTCCGATTATGTCAACACTGCACTGGCTCCCTATTAAACATCGAATAGATTTTAAAATCTTGTTAATTACTTATAAATCCCTGAATGGCTTAGCTCCTCAGTACTTGAGTGAACTCTTATCGCATTATAGTCCTCAACATCCACCATGATCTCAAAACTCTGGCCATTTGATAATACCTAGAATACCAAAATCAACTGCCGGCGGCAGATCCTTTTTCTATTTAGCACCCAAAATCTGGAACAATCTACCAAACACTGTTCGGGAGGCAGACACACTCTGTCAGTTTAAATCTAGATTAAAGACCCATCTCTTTAACCTGACGTACATTTAATACACTAACACGCTTATAATATCCAAATCCGTTAAATGATTGTTAGGGTGCATTAATTAGGTCAACCGGAATGGGAACACTTCCCATAAAACACGATGTACTTGTTATATCGTAAGAAGAATGACATCTACGCTAATATTAGTCTTTATTCTTTCTTATTCTGAGGTCACCGTAGCCACCCGTTCTGGTCCTTATCCAGCCCAGATGATCACTGCAGTCAACCGATCCAGTCCGTATCCAGATCAGATGGTGGATCAGCACCTAGAGATGACCACTACAGCTCTGAATGTCAGCGGAGACCAGGACAACTAGATGAGCCCCAGAGACAGATCCCCATTGAGACGAGAAGAGGACGACGTTAAGAGGGCGGGGTTAGTCACAGACCCTGAACACACCTCCGCGTCCGAAGCCGCCAAAAAATAAAAATAAAATCTGTCATCTATTTCCCCGTCACTCACACCGAACGAGATCATGTCGCTCACAGTGGAGGGACGCTGATCACGTTGAGTGAAGAGGACGGACGAATGCTCTCTCTCTGCGATGACGGCGAGGCACGCGGGCATTGAGCCGACGTGAGCTCGCTTGTCACCGGCTGCTAAAATCATCTGCCCGCTGTTTTTTCTCACAGATCCCTGGGAGAAAGAAAATGGGAGGGCGCAAAGGGCGGAGTCGCTCTCTGAAAAGACAGCTGACCGCGAGCGCAGAGGCAAGACTGAAACGCTCGCCCTGCGAGCAATCAGTCCCGCTGAGCACAGTGTCAGTGTGGGATTTACCTCAGTGTGTGTGTCATCAGCGTGCAGGAGATTCCTGCACGCCTTACAATGAATGAAACAGCATTTGCAACGCCTGTGCTGAAATTTGCTCTTCTAGTAAGGCTTTCTTAGATCTTACTGGATAGCCTTAGGGATGACCGAGTCTGGCTGGTCCTAATCTGGCTGCTGAGGTGCTTCAGCGGCAGATCTCGGCGTCAGTGAAGAGTGCGAAGAAGGGTCTTCGTCGCTGAAGAGAAGAAATCTGAGATGTGGTGGCAGCGATCATATAGAAAGATGCCCCTCCCATTTTGACGGGCTATGGTGGGGTGCATAGCCATTGGCTTCTTCCGCCACGTGGATTGGTTCGTTCTTTCAACTTACACAGACCAATCACATGCATTTATAACTACGTGGTTGAAAAAGGCTTCAGTGAAGGGGAAAAATTGTATTTTCCCATACATACAGTACGAGTGAAATATCGAAAGGGACCCTACTGAGTAAGTGCACTCATCATGCATGTGATGAGTTTAGCTTACTCATATATGTGATGCTAATGTTCAAAATGTCAGTTTTCAAATCTTGCAGCATGTTAAATTTGTTTGTAAAATGTATTTCTTAACCACAATTCAGGCCCTATAAATCATGCTTGTTATTGTGAAATTAATACAAGTTTTAGGAGTTATTCTGACCCAAGAGTTCATTTTAATTAGAAACAGCAGAGATTAGTAAGGTTTATTTATCTATTTTTTATGTTGCTGAAATCCAGGTAGAGGCACATATTTCTAATGGCATGTTCAGATTCATCATAAATGACACTGATTTATGGATCAGTGTACCCTGCAAATCAAACAAGTCTGAATTTAGAGCAGATGAACTGGTCCCTTAAACTCATGTTCTTACTAGAACCAGAAAGTATGACCACATTAGTCCGATTATGTCAACACTGCACTGGCTCCCTATTAAACATCGAATAGATTTTAAAATCTTGTTAATTACTTATAAATCCCTGAATGGCTTAGCTCCTCAGTACTTGAGTGAACTCTTATCGCATTATAGTCCTCAACATCCACCATGATCTCAAAACTCTGGCCATTTGATAATACCTAGAATATCAAAATCAACTGCCAGCGGCAGATCCTTTTTCTATTTAGCGCCCAAACTCTGGAACAATCTACCTAACACTGTTTGGGAGGCAGACACACTCTGTCAGTTTAAATCTAGATTAAAGACCCATCTCTTTAACCTGACGTACATTTAATACACTAACACGCTTATAATATCCAAATCCGTTAAAGGATTGTTAGGCTGCATTAATTAGGTCAACCGGAATGGGAACACTTCCCATAAAACACGATGTACTTGTTATATCGTAAGAAGAATGACATCTACGCTAATATTAGTCTTTATTCTTTCTTATTCTGAGGTCACCGTAGCCACCCGTTCTGGTCCTTATCCAGCCCAGATGATCACTGCAGTCAACCGATCCAGTCCGTATCCAGATCAGATGATCACTGCAGTCACCAGATCCAGTCCGTATCCAGATCAGATGATCACTGCAGTCACCAGATCCAGTCCGTATCCAGATCAGATGGTGGATCAGCACCTAGAGATGACCACTACAGCTCTGAATGTCAGCGGAGACCAGGACAACTAGATGAGCCCCAGAGACAGATCCCCAGTGAGGACCTCGTCACCTAGACAGCTATCAGGAAAAGACCACTGGAACCAGTGGAGCCCTTACAATCTGACTTTGCTGCAGTTGGAACAAACTGCTGGTTCGTCTGGCCGGAGGGGAACTGCCCCCCGACTGAGCCTGGTTTCTCCCAAGGTTTTTTTCTCCGTTCTGTCACAGATGGAGTTTTGGTTCCTTGCCGCTGTCTCTGGCTTGCTTAGTTGGGGACACTTCATTTCCAGCAATATCACCGACTTGATTGCACAGATACTATTTAAACTGAACTGAGCTGTACAATGACATCACTGAATTCAATAATGAAATGCCTTTAACTCAAATTTTTCCCATTTTAAAAATTGTGCAGTTGCTTTGACACAATTTGTATTGTTAAAAGCGCTATATAAATAAAGGTCACTTGACTTGACTTGACAGTGGTACCACAAGAATCTGAGGCAGGAGCACTTTTCAGTTCACTGTGCTTTTACTTTGTACTCTGCTATAATGATATGAAAAGAACAACAGATACTACACACTTGTGCTTTGCTTTCAACTGATTTAATAAACAATATCCCATGAATACATCACTGAAATGCACTAATAATCCTGTTTTTTTCCTCTTTAAATCTTCATTCATGTGTCTTTTTCGGCACAGGTGCTTTAAAAGAAAAAATCTTTCATTTTTACTTCTTATACCTATAAGACTTTTTACTAAAGTAGGGTAATACATTATTTTATCTGTCAAAATGATGGAAAGCACTTTGAAATATCCAAAAGTGTTCCAATTAATGAACACTGGAACACTTAACGATTTGTGATAAACTTAACAACATACATGTTACATAATGCAGACTTAGGGCAGTAATTTGACAATGTGTTATTATTTGCACATTTTTAATAGTTCTTTTAATGTTTGATGGTTAAAGAGTGAGGAGAATGCCTCTCATTGGATCCAGTTTTGTGAATGTTCATTATTGCATTAATAAAGCGCACTATCAAACAAGTCGCTGATTGTTTAGTTACTCCTAAAATTTGTGCAAAATATCAGGTAGTGTAATACCAATTCTACAGTTCAGTGTCATTACCAGTGTTAATTTTGACAGAATTTTTGTATTTAGTTTCAATCATAAACTTTTGACTAAAATTCCATTTAGTTTTTGTCATATTTTAGTCATTTGGATTGTTTTTAGTTTTAGTCTAGTTTTAGTCGACTAAATCTACAGTTCAGCTAAAATCTAATGGGTTTAATTACAGTGTATTTATCAGCAAGCATTTCTCTCAAATTTCCAAATTCAATTTTGGTTTGATATTAAGGTTTTATAAGGATAGACTGCGATTTAACTGCGGTTACACACACCATGCCTTTTTTTTATAAAATGAAATACCAATGGTCATAGCCGCGGGAACGTATTTTGAGCAGGGAGGGGGGTGCATATGACACGAGTGATGCGAAACACTGATCCAAAATTGCAAGTTTTGTTAATAAAAGTTTAATTTATTCGTATAATATAAGCGAGTTTGTCTTTTTTGTTGCTGTTTTCATTCAAAATAAATGCAAACAATAAACCACAATGCCTTTGTTTTAAAAGAGGGAAAATACCTTATACAACGCAAGTATAGACTATATCCATCTTATTTATTTTGTTAATAAAAGTTAGATGTTTAATATGGGCCTGTGTGAATTTGCCATTGTACTTTTTTATGGCTGATGTGTTTTAATTAATAGGCAAATAACGAACCACAAACTATGATCGTTTTAAAGAAAGTGGAAATCCAAAGACTGTTTATTTATTTGTGATACAATGCGGGTAAAACATATTTCCCTTATTCATATTGATAGTGAACTTGTGAACTTGTCATTGTACTGTTTTATTGTATAGACTTTTTAATTATTATTATTAATAATAATAATGAGCCAAACTAAGCATTAATTTGAAGTAAGCGTAAAATCCTAACACATTTTATTTATTTGTTACAATGCGGGAATATCTTATTCGTTCTGTTAACAAAAGTGTTATGTTTAATATAAGCGGCTTTGTCATTGTAGTATTGCTGAAGTTTGTGTGGGATTTTTTTCATTAAGAGTAGTACTGAATCAATCTTAAGCATTAATTGTGTTCCAAGAATAGGAAATATTTAACATTAAAGATCAAAATAAGCGATGCAGATGCGAGAATGCGAGACTGGTTGCTGCTGAGGTAAATAGACACTCTCGTTCTTTCTCTGCTGTATTTTTGCAATAGCTGTAGAAATGGTCATTAATTCTTGATTTGGGTATGGCACAGACATGTTAGAGGTAATACTATGATCAAAAAGTCATGGCAACAAACAACTTCCTAAGTCAGTTTAAGTTGAAACGACTTTCACAATCAATTTCATTGAACTTAATTAATGTAATACCGGTGCTTATTGTCATTGTAGGCTTAGGCTTATTTTTCTATACATTTTAATGAATATAAAAATGAATAAAATTAGTTAGATTTATTTTCTGTTACATCATTTTCATTTATTTATTTTAACACAGCAGCCCTGACCCCCCATTTTTCCTTGGGCTACACGCCAGGGGGTGCTGCAGAGGTGGGTGGAGTACTCAAAAACTGTACTCAAGTAAAAGTAAAAGTATTTCTAGAAATATTTACTTTTATTTAGATATATAGATTACAGCTGGGAACTGAACAAATCATTCAAACTGATTTGTGAACCAATTCGCCAGTTTGCCAACTGGTTTGATCAAGCCTTTGAACATAATCAACACAAAAGAATGAATCATTTGCAAATGGGCATCGCTCATTGACCAGAGAAACGTGGACGTGCGTTTGGAATAAATTGAAGAAGTTTTAACTTGTATTGCATTAAGATAAAGTAACGAGAGGAGCGTTGCCCAGTAAAGTAATAAGAGGAGCGTTTTTTAAAGTAAAAGTACCGTTTTTTCTCAAAAAATGTACTTGAGTAAGAGTAAAAGTATCCATCTTTAAATATACTCTAAAAGTATTAGTTACCCAAAGAATTTACTCAAGTAAATGCAATGAAGTAAATGTAACCCGTTACTACCAACCTCTGTGCAGCACCCTCAGCAGCCCTACTTCCCACGGTAATGCCAATGGTCATAAAGGCTAATGCATTCTTTAAAGCAACTTGTTTACATTCTTTCAAGCGTACATATTTATTTCTATAAATACATTTAGATTAATCTTTAGGGCTACTAAAGTTTTTCAGTCAAGAGTAGTGAGTGATTGCATGTTTTTCTTTTGTTGCTTGATTAACATCATTGGCTTGGACAATAGCAACTAAATTAGGCTGCTATCCCTTTAAAACCGGATGCACTGATGCAATATACTGATACACATTCTACTGTTTACGTTCACTTAATCAACTATGTTTACGTGAATACTCATCAAAACTGACAATTGGATATCATTGTGTGTGTATTTCTCCATTCATACGACGCAAAAGAGTACTATGAGACGCACTGAGAGACGTGCTTTCTGTGTGTGTATGCTTCAGTATCTGCACGTCGTCAGATTTATGCATATGTCTGCTCTTCTCATACTCCCACATTTTGAATTTTTTTTACGTTTTATGCACCTTGCCGCAAGTGTATTTTAGCTTATGTCCTGCCGGCCTATGCAGTAGATTCGTTCTGATGAATCTCTTCCCAAATCGTCCCTCCTTAACATTTATTTTCGTCTCGTTTTCATTAGTTTACGAAAATATCAATAGATTTATGTTATAATTTTTGTCATTCAAAAAGAGTTTTCATTTGTTATCGTCTCGTTGTCATTGGGGACAATATCATTGATGAAATTTATGAGGAAAATTATTTGTCAACGAAATTAACACTGGTCATTAGGCCTACACGAAAACATTTGTCTGCAGAATTGTGTGATTCACCAATCAGAATCAAGTATTCCAGACAACAGTGAAATAAACATGAAATACTCTACTTTCAGTCTGAATTTAGTTATGACAAACATGACCAAACATCTGCTATGACATTGTTTTTATTTTTATGTATGGTTCATAGAATTTGGTTTGATCATTCCCGGTGGTTAACTCAAGCTTGTACCTTGTGCACTCATACAATGTTTACAGTCAGAGACTTAAGCATGTCCCGCTATCAAACAAACATGCTATTGTCACAGTTTGAGTGGTGTTCTGTTGCAATCTAACATCACCTGTTCCTTCATTCATTCATCTTACACTGCAAAAAATGCTTTTCTTGCTTAGACTTTTTGTTTTATTTCCAGCCAAAATATCTAAAAACTAATCAAAATAATTACAAAATAAAAACAAGTAAAATAATCTGCCAATGGGGTAAGCAAAATAATCTTATTTCAAACAGAAAACAAGATTATTTTGTTTACCCCATTGGCAGATTATTTTGCTTGTTTCAAGCAAAAACTCACTTAATTGCAACATGTTTTTTTCTGAAAACGAGACAATAATTTTTTCTTATCTAGAAATTCCTTCTTGATTTAAGAATTTCTAGATATTTTGGCTGTAAACAAGACAAAAAGTCTAAGCTAGAAAAGCATTTTTTAGTGACTCAAGCTACTTAGGAATTGTAAAGCACAATACTTAAGATCTGGAGTAACACATTTACAGAGGGGAAATGGTGGGCGGCAAGAACATGGACATCATGTAGACCAGGGATAGGCAACTTCAGTCCTGGAGGGCCGGTGTCCTGCAGAGTTTATCTCCAACCCTAATCAAACACACCCGAAGAAGCTAATCAATGTCTTCAAAACCCTTAGAAATGTACAGGCAGGTGTATTTGATTAAGGTTGGAGCTAAACTCTGCAGGACACCGGCCCTCCAGGACCGACGTTGCCTATCCCTGGTGTAGACTGTGATTGATCCTGTGGCAATGTTTTTCCGTGACCCATGTGCTTTAGCCGTAATGCTGTAATGGAATTAGGAGGTGAGGCTGAGGACGGCAAAATACGGATTTCTGCCAAGCAGAGGGTGAATTCAGGACACTCGTCATGGGATAATGACGACAATGTTTCCATTCCAACCAAAGATTTTACACACAGATCGCATAGTTTTAGAAGAGATGTTAGAATGGATCATTTGACCTGAAAGTAACAGCTCTTAAAACTATACCAACAAAAGTAACAACTGCTTGCTGGACCTAAAGGAAAATCACATTGACCATACACTAGCTTATTCATATACATATACTAGCTTATATGTATCTGATTATTTTCAAATAGTTGTTTCCAAGAGGACATTTTTATTGTTGTTGCTTTGTAATGTATTTTTTGTTTAGTTGAATGCCTTTGGATGGGCACAAATTAGTCAATTGATAACATACAGTAAGAGTATATTCAATATTGAAAGCAACTCAAATTATTTGGTTGTGGAAGTTGTGAATGATGTTTATGTAAAAATATCAGATTTTATCAGATATCACAGGGTCACAGATATCTGATCACAGTTTGATCCATTCACTAAGAGAAAATGCAGAGAAAAAAAACTAATTGTATGCGTAGAAAAAAATAGTATAAAACTATTTTCTTTCAGACGTAGATAGTAAATTTCACAAGTATTAACAAAGAAACGGCAAATAAAAAAACAAAAAACAATGAATCAATCAATCAACCCTTCATATTAAAACAGTACACTGGACACTGTTTTTAAGGACTTTTTGTGTTGTGTAGTTGAGATATTTTCTGAGATTACTCTGTCTTTCTCAGGAGAAAACTCTAAGAAGGATGAGATTTTAAGAAATGTTATTTTAAGAAATGATTTTTAACAAATTATTGTTGTCTGGGAAAAAACAACTGATATATTAAAGATAACTCAATTGTGATTTTCTCTCCTGTGATTTCAGCTCATCTGACAAATTAATTTATGTGAATTGTCAGCATTTTTTTTCTGTTGATGTATTGTGTCGCTGACTCATATATATGATAAACAGCATTAGCTGTGTGTGTACTGGTGTGTGTTTCACAGTTATCAATCTGTGTGCTTGTGTTTGACTGCAGAGAGGCCGTATGTTGGCGATTAGCTGTGAGTATGTGTGACAGATGCTCTGTGAATACTACACTCATCCCTGCAGACATGCAAAGAGCCTCCTCTCTTTCCCTCATCTACATAGAGCACTACACCTTGACACCTCGGTTTACCCATCTAAACGCGCCTGTTGACTCTCAAAATCAGACACACCAGCAGGGGCTCAGAGCTAATTCTGATTCTAACAGATGCTTTTTCACACAAAGCCTTGTGTTGGTTTCAAATTTGTTTCCTGGTCACAAACATTTTTTTCAACATTACACCACATTGCATTTTGTTTGCAGTTGGGTTACATCACAGTACAGCATTCCAGAAAACATTATAGAAACCTCTACTAACATTCAAAGAACAAAAGAATGGGAATGGGAATGCAAAATAATCTATACCAAAGTGGAACTTTGAGAAATACATCAAAATATAATGTTCTGGAAACTGTGAGAATACCTACATGGTTGTTTTTTTAGGTATCCCTACAACATAAATATAATGTGTGGTTATACTTTATTTTGATCGTCCACTTTAGACATTCTACTAACTATAAGTAACGACATGTCAACTAATTCTCATAAATTTGCAACTACATGTCTACTAACTCTCAGTAGGATAGATTTAGGGTTAGTAGAATAAGTTGACATATTGTAAGACTTTGTTTCCCTCTTCCTTGTGTTTCCATGCCCTTATATGGTCCTTCCTGTTTCCTGTCATTAGTTTATTAGTCCCCGTCTGTGTCTTGATTTAATTCACATGTGTGTAGTTAATTATCTTGTTTACCCATTCATTTGCTCCCTTTCTTAAACCTTCAGTTCCCCGGTTCTCGTTGTCTGTTCTACTAATTACAAACCTGCTTTTGGATGAGTGCTATTCAATGTGAGCCTCCTGCCTTTTCTCCATCCCCACGAGCGTGACACTTGCAAAGTTTCTCATAGTCAGTATGGTGTATGTTGTGGGCCCATCAAAATAAAGTGTTAGAAGATATTAAGCAAATAGTCTACTTATACTCTAATGACTGCTAGTTGACGTGTATTTGCAAAGGTACTTACTGTTAGTAGAATGTCTACAGTGAACTATCGAAATAAAGTGTTACCTAATGTGTTTATATATATATAAAACCAGACCAAAATGCAACATCTGTGTTGTAGATAATCAACAAGCAAAACAGTTTTTATCTTAAAAGACTATATTTTTTAACTTATTATATGCATATTTTATTAACATTGGGAAAACATACTTCATTTGGTGTCGCCCAAATGTTTTGCCTTGATCTTTAGAGGTGAAATGTTCACCAATGACTTCAAATCAATAGTGAGAAAACAAGAAAGGGATAGAGATTAAGGATGAAACAGAAATCAATATGAAAATCTATTTTCTGAATGCAAATTATATCATATAAATCAAAAAGATCTAAATATCCAAGAAAATTCCAGTACTCTTGTGATTTCTCCCCTTCCTATCTGTGTGTAACTTACTCTCACATATTATTTTCAAAACCTTTTATAGGTCAAATAACATGGGAAATTACCTCAATTATTCTGTGTAGTCATACTCAATATGTGCATTGCTCTAGTAAATGTATGTAAACAAGACATTCTGTAAACATTGTCATGTGGCCTGGTAGAATTTTGTTCACAACTATTTTTACAGTAATTTTCTTTATGACAAGTATTCAGTTATTTAGTTGGCTATTTATTTAGTTCAGTTCAGTGCAGAGAGATTTTACATTTTTATCATTGTAAAAATGTTATATTCTCATTTTGGTAGAAAAAATTAAAATTAAAAAATGTAATGCTAGGATTGGCAGGTTTTTTCACACTGATTCCAAAATATTCTATTATGTTTGATTCAATACAATTAAGAAACACTGACAACATTTTGTTGTTTCTCAACCAGATGCCAATTTATTTAATCATTGATTTGATATAGAGAATGCTTTTAAAACATTTAAAACATCTACTGACCACTGATTTTCTTCACTATTATTTGACTAGATCGATTTCTATGAGTAGGTCACTATTCAACCTTTAGAAGTTGTAAAGGAATTTTCCTTTCTGGACAGTAATCAAACAGTGAGACATAGATTCAGATGTATGTATTATATGTTTTCTCGTAGTTAGATAAGCATTCTTTGTGTGATGATTTACTATGATTGAGAAGTGATAGAGGTAAGGAAACGCAGATGGTCAAGGGGCATTTGCCTCCCTTTTCTGTATAACCATCAATCGGTAAACAAACTGGTATCTTTCCCTCTAGAGGAGGGAAGGAGGAGGCCTTGGAAGGAAAGGACTATAAAACAGACCAAAACTGCTTTCCTTAGCGCTCTTGCTCTTGCTACTTCTTATCTCTGGCTCTCTGGCTCTCTTCTCTCTCTCTCTCTCTCTCTCTCTCTCTATCTCTCTCTCGCTCCTGACTGACTTACAGCTATGTATGTTAGAACTGAGGATCTTCTCTGCAAGAGAATAAACACTTTATTATTATAATTTGGACTCAGAGTGTCTCTTACTCAGTGATGATGTTTGTGAGAAAATTGCCACAACAGTTTGGTGTCAGATAGTGGGATTCCTTGGGCGTGACTTCTGGACCTGACAGCGGACGGAGGCTGATCACCTTGGAGCTGAAAAGTTCCAACCCTACCTCGCAAAAAAGATTCAGAGACGAGGGACCGTTCCGCTGTTGGGACCGGAGGGATCGACCACTGGAATCAAAAAGAACCCAGGTGGCACAAAACGACATCTCTGGTAAGAAACAATTAAATTCAATTTAATTAGGGTGAAATTCAGTTTAAAGAGTGAAATTGAACCATATTGGCTGAGATTTGTTTCTGTGGTAGAGTAATCTGGGCACGAACGTTCAGATTAGGTAACCTGAGATTAACTTGAGATCTGTACGGATCAAGATAGGTTTCAAACAGGTACCGAGGACTCTGGGCACGAACGTTCAGATAGGTAACCTGAGATTAATTTGAGATCTGTACAGATCAAGATAGGTTTCAAACAGGTACCGAGGTTAATTGGGGTTAGGAAAAATCGAAGATTTTGATAAATCACAATTAAGAGGGCACTACTAGTGCAACCCGATCCGATTGCGGGATAAGAGAAAATCGGATCTGCTGGAGACGTCTAGCAGATTAAAGAAGCGTGCGCGAGCAAATCCACGGGACAGAAGACAGCCAGTATGGGGATATCTCAGAGCAAGTTTGTGAAATATGATACACCGGTGTACTACCAAATGAAAAAACATTATGGTCAGAAATGTATGCAAGATATTGAAAAAATTAATCAAGCATCATGATTTTCGAAGAGGAACATTGAGTCTCACAAACTGAAAGTGGTTTCAACAACCAGGTTGTTGTTGCAAATGTGTTAAACATGTATGTTAAAAATGTGAACAAACAGTAGATTGTTGGCTAAAGGAAGTAGATGGTTGGCTCAAGGAAGTAGATAGGAAGGGAAAAAAAAAAGCAAGTGAAGAAAGTTAGCAGGAAGGAAAAAATGAAAAGTGTGAAAGTCTATTTGTATGTGTCTGCACGACCAGAACCGAATGACCCACAGTATGTTTGTGTTTCCCACATGAAAATACGGTGAGGCCGGCACCGCCAAAACACCCATCTACCCAATGGCTCAGCTGGGTGCATTGAAATTCGCCCCGACCTCGACTGTTTCTCCGTCCAAGACAACCGCAGCGCGAGATGCTGAATGAACAAGCACGAGCAGCGCTTGAGTGACAAAGGGGAGACAGATGCAGCTGGCTGTTGTACAGCAGGCGCAGGCAGCACAACTGTGTGTGCGAGGGTGAACATGACTTTTCTGGCTGCAAGAAGTGCAGGTTGTCCAAGAACCATGGACACTGGGCACAGGACTGTCCAGAGGCGCGTAAGGCGGATTGAAACGAGAGGAACGGAGAACAGGAGAGGAGAGGGCGGGTGACAGGCATTCAGCAAGCTACGAAAAAGGGAAGTAAAAATTTATTGACACACACACACAACACGCTCACATACACTGATTCAAATACCGCTCTGTGCAATGAAGACATGCTTGCAAACCTTTATGTGTGAGTGTGTGGAAGATTTGAATAAGGCTATCTGCAATGAAGACATGCTTGCAAACCGTTAAATGTGTGATTGTTGAAGTTTTGAATAAGACCATGTGACTGATGAATGTCTGAGAATGTACAAAAGTTTAGGGTTTTTAAGGCTACAGAGATATTCCATGTTAGTTGACGGGACAATGATAGACTTTATGGTTGATTGTGAACCAAGAATGACGGATTTAGTGGTTGAAAGCACTTGAAGTCAGGGCATTAATTTCAGAAAACTATACTGTGCCGTTAAAATGTGAGACGGAGGGGGGGCAGGGCATTGAAACATGCGTTGTTGTGCTCTGAAACCTGTCCGGTTCCGTTAATGGCCAGGGATCTAATGTGTAAATTAAAATCTGAAACTCACTGCTGGTTTGGGAGTTATTGAAGAGTAACAGCAGATTAGTTGTGCAAAATTTGAGCCACAATGGGCTTACGAGTGGCAGACAAAAGATTCTGATTGGGCACAAAAGATTTTGAAATTGGCAAAGATCGAACAGTATCAGTATCAGTATCAATGAATTACATTCATTGATATATGCATATATCAATATGAGGAAGAATGGTTTAATGGGGCAGAAAATGAGACAATAAGGTTTAATAAGATTTTCTGGACTGAAAAAGGATGTGTGTGCTTTCAGCTTGCCTGTCAGAAAAAACAAATTCAGCTGTATTTGATAACAGGCCAGTCTGCGCCTCACTTATCAGTAATCAAGGCCGCCGAACAGAAATGGGAAGAAATAGGCCTGTTTGTGAGAAAATGTCTTTCTGCCACAGATTGGATTGAAAAACCAAACGGGCAGAAACACAGTAGAAATGCAGGTGTTTTTATGGAGGAATGTGAGTTTGATGTTGCCGTACAGAGAACTGTGACTGCTATTGTCAAGAATGCAATGGAGAAACATGAGCACGGATCTATTTCTGCCACAGACATTCATCCTGTCCTGGCAGAAATACCTCCAAAATTGTGGGCAAAACACAAATATGATGTTGGGTTGATTAAAGGTTGTGAACCAGTTGTAATCACTCCAAAGTCTGATTACAGGCCATGTCAATCGCAATATCCCCTGAAGAAGGAGGCATTGAGAGGATACAGCCGGTTTTGAGTCTCTCCTGAAGGAGAGAGTAATAATTCCCTGTCATGATTCTCCAGTGCGAACTCCTATTTTCCCGTAAAGAAAATAACATCTAACACAAGTGAACCAGTCACGTGGCGATTTGTGCAGGATCTGCAGGCTGTAAACTCAGCCGTTATTGCAAGAGCTGCCGGCGTACCTAATCCATACACAATTTTGTCACAAATTCGCAAAAATGCAATGTATTTCACTGTGGTTGATTTGGCCAACGCTTTCTTTAGCGTCCCAGTGGAAGAAAAAGTCAGTTTTGGTTCGCGTTTGATTTTGACAACAAAGGGTACACGTTTACCAGGTTGTGTCAGGGCTATTGTGAGTCTCCGACGATTTACAATGAAGCGCTCAGACGGAGCCTTGAACCATTAACTCTATCGAGCGGAACGGCGCTATTGCAGTATATAGATTATTTATTGATTTGTGCACGAGATGAGGTTACGTGCGTGGCTGACAATGTAACTCTCTTGAACCATCTGGCGAGAGAGGGTCACAAGGTCAGTCTGACAAAGCTACAGTTTTGTGCAGCAGGAAATAATTTTTTTTGGGTCACACTAACACTAAACAGTAAAGCTATCTCTGAGAAACGGATAAAAGCTATCAAAGATGTACCGAAACCCATAACAAAACGACAATTATTATCATTCTTGGGAATGTGTGCATATTGTCGAACGTTTATTCCAAATTATGCACATCTTGAAAAGCCCTTGAGAGCCCTGACAACAGGGAAAGGGCTGAGGTCATGTGACAAGATTGAAAGGCCTTTTTACACAGATGGTAGACGCAGTCTCCATGATTTTGCAAGAACAGAGAACGTCACATTTATCAACAGCCCGATGGCTGAGGTATCACACGATTTTACTTGACATGCCAAATGTAACAGTGAAAAGATGCACAACTTTGAATCCTGCCACACTCCTCCCGACGGAGGAGGATGGACAGGAACACCATTGTTGTCTATCAGTGCTGGAACAGGTGTGTACACCACGTTCAGACCTGTTGGACACACCTTTAGAGAACTGTGACAATGTCCTCTTTGTGGATGGGTCGGCGTCCAAAGATCCACAAACAGGCTTGAATAAGGTTGGTTTCGCGGTGACCACTGAATTTGAAGTCGTAAAGTCTGGCAAATTGCCATCAAATTATTCGGCTCAGGCAGCTGAATTGGTTGCTCTGACAGAAGCGTGTAATCTTATGGCAGACAAGTGTGTGACAATTTACACAGACTCGCGTTATGCTTTTGGGGTCACGCATAGACTTTGGCGCGCTTTGGAAGCACAGAATTTTTTTGAAGTCGGATGGACATCCGATATTAAACGCAGCTCTTGTGGCTAAGCTTTTGGAGGCCATTCTTTTACCAGACAAGGTCGCGATCTGTAAATGCGCAGCGCACACTAACGATAAAAGTTTTATCTCCACAGGAAGCGAGAGCAGACGCGCAGCGGCAGCGGCAGCACAGGAGACAAAAGAAACAACGTGTGCTTTGGTATTTGTGACTAACCCTGATATTTCCCTTGTTTACAGAGTATGCAGTCTTTTTCCACAGGAGAAAAACAACGATGGAGGTCGTCTGGCTGCAGTCTCCAGAGGGGGTGTATGGATGAGTGTTGATGACATTCCTTGTTTGCCCAAACACTTCTTTCAGCATTATGCTAAGTTGACACATGGGTTGGATCATGTGTCAAAAGCGGGTATGATAATGCAGATGAGGAAATTATGGTTTACAAAGGGGTTACAGTGTTTGCTGAAATTTTTTTGCAAAAGATGTGTCACTTGTAAACACACACAATGAGGCTAGGGGAATAAAAACACCCTTGGCATCTCAACCAGCACCGGAAGGCCACCATTCATGGGCATAGAAGGGGGTAAACAAGGGCTGCCATCAACGGATGTGTGTAAAAATGACATGTTGAATTACTGCAAAGAAGTGTCTTGTCTGTTGTCAAATATTTCTGTGCAGGTAAAAGCTGCCCAGGGGAAGGTTGCTGAGAGATTCCTGCACGAGGTCAGACCTGGTGATTTCGTGGTGATTCGTGATCACAGGAGAAAGAGCTGGAAATCGAAAAGGTGGCTAGAGCCTTTCCAGGTGCTTCTGGTGACGCACACGGCAGTGAAGGTTGCAGAGAGGGCTACGTGGGTTCACGTTAACCATGAAGGAGGGTGCCGCCCATTGCGGAGGCGGAGCAATTGCTGGAGGAGGTTCAACACGAATGTCAATAAATGCTAAGATCCAGTTTGAAAAACCCTTGCATTGCAGCTGTGTGTTTAGGCGGAACCAGATATCAGCAGCAAGGAGGAGACAACTTTGATTGCGCAACCGGCATACGGGTGGACACTGTAATCAACAGAACAGATAAGACTCTTAGTGTTTCAAAAACAGTACTTTCTCACATTCTTTGGTCATAACAGCATCTTTTGATAAAGAGTAACTGAGAGAACGGAGGCGTCAAGACCGTGGCACCCATTCAGAGTAACAGGAATGTGTGGCCTGTATAAACCACATGTATAATGACTTTGTTGTCAGTGACAATTTGCTTGGTAATACTACACTTCACAACAGGTCTGAAGGTGTTGCCAATTATAGTTATAGTAGTACTAATTTTGTTATGAATACCATGTATTATGGAATGTGTGTCTAGCTTAGTACAGAGACTGGTTAAGGTCGGAATGTCTGTTCAATTGGTGAAAATGACAGTCTATCCGGATGATGATGTTAATGTTGATGACCAACAATATGATGACACAAGTAGCGGAAGTTACAGTGAAATGTGTTAATTGAGTTATGATGTTTCTATTTTTTTCTTAAGAATGATTGGTATGTAAAGAAGGTTAAAAGCAGCAGTTATCCGTGTACGAGAGGACGTACAAGGAGAGGGGTTGAAACTGAGGATTTTCTACATACTTTTAATATTTACATTTTATATTACAGGAGTAACTCAACAGTGATAAATTGATATGTTTATTTCCTACTATGAACTATACTTTTCCTTATTTATACTATTGTGACTGAGGTTCGGTCTAGGCCGAGTGCGACAGCAATGCCTGTCCATTTAGCCCGGCGATAGAATGAAATCTTTACTATGCTTGCTAAACATTTACAGCCTAAGCATTTTTCAAATATTCAAAAACTTACTTCACAGGTTCAAGAAGAGTGATCATTTATGTGAAAATCAGAGATGAAGAGTATAAGTGTGATGTAATGGCTTGAACTTGTATTTATTATTATTTGTACTATTATTATTACAATGTTTGATTAATCAGTTATCAGAGAATGATAAACAGAGAGGAATTGTAAAGGAATTTTCCTTTCTGGACAGTAATCAAACAGTGAGACATAGATTCAGATGTATGTATTATATGTTTTCTCGTAGTTAGATAAGCATTCTTTGTGTGATGATTTACTATGATTGAGAAGTGATAGAGGTAAGGAAACGCAGATGGTCAAGGGGGCATTTGCCTCCCTTTTCTGTATAACCATCAATCGGTAAACAAACTGGTATCTTTCCCTCTAGAGGAGGGAAGGAGGAGGCCTTGGAAGGAAAGGACTATAAAACAGACCAAAACTGCTTTCCCTTAGCGCTCTTGCTCTCTTGCTACTTCTTATCTCTGGCTCTCTGGCTCTCTTCTTATCTATCTCTCTCTCTCTATCTCTCTCTCTCTATCTCTCTCTCTCGCTCCTGACTGACTTACAGCTATGTATGTTAGAACTGAGGGATCTTCTCTTGCAAGAGAATAAACACTTTATTATTATAATTTGGACTCAGAGTGTCTCTTACTCAGTGATGATGTTTGTTAGAAAATTGCCACAACAAAGTCTTAGTACCTTTTGTAGGATTTCTGTGATACATTACACTTGTGATATTTTCTCTACCACCACAATGCTTGAGCCTGAAAGATTATGAAACATCTTTTCAGTATGTGGGTGTCTTTTATCGGAGGACAGCTCTTTGTGTATGACAAACTGCCTGTAGATGTAAATCTCTCATGTGAATCAATGAATCATGTTACATTTGGCTATCTTTGACACCAGATCCTTACACTCATTGATGGATAAGTAGCAGTAACCTGGCTTTATCATTCTGTCATCTGATCCTTCTGATGGAAATGTCAGTGAGAGGCCAAGACACTATCCACAAGCCCCTCAGTGTGTAAATCTGCATGACTCTCGCTCTCTTTTTCTCTGGCTGGTTAGTGAGCAGCCCGTCAGTTCAGTAACTCTGTCTTCCGAAGAGATGAATCATCATCCTCCCAGCTAGGCCACAAAAGCTGACAAATGATCCACTGACACCTATAGCCCACTGGCGTATCACTCACTCTGCCAAGACAGAGAGAGATAGAGAGTAGTGCTGGTTGAAACATGCAAAAACACTTAAAATATCTAATTAGAGTAAATCAAAATATTTATTTTATTATCGATTGGTATTTTTATATATTTTTGACTATATGCACTATACAGTATATCTAAAAATGGAGCAAACAAACAGGCTTAAAGAAGAACAGATGTGGTGTGTAGATTATGAAAAGTGTGTAATAAAAACAAATGATATACAGTACTCCCCAACTTTCTATGGTTATATGGATAGATGGATAACAAAAATCCATAGAACATAGTAAAAATGTTATAATCTTAACTTTCATCTCCCCCTTTTGAACATAGACATCAACATGCACTTTCTAAACTTGCATGGTTGTAATTTATTACTGCTTTGGAATATAGACTGGTCTCATTTTCAATAAAATAACGATTTAAAGAAATTAAAGTGTAATAAAAGTTAGTTTAAAGTTAAGTTTAAGTTTATTGTACAGAAATATGTACTGTATTATTAAGTGTGTGTGTGTGTGTGCGTGTGCGTGTGTCTGTGTGTGTGTGTGTAAAGTAAAGTAAATATTATATAAATAGTATAAAGTTGTATTCCAAATTTTAAGTTGATATCACAAAATTAAGGTTCCTCTTGAGATTTAGTTTTTATTGTCGCAAATGTATACATTTCTGACACAATATTACTTCTGTTCTGTCACAAAGTATTCATCAGATATGGATTCTTGAATCTCATAAATTTCCAACAATGTGTTTTTTCAACATTTAAATATGACACTTGACACCCACTGAAAGGATTTAAAGGAAAACTTCCATGGTAAAGCAATGTCTGATTTTAAAACCACCAGATTCATTTTGAGTGTTTAAACTTTCAAATGATTAAGGGCCCCACTATTGGGATACTGACACATAACAGGTTAAAAAGAAAATAAAAAAAACGTTTGCTCCCTGTTCATTTATTCCTCCAACAAATATGTGTTGAATCACATGCACAAAGGGCTGTCATTTTGCTTTTCATCTCATGAGTCACACACTTTCTGAAGTCTACTGTTGTCACATTGGTCATCCTTCCTTTAAGCACAGGGGCCTCATTGTGTGGGTTGTATGGTATAACACTGATTGAAAATCTCAGCACACCTCCAACCCTCAAGATCAAATCAGTGAGCAGAATGTCTCTTTTCTGGTGACACACAGAGAAGCTTTCAGTTTGCAGCGTCTTCTCTTCTGCCTATCCTGGCTTGAGTTCATATGGCTGGTCTGATATTAAATAAGCTGGTCGTGCCTGTGAGTTATGCTACTAGGTTAATATGTCATAAATTACATAAAGCGTTATCAGCTTGACTTCACTTAAGTATAACAAATATATTCAGCCTAAAGAATGAATTGGTGGGTATATAAAGTATATTATCACCCAGCCATATATTAAGAGTTGAATGTATATCCAAATTGACCTTCATACAGTACACTCACATAAAAGTGACACTATATAGAAAATCTCAATTAATAATGTGAAATTAACATGTCTCATGCTAGGGCTTCTAATATCAGTCACGTGACATTCATGTCTCAGGTAATTGGCTCAAAAAATGTATTCCATAAAGTTATGCCAAAAAAGTCTATGAAGCAAAGGTGGCAGTAGGTTGTGTTTTTCTGTATGCACCAGCCAAGCTGCTGAAATTATATAATTATTAATTATAGAAGCAATTATAAACCTGGAGGGAAACTTATATGATCTCTTATGCAAATGCAACCTATTCTTATTGTTGTTCCTATTACGCAATATCTTTGTTTTCTCTCTAAAAATGGCTGGTTTTTAAACCACAGGCAATATTAAACGTACAAAAATGTTTTACACTGCAGCATCTGACAGAGAATAAGTCTGTGTTCATGTCACTAGGGTCATTTGACCTGTCATGGTGAATGCTTGACTTTGTTAGGCTGAGGGACGACTCTGGTGGCATTACTACAATTCTGTGCAGAGGAAGCATATGTGGGAGGTGTTCATTTCATTACCAACTCCCCCAGATTTTCTCTGGAAAAGGTCAAACTGTTCGTCCTCAAATAGGCACCTGGGGAGTGTGATTTTTAGCTTGTGCCCTACAAAATGAGATTTTTCTCTCACTTAGTTTTGTTAATATTAAAGCACAGAGCTCAGAATCAAAGCAAAGTCATGACACTGCTGCAAAGGAAATGTCAGGGAAATGCACTTATGCCCTGTTAAGGAAACGGCTGGATTTTATTTGGCTGAATCTAATGACTTTTAACAACATGACATCCTACTTGACGAATTGCGATAAAGAAAGATATCCCATTTGTCAGGGTAAACACAATTGTCTTGCCAAATGAAATCCGTTTCTTGTATTCCCATGAACCATGTTTGAAATGCTCTGATGATTTAAAGCCAAACCTGTCGAACACATTTTGATCTAATCTAACACAATTTAATATCGGAAACTGCATTTTCATATTTTCTGAAAACCACAAGGATTGCAGATACCAGGCATGGGATGACTCTTTGACTGGTTTCTACATGCTTCTAGACCCAAATACTCCTAATATCAACATTTCCTCTTATTGTAAGCAAATGAAATAGTGAAATGTTGATTTGAAGTGTCAATTTTGCACTTTGATTACAGTCAAACATGACCACAGAGAAGGCATTAAAAACTGAAACGATTTGTTACTGTATATCTCACATGAGACATATGAACTACTTGTATATAAAGATAAGATAAGAAATTAAATATAAGATTGTTCAGTTCGTGAAATAATTCGTTTAGATTGCACTCATAAATGTACAGACACAAAAGAGCTTAAGTCTACTTTAAAAGGAAAACAAATGCAGGAATGCAAATAACTACATTTTATGAAAACCAGCAAGAATTCAATATAGTTAAATAATACAAATATACTACATAATAATATTACAAATGTAATCTTACTTTATTGACAAGTTTATTTTCTGCAGACATGCAGTGATTAAATTCAACAATAAAAATACAGATAAGTGACTGTGGTTCACATTTAAAGCACACTTGTTTTGCATGAATTATGGGTGTAACTTGAACTGTAAGCAATCAACAACTGCCAACAAACTTTTTTAAAGGATTGCTTTAATAAGATTTAACAAAAACAAAAAGGTATATTGACATGTTATTCTTCTCCTCACTCCTCAACCACTGAATATAAAATAGAAACTTAAAAGTGTGAAAGTATTAACAAATTACTTTCAGCAAACCATGAATAACCCAAAAAGCTCAGATAAGTATTTCTGCAGCAATGTTATGGACATGGTAAATATTGCTGTAGTAATGTGCATAGTAATATACAGGTGCATCTAAAAAAAAAAAAAATCGTGAGAAAATTCTTTTTTTTTGTTTACTTATTTCAAAAATGTCATTACATGTAAAGTAAAACATTTCTTTTTTTCTTTTGATGATTAGAGCTAACAGCTCGTGAAAGTAAAAATCCAGTATCCCAAAATACTAGAATATTTCCGAAGGTCAATCAAAAAAAAAAGGATTTGCAAAACAGAAAAGTTCAAGTTATTTAAAGTATGTTCATTTATGCACTCAATACTTGTCCGGAGCTCATTTAGCACAAATTCCAGCATCAGTGAGGTGTGGCATGGAAGCGATCAGCTTGTGGCACTACTGAGGCACTATTGAGCTTTTTGCTCGTCTGTATTGTTGGATCGACTTTTTCTCATCTTTCTCTTAAAACATATCCCATCAATTCTCTATGGGGTTCAGGTCAGGCATGTTGGCTGGCCAATCAAGCACAGTAATATATTAGTAATATATAATATATTGAAATGTTTTACTTTACATATAATGAACCTAAAATATCAGAAAATTTCACTTTTTGAAATAAGTAAAAATTTCAAGACATTCATATTTTTTTTAGATGCACCTGTAAGTTTCTGTTGTGTTAACCAACAATTTCTTTAACTATAACTTTGATGGGTATTTCAAAATATTGTCCTTTCATGCTTTAGTAAACATTTCACATTTAGAGTAGAATAGACAAATAATTTATTTAAAATTAGGTTTCAAAGTGCTTGTGCAAAGAAATAAACAAAAATGGAGAGAGATTTAGGGAAAAAACGAAGAGATTTTTAGTGCATTCCAGTGAATTATTCATGAGATATTGTTTATTAAATCAGGAGAATAGACTGCAAGACTATCTGCATTTTCCATATTGTTACAGAGGAATACAAAGAAAACAATCAGGAGAAACAGAACACAGCGGACTGAAAAGAGCTCTTGTCACATATATTATTTTAATACCAATGTCACATTAAGCATGATTAAAAGCCTTATTTTCCATATGACAGCAGGTCATGAGAGCAGGTTTGGGGCTATTCTATAAATCAAAAGATTGTTATATAATATGTCTCAAAGAGACATTTGAATCAGGACAACATTTATTTCTGAAAACATCTTAAAAGTTGATTGAGGATTGTGCTTCTCTCAGGGGAGTTTCTGCAGGGCTGACTGTTTATAGAGGTACTTGGCATTTTCAGCTCTGTGCTTATTGAAGCTGGGAAGAGTAATGATATTTACTGCTTCAAAAGGAGCTTTAATACATCACATCTTTGTGTACTCTTGGAGACAGTAAAGAACTTTTAGATCCTCAATTTTTATGCAAGCTAAAAACGGTGCTAGCAAACCAGCTGAGCAAAGTTTGCTAGTGCATGAGAAGGGAACGACCTCTTTTTTTTTTTTTTTTTTAATGGGATTGGTGAGCTGAGTCTTTCCATCCATTCGGTATAAATGTGTTTGGAAGCTTTTATTAATAAAGGATTAAGGGATGACGGATTAGAATGGTTCGGGTGAGGATACACCCTCTGAAAATACATTCTGTTCACATAGTCTCCATACCGTCAACATGAAGACCTCAAATTAACTGGTTTGACTATGAAAATTTCAATTTATTAGGAATCATAACAGGATTAGAATTATAGACTATAATTATAGGCAATTTCACTTAAAGCAAAGCTGCAAGAGATAGTTGAACAAACCTAGCTCCAAGGTGATGTTTGTCCACTGGAATTAGATATACTATAGTAGTATATCTATAGTAGTATATCTCTAGTAGATATACTATATTAGATTGATATCTCCGCTTTCAATACTATAGTCCCCACCAAGCTGGCTGTTAAACTCTCAGACCTCGGCCTAAACACTTCACTTTGTGACTGGATTCAAGATTTCCTCACCGCCAGACCACAAGTGGTGAAAGTCGGCCAGTTCAGCTCCAACTCCATCACCCTGAATGTAGGAGCCCCACAGGGCTGTGTCCTGAGCCCCCTGCTCTACTCTCTATACACCCACGACTGCGTGTCCTCTCACAGCTCCACCTCTATTATTAAATTTGCTGATGATACTGTAGTCCTGGGCCTCATTAACAACGACGACGAGACCGCATACTTGGATGAGGTGGAGAGACTTACATCATGGTGCCAGGACAACTGTCTCTCTCTGAACGTGAGCAAAACTAATGAGCTGATCGTTGACTTCAGGAAGAGACAGCAGCGGCCCTACACTCCTCTTATGATCAGTGGGACCCCTGTGGAGAGGGTGAGCAGCTTCAAGTACCTCGGTGTAAACATCTCCGAGGACCTGACATGGACTACACACATCCAAACACAGGTGAAGAAAGCCAGGCAAAGACTGTACCATCTGCGACAGCTGAGGAAATTCAGGGTCTCACCAGCTATCCTGAAAACTTTCTATTCAGGGGCCATAGAAAGTGTATTGACTCAGTGCATCTCAGTGTGGTATAATAATGCCACAAACCAGGACTGCAAAGCTCTACAGAGAGTCGTGCGCTTAGCTGAGCGCATCTCAGGGTCTACTCTCCCCTCTCTGCAGGGCATCTACCTCAAACGCTGCAGAAGCAGAGCTGCTAAAATCATCAAAGACTCAAACCACCCCGGTAACCATCTTTTCCGTTTACTGCCATCTGGCAAGCGCTTCAGGAGCTTGATGGCAAAGACTGAGAGACTGAGGAAGAGCTTCTTCCCTCAGGCCATCAGGCTCCTTAACACAAACTCTGTTCCATAAACTTTCACAAGACTCATTATTATCTGTAAAAAATAACAAAACATTCATATTCTCATCATCCGTATTGCCGCTATGTGTGCATACCCAGTACAACCGTTGCACATCCCTCTCATCCCTCCTGTTTATACTAATATTTATTAAGTCCCATATACTGTTTTTGCACATCCTATTTGTTTTGCACATCTTACTGTTTTGCTGTTTTGCACTTTTCTTTATTCTATTGCACATTTTACTTTTTATTTCTTTTTACCTATATATATATATATATATATATATATATATATATATATATATATGCTCTTGTGTGGTGTTACTTTTTATATAATTTTGTTTTATTATTATTATTATTTTTTTATTATTCTTTGCACTGTCCACTGAGCGGACCTGATTTGACCTACATTTCACTTTTGATTATACCCTGTATAATTTATCATGTGACAAATAAAGAAACCTTGAACCTTGAACCTTGATATACTTGAAGTTTGTTTGAGGTAATAATATATATCATTTGTTTATACATTTGAGAAGCTAAGAGTAAATTGAGTCATATTGTCATATATTTATTTTATTTATTAATATTTTGCACCTCCTTGTTTACAATACTGTTTATCGTATACTGATTATCAATACTGATTATCGTATAATCGTAAAATCGTTTTACAATTCTAAAATAAAAAAAGTTATTTATGTGCCTGAACTTATTGATATGCATTTGTAGTAGCTTCCCTTTCAGACGCAAAATGTATCAGAGGAGAGTATTTACATGAATCTCGCAATGTGATCTGCTAACATTTGTGCTCATCAAATTACTTAATGAAATTTTTATTATTTAATAAAATTTAAATTTGATTTAATCAAATTATTTAATGCCCAAAAAAGCATGTCTTAAATCAGGCGGTAAATTGCGCTGCTCTAGGTAGATTGCGCTGGTCATTATGGAAATGATCTGACAGCGTCTGTGTTCTTTAATGTGCGAATTATCAGTAAATCACACATAGAATTTTTCCCTCCTAACGGCGCTTTTATGGAATTACGCTCTAACTCTAATTTGCCCTGTTTAGTAAATATAGCCCTATGTTTGTTGAATTCTCTAAGAAAAGTTTGTAAAAATAACTGATGTTACCTCCACAAACATTGGCTTTCTGACTGTTTTCACTGAGTTGGAAAACAGTCTCATCTATAAGCCATGATGGTGGTGTCAGACTAACATTAGATTGACTAAATACGGGCCAGGTTTTGTGTTTTCGTTCTTTTTTTGGTTTTAACGTTGCACACATCTGGATGTTATTGATATCCTTTACCGCCAGTAATCCCTATCTTTTTCTTAGCAGTAATGCCAGATGGATGTCCTGGGCTAGTCATTGCTTACACTAAGCACAGTAGTAATTCAGAATTTATTACAAAGCCTAGTATGTGGCAGGAAAAACTACTGTAAAACAAGCTACAAATTAAATTACAGGCCCATTGCTAGAGCAACAATGATTAACTTTTGAGTTTGGAATATTTAGCTGTTTCAGACAGCAATATGTGCTCATTTCTGCAGCCTTTGCTGATGTTTCTGAATAGCATAATGCTTTTAATATTACTGCAGTAAACATAATATCTACTGTGCACAAAAAAACCTGCATGTTCTACATTTACTGCATTGGGGAAAAAAGTATCCCACAATTTTCCACTATGACAAATGAACTGGAGGTAAATAGAACTCATTTTGACGGAGTGCCCATTTTAATTTCCAATATGGGTGTCACTCACATGCAATGTGATTAGGCCATGTGACAGCACACCATGATACTACAGATACTATGTTTCTTATACAAGTATAATGTATTTTTTTGTAATACCTAGAACAACTTCAATTCCATTCCTGCATGAGTCACATCCTTACTGACCATGAATTTGACGGTTTTCTGTAAGTTATATAAGCTCAAGTTCACAGGAAGCATGTGACTATGTTAACTCTGGATTACAAACCGGCAGCCATTATGACACGAGGATATAGTCTGGCATGAGATTCCAACATTACCTTTGACACTCAATCATTTTTCAATACATCTGAATGAATCATACAGTGATGTTTGTTAGAGATAATTTATCTTTGGAATTCACATTACGCTACATATCAGTCAATGATGGATTGTTTTAAATATTAAATCATAATATAACCTATGCAATCATCAACTTGGCGTTATGCAATTAGGAAATCTGTCATATCAACGATGTCTGAAAAGCTTTTCAGTTGCTATTCTTTACAGCAAAATTCCATAAAGAGTAGCCCCACAAGTCTGAAAGTCATTGTATTGCTAGATCTTTACTGTAAACCAGCTTTAATTTTCTGAACTTGTGTGAAACCTGATGTTATCCAGTATTATTTGAGTATGATCCAATGAGCATCTTGTTCCGTTCACACGCTCAGTGTCACAAGCCTGAAATGTCTGAAATATTTTATATTTTTCAATATCCTAAAATGTTAAGCTTTTTTCCAGGTGTAATTTATATGTTCAGTGTGTGGACTTAGACTTTTGACAGCTCACTATAGAGTTTGAGTCACTGTCACGGTCCTGCTGGTGTGCCCGGGCTGGCCACCAGATGTCCCTGTATGTTGAGCACATGGCTTGTTGTTTGTTGTTGGTGCCATGTGCTCCCATGTCTATTGTCTGTCCCCTCCCATCCTGTTACCTAATCATTGTTTCAGTTGCTTCACCTGTGTCTCCCTCGTTTGTCTCTCTATTTGGCCTCCTGGTGTCTGTAGTCCTGTGTTGATCAGTTGCTTTGAATCCTTTGCTTGTCTGTTTTTCCCCTTCGGGGTGATTTTTGTTTATCTTTGTTTTATTTTGTTATTAAAAAGACCCTCTTCCTGCATTTGAGACCTCGACATCATTTCTCCAGTCGATTCCTGACAGTCAGCATCTCCTGGTGCTCTTATAATGATTGTGAGGTATATATGCTAATGGAAAGACTGGTTTTGGCTGCAATTAAACGCTTAAGCACAGATAGGAAGGAGGAAAGTTATAAAAGTTGTCAAATGCAATAGAGTAATTGATGTCTAGCTTGCAAAAAAGTCATCTGACTCTGATGTGGCAGAGGTGAAACTGAGGTGAACCTTTGAAACTCTATCTAGATTCTTTGGATACCTCATCATTAACAGTTGAAAGAAGCATATGCGATGATATTTATGTTATATAAAAATCTATTAAAACTAGAAAAATAAAGTTCATAAAGCCGGTTGAACAAGCTGGTGCTGGTTGACAACATCTTGCCTGAAAGTTAAAAAAGTCTTATATGTTTTTTAGAGTTCGATAAAGTGGATTGATTAGAGGTTGATCATTATTTCTGAGTTTTAGATTTGGGATATTATTAGGCAGGGTTTTGCTAATGAGTTCTAGGTGTTTGCTACTGTAGGTGAGTACTAATCAAGACAGTTGCTAGTGTGTTCTGTCATTGTTTGGCTTCGTGAAACTAGAGTGTTTCTAGGAGGAAACTAGTGTTCTGGTTAGTTGTTCGGATGGATGGCTGGATGGATAAATGAATGGATAGACAAAGATTTTTAAATGACAATTTTTGTTTTAAGAAAAGTTTGTATATAAGATTATCCCTTTGTAGCAGAAGTCTACATTTGCCCTAGTGCAGACATCTCTGACGTAAATTAGTAAATCACATATTGTGAAATCCAGAGTTGAGGGATCATTGTTCAGGAACAGCTTTGAAAATGAATTCTAAAGAACATTGCAAACATTAAATGGAATAAATGCATAAATTAGGAGGTACAAACCATTATCCAAATGTTTTGATGTCTCATTGAGCACCGTTGATCTGGAATCAACATCAAACCCCCTGGCAAAGGGGGAAACATCATCCTTTAAACTTTCTGGGAGCAATTCGTTTTTTTTGAGAGAAGCACATTCTCTTTGAAGGAGCCACAGTACAGGTACAATGTATAACAGCCGACAATATCAAGGACGCTACATGAAGCTATTCAGCCACGACGCATGTGACGCATTGACAGCTACACATGTCCCTTTTCTGTGGCAAAATGTGAACTCGGATCTATTTTTATTTTGTAGCTCTTTGCAGTGTTTTGCTCCTAAAAGCTGCCTCTGAGATGGCTATAGCATAACATCTGATTTCAATTGAAATCATAATCATCTTGCTATTATACTGACATGCAGTAAAATGACTGAAAAGTAATGCATCACGTGGCTATTTTTGAAGATTATTCAGATATTGAATAATGCATAACCAAATAATTCACACTGTGTGGAGCCCCAGCAGTCCCCTCCCTATTCTTAATCATTTTATTTTATTTGGTCCAAATTATGGCACTGCCATCAGCTCTTAGCTTGGTCTTTGTTTCCTATCTGAGGCAGGGATTTACAGTAGGATGCTCCACCAAAGCTATCCCAGAATCAGTGAGAAGAATACAGGAAATGCTCAGTCTTTGAAGTGACAGCAAGTATTATTCAGTGCCCAAATGAAAGGCTGCAGGAGAGATTTGGGTAAATCCAGGTAACTGTCCATGGCTGCAGTTTGCTCATAAAATGCTGGAAAAGCCAAAAAGCAGACTGAGCAGAAAGCACACTCTTGAACTCTCCCAGATTTGATCTATTTTTGTTTAGAACCATTCCAGGGACAATCCCCAATGGCCAGCATGGAGCAAAATGTGTTGTTCAAAAACCACAGGGGTGATAGAGCATGGTGGTGATTTTTTTCTTCTTCGTTGTTTACAAGGCACTACAATGAAACCCTGAGCATTTTGAGGTTGACATAATCATTTGAGGTTGACATAATCACTGGATTTGACAATGTTTTCCATGTTAATGCCATCAAAGATTGTTTGAGGCACTTATTTGGTCACTTGGCAGTTCTTGTCGAGAATAAGTCGTAGACTTTATAAAATACTGTCAATTAGGGCTGCAAGATATATTGCAATTTGTTCCTGTGGCTCAGTGGTAGAGCATTGCGTTAGCAGTGCAAAAGGTTGTGGGTTCAATTCCCAAGAAACACACATACTGATAAAAAAATTATAAATTATAGCCTGAATGCACTGTAAGTTGCATTGGATAAATGCATCTGCTAAATGCATGAATGTAAATGCCATTCGCGATCAGAATCACAGATGAATCGCATTCGATATTGAATGTGATATTGTGTAGCTTGTTAATGAACTGCGGCTCTGTTTATTAAATGCTGTCTCATTTGAAAACAGGTGATGGAGATTTATTACTAATCACAGAACCGGCATTACTGACGAGATGCGCATGACAATCGCATGCGATATATCGTGCAGCCCTACCGTCAATGCAAGATTAGTGTTTGTTAGTTTGAGTCAGTTTTTCATAACTTCAGTTTTGAACAGGATTTTAGCGCAATGCATAAAAACTAAATATTTTAATATATAATGCAAATCAAACATTTTAAAATTCTTGAAGGGATTGTTTACCCAGAAAATGTTAATTGTCATTTACACACCATCATGCCATTCCAAACATGTAAGAGTTTGATTCATCTTTGAAACACAAACTAAGATAATTTAATGAAACTTGAGAGCTTTCTGACCCTCCAGTGAAAGTCTAGGTAACCAACAATTTAAAGATAAAAAACGCTCGACAGGGATTTGTAAAATGCATCTATATGATCAATATGACTTTGAATCTATATCACTCCTGAGTGTTTATATGTGATTAAATTTCATTTTTTCATCATATAAAAATATATCTGTCATGAATCTGGTTGCCACTCACCACATCTCTTGCACCACACTACAGCTGCACATCACCCATGGACTGCATCTCCCATCATTCACTGCACTCACACATTCCCATCCACCACTACACCAATCACACAGCTGTCACCAATTACTCATTTGCCCTGATTGTCTCACCACACCTGCACCTCATTCACACACACATTTAAGCAGCACACTTCCATGCAAACACTAAGTCTTGTTTAGCCCAGTCTGACATTTCCGAGCGGTTTCCCCTAGTGTATTTCCCTGTTGTTCTCACGACTCTGACCATTTGCTGCCTGCCTTTTTGACCCTGCCTGCCTTGTGATATCTTCTCTGCCTGCCCCGACCATTGCATTGCCCCTGTTGATGATTCTGCCTTGCCTTTGTTTACCCTGTTTTCATTACTGAACTTTGCCTGTCTGACCTCCTCTTGTGTCTACCAATAAAGCTGCACTTGGATCCATCTACACTGCCTCTTCCTTACAATATCCTTACAAGATTAGCCTGCTGGATTCATATGGATCTGTTTTATAATGGTTTATTACTTTTTTGGATCTTCTAAGATTTGTTTACTTGCACTTTCAATGGCGAGACAGAAACATTTGAAGAAAAATTCAAAGAATAACCGGTGGCTTTTAAATGACGAGTAAATGATGACAGAATTTTTGGGTGAACCAACCCTTTAATCTTACTTTTTTAACATGACTTTACTACATGGTCAAAGATTAGCATAAGATACTGCTCCATACAGCTTGATTTGTGTTAATTTGATGTGATAATTTAAAGTGATTCAATAATGCCCTCATTGTGTCCTGATATTAACCTCATTATCGCCTCAGGTTACGATGTAACCATGGTTCCCCGAGTGGGGAACGAGACACCGCGCTCCCTAGCCACTATGGGGAACGCCTCAGCGTGACTCATGCCTGAAGAAACATATGAAAACACCATCCGCTGGCGGCGACAGCCCATGACGTCACTACCGGGCGCGACCACAATATAAGGACGGCCGGGCGAATACATCATCCGCTTCTTCGCCTGAAGCTTGCGTCAAGCATGGCCCCAAAGCCTAGGGGACGCAGTGTCTCGCCCCACTCGGGGAACCATGGTTACATACGACCTGAGACGCCCCTTCATGGGAACTTCGAACTGCGTCCCTAGGGGCCACTATGGGGAACGTTATACCCACGCCGCCATGCTGAGGGAATGCAAGCCAAATTCCGCAGGGAGGCGAGCACAAGTTAACTCTACCATTTGGCTCAGGAGTTGCCCCTGTTTGGACGGTTGATGCTGTCAGTGACATTATCCTCCTTGGCCAAAACCCGAGCTGCATACCTGAAGTACTTACCTGCTAGGTGCCCGGCATTACCGGACCCAAGGTAGAGCTCACAGGTTTGGAATCATTCTTATACAGAAAGATTCCTTTAAGGGATAGGGCCAAGTACCTAGTGGTAGCCACTAGGTCCTGGCCGGGTCACTAGGGGCTACCGCTTGCTCTACATGAGCTTGCTGAGGAGCTGTCTCAACAGACCCCTTGGTAGCATTACCCTTTTTAAACCAAAATATTTGGTTACATGGAGTGGGGCCCAAGGCACAAACCGGGCTTGACTAACTCAAATAAGGGCAATGCTGCTCAGTAACCCTACCCCTAAGGGTTTTAGAAAGAAAGCAGAACATTCGATGTGCTAACTTACCACTGGGTGGATTTTAGAAAATGCCCAAAGTCTAGCGTGTGCATTTACCATAGCATGGATTTTAGAAAGAACGCAGAACATTGATGTGCGATCTTACCACTAAGTGGATTTTAGAAAGTGCCCATTGCTTTAGCGTGTGCACTTATATATTTTATTTTACATTCTATGTCGGGAACTAGATGCTCAGAAGGGAGCTGTATGCTCATAGATGACCCTCTAAGATGAGGGGAGCAATGCTAGCTCGACCCACCAGGCGAGCGATCTACCCCGAACTCTGGAAGTGGAGAAACTTCCGATTCTCAACAGGAGCGGCATGCTCATGGATGACCCTCTAAGATGAGGGGAGCAATGCTAGCTCGACCCACCAGGCGAGCGATCTACCCCGAATTCTGGAAGTGGAGAAACTTCCGATTCTCAACAGGAGCGGCATGCTCATAGGTGACCCTCTATAGCGAGGGGAGCAATGCTAGCTCGACCAGCAAGGCGAGCGAACTACCACAGAGCTTTGAGGAGCGGAAAACTCATTCCTCAGAATGAGCTCAGACGCTCCGAAGGGAGCGGCATGCTCATAGGTGACCCTCTAAGTGAGGGGAGCAACGCCAGCTCTACCAATAGCGAGCTCTGGAGAGTGGAGAACCCATTTTGAGAGGGAACTCAAACACTCAGGAGTGGAGCCCAAGGCACAAGCCGGGCCTGACCAACTCAAATAAGGGCACAAGCTGCGCCACAGAACCCTACCCTACGGGATTTTAGAAAGAAAGCAGAACATTCGATGTGCTAACTTACCACTGGGTGGATTTTAGAAAAGTGCCCAAAGTCTAGCGTGTGCACTTACCATAGCATGGATTTTA
Source organism: Gymnocypris eckloni scoliostomus (assembly GCA_027564155.1). NCBI lineage: Eukaryota > Metazoa > Chordata > Actinopteri > Cypriniformes > Cyprinidae > Gymnocypris > Gymnocypris eckloni. Next base: position 27,638,367 of record CM050415.1, on the reverse strand, counting down.
GAAAGAACAGAACACTTGATGTGCGATCTTACCACTAAGTGGATTTTAGAAAAGTGCCCAGAGTTTAGCGTGTGCACTTATATATTGGTATTACGTTCCACTTGGAACGGAGAAGTACTCATCCCTTGGGTGAGAATCTCAGACGCTCAGAAGGAGCGGCATGCTCATAGATGACCCTCTACAGTGAGGGAGCAGTGCTAGCTCTACCGATGAGGAGCTCTGGAGAGCGGAGAACTCAGTCTTCAGTGCAGGGAGCTTGGATGCCCAGAAAGGAGCGGCATGCTCATAGGTGACCCTCTATGGTGAGGGAGCTATGCTAGCTCAACCAACCAGGAGAGCAACCTCTCACAGAGCTCTAATGGAGCGGAGAACTCATTCCTTAGAAGGGAGGAATTTTAGGCGCTCAGAAGGGAGCGGCATGCTCATAGGTGACCCTCTAAGTGAGGAGAGCAGTGCTAGCTCGACCAACCGGCGACCTATCACAGAGCTCTGGGAGCGGAGTACTCATTGTACAGAGTGAGAGGAACTCAGACTTTCAGCAGGGAGCGGCTTGCTCATAGATGACCCTCTATAGCGAGGGAGCAATGCTAGCTCGACCATCAAGTCGAGCGAACTACCACAGAGCTTTGAGGAGCGGAAAACTCATTCCTCAGAATGAGCTCAGACGCTCATAGGTGACCCTCTAAGTGAGGGGAGCAACACCAGCTCTACCAATAGCGAGCTCTGGAGAGCGGAGAACTCATTTGAGAGGGAACTCAAACGCCAGGAGTGGTGCCCAAGGCACAAGCCGGGGCCTGACCAACTCAAATAAGGGCACGGTTGCTGCACAGAACCCTACCCTACGGGATTTTTAGAAAGAAAGCAGAACATTCGATGTGCTAACTTACCACTGGGTGGATTTTAGAAAAGTGCCCAAAGTCTAGCGTGTGCACTTACCATAGCATGGATTTTAGAAAGAACGCAAAAACTTGATGTGCGATCTACCACTAAGTGGATTTTAGAAAGTGCCCAGAGTTTAACGTGTGCACTTATATATTGGTATTACGTTCTACTCGACGGAGGACTCCTTCCTCAGATGAGAGGAAACTTAGATGTTCTGAAGGGAGCGGCATGCTCATAATAACCTCTAGGTGAGGGGAGCAAGGCTAGCTCGACCAATCAAGGAGAGCCATCTATCACAGAGCTCTGGGAGCGGAGAACTCATTCCTCAGAAATGAGAGGGAAATCAGACGCCCGAAGGGAGTGGCATGCTCATAATAACCTCTAGGTGAGGGGAGCAATGCTAGCTCTACCAACAACGAGCTCTGGAGGGTGGAGAACTCAATCCTCAGAATGAGAAGGAATTTAGACGCTCAGAAGGGAGCGGCATGCTCATAGGTGACCCTCTAAGGTGAGGGGAGCAAGGCTAGCTCGACCAACAGGAGAGCGACCAATCGCAGAGCTCTGGGAGCGGAGAACACATTCTTCAGAATAAGAGGAGAACTCAAACGCTCAGAAGGGAGCGGCACGCTCATAGGTGACCCTCTAGTTGAGGGGAGCAATGCTAGCTCGACCAACAATGAGCTCTGGCGAGTGGAGACTTAGACGCTCAGAAGGGAGCGGCATGCTCATAGGTGACCCTCTATGGTGAGGGAGCGATGCTAGCTCAACCCACAGGAGCGCTACTAGCCTGGATCTAGTATCGCGAGTGATGAAATCACTGCGATAGCCGATAGCCTTTAGAAATGGATCATACTCATCCATTGGTTACAGGGGAATTAGAGAGGATCAAGAGGGCAGATGCCCCTAAGGGAAAGGAGTAGATGTCTTACTCTGGTCCGGACGAAAGTGTCATATAGGACGCTTCATCCGAACACTTCCTCAGGTTTTGCCTCTCTCTGACCCATGCCTCTTTAGCCCTACCCGCAGGCGGGAGGGGCATGAGTCGCGAGACTAGCTTCTGAGCCCATCTCTGATCCCCAGACCGAGATGGGCTAGGACCCCTGGTTGTTCGGGCTCATACCTGGACTTTACAGAAAGCCTTATCCAGGTCTTTCAGTAGATCAGTCTAGTACGCCTGAAGCACCGCCATAGTGTGCAACGGCGACGATCTGACCTGCTGCTGCATATGCCCTGCCATTTAAGCAAGATTCAGGGGCTTAGATGGCAAGGAGGGAGCCTTGAGAGGATGTCTCGCCCACAGCGAGATAAGCTGGCTATCATCTCTTGCACAGGGGCATCCTCATAGCCATTTTCACGCACCTCAATGTCAGCATAACTAGTATGCTGAAACCTATGAATACGAGAAAAATAGCTTTTCCACTCCTTCTCAACCTCCACATCGAGATTTATGAAGAAAGGAAGGCTCGCTCGAGCTGGGGATTTATGGCCAGAAAGATTTATTTTTATGATCCATAACCTCCAAAACTCATTCATATGCAGTGCAGGAGGATTGAGAGGGTTCAGTCTCAACTTCCTCACCCTCAAACATCTCCTGCTCTTCCTGGGCATAACCCAGCAGAGCACTAACCGCTGAATCTGATGATGTCAGAAAGATTGCATCATCACAATCCAGCAGCTCACTCTGACGGCCCGGCCTTGCGAAAAGGGGCGGTCCTTCTCTAACTCATCGGCCATATCCAACTGCGAACCCCGCGATTTCAATCGCCTCCGTGCCTCGGCAGCGGTGGGTACCGAATCGCGGGAAGCAGACGGCGCGCTCTTTCCTCGAAAAGAGGGACAGGCGACGGAACTTTCTCATAGAGAAAGCTCACAGTGCACGCAGACTGCCCCTCAAAGACATCGCGTGCGTGCTCTTCGCCCAAACAAAGGCGCAACAATCGTGTGTGTCATCAGGTGTCAAATCAACGCCTTGCTAGTGCTCGCCATGATAAATAAAGGAAAACTGTATTCCTACCAGAATGCACGTTTCTTCAAACAGACCAGTCAGTGAAGACGAAAAATCTGATGATGTATTCGCCCGCCGTCCTTATATTGTGGTCGCGCCGGTAGTGACGTCATGGGCTGTCGCCGCCAACGGATGGTGTTTTTCATATGTTTCTTCAGGCACGAGTCACGCTGGAGGCGTTCCCCATAGTGGCCCCTAGGGGACGCAGTTCGAAGTTCCCATGAAGGGGAACCATCTTTTCCAGCTCAGCGCTAATAGCAACACCCTATGTGCACTTCAGTCCAGACATTATCACTTAAGTAGCCATGCCATAATTCATCATAGTCCTGTGCTGGTATGTCTTTATGTGTTGTAATTAAACTTCATAATTAATCACCCATTTAACTCAAACAAACAGCATTAATCAGAAACAATAGCCTTTGAAGCGTGTGTGGCCGCTGCATGTTAATTTGGGCATTTTTCATGCTAGTCACCATTCTGTATGCCGTTTTATCTCTCATCTCTTTTTATCTTCAATTTACTGAAGTTTGGCCAATGAAACCTCCACGACTGATGGAATTTACAAATTATTGTCTATAATGTTTAATCCTAATTGTTGTATTTATGTCCAAATGAGCGTTTTATTTCTATTCATCTTGGTAGCAAGGCCGATTACACGTGTATTTGTTCACACTGATCCCTATAATGCATACAGATTTTTCTCTGATTTTCCCAAACGGCAAAAAATAAATAAAATACTCTGTATCCACTATGACCATTCCGACTGAAGGGCTTTTCATTTCAGTGCATTTCCAGATTGAGTTGGTAAAACTGGACTCTATAATACAGGTATTTTGTTGTTCAGAATACAAACTAAACCAATTTAAGGAGGAGAATGAATTCGAAAAGGCTGGTTAAACAGTCAGGCACTTAATGTCAAGACTTCAGTCACATCTTTCCCCAATGGCTAACCTCTGGGTCACTCTGAGCCATGCCGTTCACACTTAATTAAGGCAGTTAACTGCATACCCATTACATCAATGGCACGCAAACAGGACTGCCTGGGTCGATAAATGATCATACTCGACATCTCAAATATCTTTTCTGCAGATGAGTCAATTTGCTCTTAAATGGATCACTGCCTTCAATCACTCAATGACAATCAGAGATTAATGACTTGAACTAAGGAAAGAGTGGTAGGGTTCTTCTTAATAGCTGTCCCTAACAAGGGTGTCTATTGTGCATTTTCATCTGGAAGATGTCATGGAAGTGACCAATGACATGTGCTACAATGGCTTGTGTCTGTCTACACTGGAAGAATCAAAGCTGCATGGCAATGTTCAAAAATCTACACAAATCAGTTGTGAGTTCATGCATACAGTAAAGTGCAGATATAATCTGTTGATATAAAATCTTACTTTATTTAAATCCATTGGTGTAAAGCTGATTATGGATGGGTTATTTTAATCATTTGCTCGTCATTTAAATAATTGTACAGAGAGGGTTAGTATTACCAGACAGTACAAGTGCCTGCAGATACCACACAGACCAAAAAATTGATGTTGTCACAGCTATTTCATAACAAATATGATATCTGTAAACAAACCTTTTTATTTCTAAGGAAATGCAGTGGCTAGTGTACATGTTGTACAAAAATACAGTACATGCTGCAACAAGCACAGTGTGGAAAGCTGCATTGATTATAATGGGGCAGTTTATTTTTGATGCATCGGCTTGCTCACATCTGCTGTAGATACAGTATTAATACATTTGCTGCTTTTGCCATATTAAGCAGAAATGTTCCCTGATGGATATTAGAGTGAGAAGGATGATGGCATTAAGTAAGAGATCAAATTCAGTCAACCAGTCATTATTGCAAAATAGTCAGAATCCCAACATGAAGCAGAGTTATTGCATATCATAATATCAGTTTGTCTGTTAATAAATTGACGTTTTTGATTTGAACTGAAACTATTGTAAATTGTGTAAAAAGAAAGAATGTGTATAGAGATACTAGAGACATGAAATTAACACAGCTACAGAAAACAAAATGTGTATATATTGCATATAAACATTTCCATTTATTTGGATTGCATTTTTGACATTAATAAACTTAGCATGATGCATTCAGTATTTGTTAGTCATGCATAAATGAAACAGGTATGATTTTTTTACAATAATGCTAATAAACTGAAACCATACATAGATTTTATATCAGTAAGTCCAGCTTCAGTTTGATACTTTATAACTATACTGAACAAAATTATGAATGCAACACTTGTTTTTACCCCCATTTTTCATGAGCTGAAATCAAAGATCTAAGACTTTTTCTATGTACACAAAAGGCCTATTTCTCTCAATTATTGTTCACAAATCTGCCTAAATCTGTGTTAGTGACCACTTCTCCTTTGCTGAGATAATCCATCCACCTCACAGGTGTGGCATATCAGGATGCTGATTATACAGCATTATTATTGCACAGGTGTGTCTTAGGCTGGCCACAATAAAAGGCCACTCTAAAATGTACAGTTTTATCCCACAGCACAATGCCACAGATGTCGCAAGTTTTGAGGGAGCGTGCAATTGGCATTCTGACAGGAATGTCCACCAGAGCTGTTGCCCATGAATTGAATGTTCATTTCTCTACCATAAGCCGTCTCCAAAGGAGTTTCAGAGAAATTGGCAGTACACCCAACCTCACAACCGCAGATCATGTGTAACCACATCAGCCCAGGACCTTCACATCCAGCATCTTCACCTCCAAGATTGTCTGAGACAAACCACCCGGACAGCTGCTGCAACAATCGGTTTGCATAACCAAAAAATTTCTGCACAAACTGTCAGAAACTGTCTCAGGGAAGCTCATCTGCATGCTCATTGTCCTCATCAGGGTCTCGACCTGACTGCAGTTCGTCGTCGTAACCGACTTGAGTGGGCAAATGCTCACATTCGATGGCGTCTGGCATTTTGGAGAGGTGTTCTCTTCATGGATGAATCACTGTACAGGGCAGATGGCAGTCAGCATGTATGGCGTCGTGTGGGTGAGCAGTTTGCTGTTGCTGAACGTTGTGGATCGAGTGGCCCATGGTGGCGGTGGGGTTATGGTATGGGCAGGTGTATGTAATGGACAGCGAACACAGGTGCATTTTATTTATGGCGTTTTGAATGCACAGAGATACCGTGAAAAGATCCCATTGTTGTGCCATTCATCCACGACCATCACCTCATGTTGCAGCATGATAATGCACGGCCCCATGCTGCAAGGATCTGTACACAATTCCTGGAAGCTGAAAACATCCCAGTTCTTGCATGGCCAGCATACTCACTGGACATGTCACCCATTGTGAATGGTTGGGATGCTCTGGATTGGCGTATACAATAGCGTGTTCCAGTTCCTGCCAATATCCAGCAACTTCACACAGCCATTGAAGAGGAGTGGACCCACATTCCACAGGCAACAATCAACAACCTGATCAACTCTATGCGAAGGAGATGTGTTGCACTGCGTGAGGCAAATGGTGGTCACACCAGATACTGACTGATTTTCGGAACCCCCCCAATACAGTAAAACATTCCTGTCAGAATGCTCCCTCAAAACTTGTGACATCTGTGGCATTGTGCTGTGTGATAAAACTGCACATTTTAGAGTGGCCTTTTATTGTGACCAGCCTAAGGCACACCTGTGCAATAATGCTGTATAATCAGCATCCTGATATGCCACACCTGTGAGGTGGATGGATTATCTCGGCAAATGAGTAGTGCTCACTAACACAGATTTAGACAGATTTGTGAACAATATTTGAGAGAAATAGGCCTTTTGTGTACATAGAAAAAGTCTTAGATCTTTGAGTTCAGCTCATGAAAAATGGGGGCAAAAACAAAAATGTTGCATTTATAATTATGTTCAGTATACTTGAATATTGCTTGTTTCACAGCTAGCCATATTTTAACTATGCTCATAAATCTAAACTGAATAATTTTCACTATGAACAAGTTTATGTTGATTCTAACCTGTTTGAATACATGCACACATTTTAATAAAATACATAAATTATAAAAATATATATATGTTTATTTGATTAAAATATGATGTTTGCTTTTATAGGTCAGAATCCTCTGAATGCTGTAATCTAAAGGATTGTTCAAATGTAATTCAAATAAATCTTAAATTTAGGCCTAAATATTGTTGAATGCAAGTGTGATTGGTTGACTAAGACCAATATATTTTACACGTATAACGTTATTATACAGTTATTGATAGTCATTAAACAATTATACAGTTTAGCATATTTACAAGAACAGTTAACAACAAAATTACAGTGAAGTATTTAGTTGATGTATTGCTACTTATATATGGTGTTTAAAACAGAATGCAAGAATTCCAAATGATACCCTCTTTCACAGACTGTAGTTTAGCATCTATAAAGCATGCATTGGACTGAATGTAGGCTTAAAATAACCTAAAATATTCAGATGCTGCCCAGGCGCTGACAATTACTCATGCAATAGCCAGCTGCTATACTGAGTCTGTGAAATGTGAAGGATGGAAAGATACACAGAGAAAGTAGAATGAAGGAAGGACTGAAGGTGTGTGTCTGTTTGTGTCTCATTAGTATTGGCTCATCCAGGAGAAGCGCCACCCTCCTTGTCGATGCAGCGTTGCCCTGCAGTGAACACTGTGATGTTTCTTTCTGGTCCTGTATAGAGAATGTGACAGTGTGTCAGAGTTAATGCATTCTTCCTCTCCGGCAACACAATAATGAGGGCTATATGTGTGACACTTTTCAGCCAGCTTTTAAAAATATGGCAGAGCCTCAGGTCTGATTCTAGACAAGCCCTCTGTCAACAGGCTTTCGCCTCCAAGCTTTGCCCTTTGGAGGTCATGCTACTATGAGACCGGTATGTTCAAATATGTGAGTTATGAACATTTTAGGATTATGAACATTTTACCTCTCGGAGTTGGGAAGTTGCAATTATGATATCAGGTGCATTCAAATCGCTTCGGTTGGGGCAAGATGGCAATGTACCATTTCTGCATGCAATTCAACAAGAATTGTAACTCTACATCTACAAAATGATTAATAAAGATCATGCATCATGTCGTCATGTCTTGAAGCACCACACCACAACTTGTCAAAAAAATTTAAAATAAAACTTTACCTTTTATTGGTTCTGAATTATACCCTTAACATATAAACCTGCCCTAATAGCACCAAGACGAATTGCATACTGTGTGTTTACCATTACAAATTCTGATGACCAGTGTTGTGGGTAACACATCACAAGCAGCTCGAGCTACTTACTGTAATCAGATTACTTTTAACTAGTAAAGTCACTCATTACTTTTACATTTGCAAGAAAATATCTGAGTTACTTTTCAAATAAGTAACGTAAATATTGAGAGAAATTGGGAATAAGGTTCAGAGGCACTTCCTATTATTAATTTCATTTTGGTGTGAAAGAGCGTTTACAGTTACCAAAAATTTAACATTTAGCTCTTATTTAATTAAAAGTAAATTTGCAATCCCAGCTCAGGTAACAAAAAGTGACATAATGCATTACTTCCAATAAAAGTAACGCAATAAAGTTTTTTTATGGAGTAACACAATATTGTAAAGCATTACTTTTAAAAGTATCTTTCCCCAACACTGCTGACAGCAGTGTATAACATGTTTTTTCATCATTTTTTTATTTATTTAATAACTTTAATAAGCAAAAGCATACCAAAACAGCTGTCCCTAGATATTAACTTGTATTTAACCCTGAATATTCTTTTAAAATAACAATATTCTAATTAGTTTTTAAGACTTGGGATTAGCAAGAGGATTGTTTCAGGAGATAAAGCAGTTTGTGGGTTAATGAAGCAGGCTTCACCTTCTAGCCTAGTGAGTCAGTATCGATTACTGACTAATTACAGCACAGGAAAGAGCCGTCAACCAAAGAAAAGCCATGGGTGAGAAGGTCTTAACGGGAAATTGCATTCTGTGTATCTAAATGTCTCAATTAGGGGCTCTGAGCCCACAATGATGTTAACTATAGCTACCATCTTTCCATAGTTCTAATTGAATAAATATAACTGTGCTGTAATTTTAACATATTTTTAAGGGGCATTAGCACTGACTGTAGCTGTGTTGCGATTGACTGGGTCCCTACATCCCTGAGCATGGGATATCTGTTGAAATTCACTTCACTTGACAACGCATTTATTCTGAGCCCCCTGCAATGTCTCACATACACAAATAAAAATTGAAGCACACAAATCAGAGTTTAAGGTTTGATTACATAAAATACTTTTGTAAGTAAATATAATCAAAAATGATGTATTAACAATTCCTTATTCCTTGTGCCATTCGCAGTGCCCTTCATCCTGAATTGAAGACTCAGTTTGGACAGAAATCTCACTTAAGATGGAAGAATAGTCCACTTCAGAGGGTACTTATGGTCGAATGGGATGCACCTAGTAATTTGTAGCAACAAACTGACCAGAAGTCATTCATTGTCAATGAGAGCTGACAGTTTGACAGAAAGCTCAATATTGCAGCTGTAGGAATGAAAGTCCTGCCTTAAAGTTCAAAGAGCTCCATTAGAATTCACATCGTCTGGGCCATTCTGAAAACTACGTTTCTTAGTGTAAACAAAAATAGTTTTTAAGGTAAGGAGGTTAAATTTATGATGTTTTTTTTTTGTATAGCTTATTTGAATTACATCATTACAAAGTTATCTGGATAAACTCTAAAGGAGATATCAATGTTTACCTATTCAAGTAGACAGCAGCTCTATTAGAATGACTATTTCACTTAATAACACATACAGTAGCTGCTAAGACGGAGTGAACTAACTTGCCTATAAAGGGTCTTTGGCAGCAGCGACTGTTAAGACAATGATGAAGATGAACAAACAAGCACATGAGCAATGGCGCAATGCAGCAACTACAAATGGAAGGGAAGACCGTGGAGCTCAAATGATCCACCTTCTGATCAAGTAAGATAACACAGTTGAGTGGAGATGCCTAATAGAAATCAACAATAATGTGTCTTGTCAACATCAAGTGATGAAATTGCTCTAAGCCTATTTCACTCATCCCACATCCGCAATATGTAAGCGCGCAACATGCAGAATTGATTTTTGAGCCCATATTAACAGGTTACATTAGTCACACTGAGCACATGGGCAGAGCAGTACACCGTAGCAGAAGCATAGCTAGATCTATAGTTTTACAATTAATCCATGCTCTAATAAACATATGAAAGAATGATGCATTTATATAGCACATTATTGTGTATTGTTGTACACCCAAAGCACTTTACAATCATGTGGGGGGGTCTCTCTTCAGCAATCACCAGTGTGCAGCATCCACTTGGATGATGCGATGGCAGCCACAGGACAACGACGCCAGTGCGCTCACCACACACCAGCTACAGGTGGAGAGGAGAGAGAGACATAGAGCCAATCAAGTGTATGCGCTCACCACACATCAGCTACAGGTGGAGAGGAGAGAGAGTCATAGAGCCAATCAAATGTATGTGCTCACCACACACCAGCTACAGGTGGAGAGGAGAGAGAGACATAGAGCCAATCAAGTGTGCGCTCACCACACATCAGCTACAGGTGGAGAGGAGAGAGTCATAGAGCCAATCAAATGTATGTGCTCACCACACACCAGCTACAGGTGGAGAGGAGAGAGAGACATAGAGCCAATCAGTGTATGCTCACCACACACCAGCTACAGGTGGAGAGGAGAGAGAGACATAGAGCCAATCAAGTGTATGCGCTCACCACACACCAGCTACAGGTGGAGAGGAGAGAGAGACATAGAGCCAATCAAGTGTATGCTCACCACACACCAGCTACAGGTGGAGAGGAGAGAGAGACATAGAGCCAATCAAGTGTGTCGCTCACCACACATCCAGCTACAGGTGGAGAGAGAGAGAGTCATAGAGCCAATCAAATGTATGTGCTCACCACACACCAGCTACAGGTGGAGAGGAGAGAGACATAGAGCCAATCAAGTGTATGCTCTCACCACACACCAGCTACAGGTGGAGAGGAGAGAGACATAGAGCCAATCAAGTGTATGCGCTCACCACACACCAGCTACAGGTGGAGAGGAGAGACAGTCATAGAGCCAATCAAGTGTATGCGCTCACCACACACCAGCTACAGGTGGAGAGGAGAGACAGTCATAGAGCCAATCAAGTGTATGCTCACCACACACCAGCTACAGGTGGAGAGGAGAGAGAGACATAGAGCCAATCAAGTGGATGGGGATTATTAGGAGGCCATGATTGACAAGGGCCAGTGATGGGCATTTGGCCAGGACACCTTCTCACTATTATCTAGTTGCTGATTAGCATGCATTTTATTAGCTTAGTGACTTTTTATTTGTTCTTATAAAGCACATATTCTGCATGACTAAATTTAACATCCCTAATCCTACCCAATATCTAAACTTAACAACTACCTTATTATCTAGTTACTAGTTAGTTAATAGTGAAAACTGAACCTTAAAATAAAGTGTAACACAAGTTTGTGTTACAGTCTTTGATCCAGCACTGAGCCAGAAATCTTCACTTCAGTAGCACTTACACTAAACTTTAAAGTTTTATTCCTGTCATTTTCTGAAGGTTTTTAAAGAGACATAAAAAAAATTCTTGGTGTTGACAGTATCTGATTTATGGAGTGACAATGAGCAATATCCGAAATTATCTCTTTAAATCCTTTAAATCTAATATGTCAACAAAATGTAGCAAGAAAATTGAACCTGGCTTCATCCAAAGTCTGTTTACACTCTTTCTCGGATGAAACGTTAAACCCAAGGTCCTGACTCTCTGTGGTCATTAAAAATCCCATGGCACTTCTCGTAAAGAGTTCTTGATTGGCTCTATGTCTCTCTCTCCTCTCCACCTGTAGCTGGTGTGTGGTGAGCGCACTGGCGTCGTTGTCTTGTGGCTGCCGTCGCATCATCCAAGTGGAGGTGGTTGAGGAGAGACCCCCCCACATGATTTTAAAGCGCTTTGGGTGTACAACAATACACAATAAAGTGCTATATAAATGCTTCATTCATTCATTCAAAGGTGCTTAATTCTTCACATTGATGCCATAGATCAGGGTTCCTCAAATCTTTCCCCGGAGGACCAATCTGCTGCAGAGTTTACCTCCAACCCTGATCAAACTCACCTACCTGTGATTTTCTAATGATCTTGAAGACTCTGATTTAGCAAGCTCAGGTGTGTTTGATTAGGGTTAGAGCTAAACTCTGTAGGAGTGGTCCAGATTTGAGGATGGCTGCAATAGATGTTAAAGGTTCTTAATGGAGATGTTAAAGGTTCTTAATGGAACCATTTAGACAAAAAAGGTTCTTCTATAGCACCTTTATTTTTAATAGTGCATGCATGTTTAATTAGACAATGCCTCGTTTCCATATATAAACCTAGCATTTCAGGAAACTTCTCACACAAAAACTGTTGTATAACTGTTTAAATGTATTGTGATTACAAATTGTACCCTATGTAGCATCTTGGCTTACAAAATCACTGACTGACACAATAAATATATTCTATTCAGTAAATCTGCCTGAATCCTGATGAGCTAAGCACTGACGTCTCTCATGTAAATTATATGCGATGACGATCAAGATTTCTCAACAGATTTTTCTCCACAGCTCTCTTCTGATAACTATTTTATGACTACTGTAAAAAGAAATACTCAATTAATCTCTTCTGTAGAGATGTAGTTATCTCACGCAACAGAAACGCTGTCAGTATGAAAGCTCAATGCGCTCCTGCTGCTGCAATTATCCTGCTGCAATGATTACGCACTGCAGACGCACCAGTCATCAGTGTTTCTGTGAGGTACTGTAGTGCTGTGGGAAAACATGTCTTTCTCAGCACTGTCTCTATAAGAGGTTCCCTGATGTACTTTATATCCTGTGCCTTTCTACAAGACAAAACCACTTCCACTTGCTTTGATATCGACCACCCCCTTGTAATCAAATGAGACCTTTCCCCATCAGACCCGTATTGGATGGAGACATTTGTTGCAGTGCTGTTCCCACTCAATCCATAGGTCAGACACATCATAACATTTCATAATTTCTGACCATATCAATGATCAAATATGGATGGAATAAACTCCTGTTGGGCAATCTTCTTTATTTTAAATCCTCAGATAAACAGGCACACATATGTAAAGCCTGGTTTATGGCATTCCAGGAAATGCCGTTTTATCAATGACGCCGTGAACATGGTGACGTTTCTGTGTGACTCATGTAGATGATGGAGATTACATCAAAGGTCTGAGAAACATAAATCTAGCCTGCAGCACACAGCAGTGAATGATCACTTGGTTTTTTATGCATATTAAAAATTATACAGCGAGAGCCTGTAAGCCTCTTGGTATTTGCCTGTCGTCTGTGGATTATAGTACAAACTGTTAGCCGTTAGCAGATGGATTAGCTTTAAATATGACAAATGCAAGAATATTCCTTTTGCATATTGACACAGACTCCAGTAACACATTGCTTGTTCCTGAATATTTCATTTGCCATGCATGGCATTACATTGTACAAATAAACAATACTAATTAATAATTAAATTAAATGAATAATATTACACTTTCTTTCCAAAACTAGTTAGAGAGCAATATTTTAGGGTTATACAAAACTACATATTTTATTTACTACCAACAGCTGGATGAAACAGAATATTAAGCTAAACTCTTTGTAACTTGGCATGCTGGTTAAAAAGTGTACATAGACCAGTATTTACAAAAAAATAAAAAAATACATCCAGACTGAATCCAAAAACAAAATCAAAAACTGAGCTAAACTCCCATAATCCTCATAAAATATGGCGATCTATTGAAGTCTGACAGTAATTGACTTGAAATGTATTGTTGAAGGTGCTAAACTTGTTACACAAGCACTTCTTTTATTGCGGTTGTGGTGCTGCTTTAAAGGAGATGAAACAACTTTTCTGAGAGAGTTTAACATGCTGTCCATAAATGCACAAAACACTGCTGTAATCACTGTCTGTAAAAATACTAAAGCTAAAAGACGACATGTTAGTGGACAAGTTCAATTAAAGTGAGTGTGAAAATTGTGAGTTCACAAAACTGAAAGTGGCTATAGGTGAAGAAACACTCATGAACTTATGGTTCATTGATTCATGCTGTACTAATGTTATGCTGTAGTACTATTCACAGACTTATCATTCTATTATATATTAAATTCAACAGACAAAGTTGATTTCAATAAATTTGCAATCTATTTTACTTCCATAATCCAATGTGTCTGTAACTAAAACCAGATATTCAATGATAATTTCAAATACTAGAGTATCTTTCATCCATACTCATTAAAATATCATTACAGAAATAACCTACTATTCTTTTAATTTGACTAAACATATGCAATTAAATATGCCAAATTTGGTTTAATGGCACTATTAACGATTTGCATAAAGGCCTTTTGTTTAGCTTTGTCAACCTTGCATGAAAATTAATTATGGGGGCAGTCGTGGCTCTAATGGATAGAGCATCGGACTTGTAACCCAAGGTTGTGGGTTTGAATCTCAAATCTCAGGAACTGTCCACGACTCAGATGAGACCCTTGAGCAAGGCACCGAACCCCCAACTGCTCCCCGGGCGCCGCAGTGTCGGCTGTCCACTGCTCCAGGTGTGTGTGCACTTGGATGGGTCAAATGCACTAATTTCACTGCTGGTTATACTCTGTGTAATTGTGTATGTGACAAATAAACAATTCTTCTTCGTCATCATAACAAACACAGATAATGTCTTCATTGCACACCCACATGAATAGTATGGATCATCAGATTAAGCAAAACAAATGTTGCACACTCTTCTAAAAAAGTAATTATTTAAAATATGTAAACACCTGTGGCACTGGAGACAATTTTAGCACAGTTTTCAACATGAAAAATGTTGTCATTAACAGAAGCCGAGTTTGTTTATCTTTTGTTTTGTATATTTCTTAATTAAATGAACAGTCTTGGATCCAGTCCCAACAGATTTTCACATATTCCTGGAGCTTTGTTCTAGCACAAGCATTCTCTATGTTGCAGGATGGTGGCTATAACTATAACTTTAAATGTAATTTCAAATAACACACAACAGCTCAGTGTATCAAATACTTTATAGCCTACCTATAATTAAATACTTTACATGTGCTTTCGTCAACACGACGTCAAAATAAGTGTACTTAAGTTTCTAGATAGTGTGTTGTTAGTATATTATTTGGTTTGTTTGTTTAGATGTACTTTTATGCTTATGCTTTATAAATTATTTTTACAACTTGATGTTGCAGCTGTTCTTTCTTCTTCTTCGTTAATCAATAAAAATGCAAGACACTGTAGGTCATAACTTAGTCCATTCATTTGCCTGGAGTTTTTCTTAAGACTTTGCATCAAAAGTACTATTCATTTTTTCGGTGTTAAACTTTTTTTAGTGAGGAAAAAATAATTGAGTGGCAGCATTAAATGTGAGCTTTGATAAGCGATGACAAAACCTTGAACAAATGAAGCTCTTTGGAGAGTTACTGAGTTTTCTATGGGCCTGTGTAGATTAATCTGTCCGGATTTAGCTTTCCTGCAGTCATTTATCATCTGGCAAGGAGTTGCGATGCCTTCCTAAGTGTGATAAATCTACAAACGTTCCACATTCACCAAATGTTGTGTTTATCACAATTTCTTGGTTTTACATTTGGGTGTGCTTTGGTTTTACCTATAATGTCCTCGACCTCTGCGAAAGGCTGTGGGGGGATTTCGGTCATGGAAATGTGGGTGAATTCCATAAAATTAAGCAGGACAACACCACTCTTGGTTTGCCCAAAGTGAGCTATTTTTCCTTTTTTCGATCCTGGAGAACACATCCATGCTGACTGTGTGTTTTCGAAGGCTAGTTTTATGTCTCTGAGGCTCTGCTCTGCTTTAATCTGCTGCAGAACATTAATGTAAGACAAACTGCGAAACAAGAAGGTTTATCATATGAATGAGCTGTTATTATTAAAGGGAATACTGTGTTAATGTTATATATTCTCAATTATCATTGAACAAGCTTACCCACTGTGATATAAACAGAACTGACAAGATCGATTGACCTATCGTGCCTCACCGGTAATCTTAGGAAATCTGCGTGCAGGTTTTTCTCCTGGGCATGACTAACTGTTGAGAAATGGCTGCCTGTGCTCCTGCCTGACCTGAATATGGAGTAGTGCTGTTGGCATGACTCCCAGATCATGGAAAAATTGTGCAATACCTGTGTAGGATTATCCCTGTCGTGCCAGCTGATGCCCCGTGACTTGCCTTAATATATTTGCATTATTAGGCATTTGGCATCATTGATAAATTCATATAGCCATAAAAACGATGACAACAACACAACACACACAGTGTTTAACTAAGCAAATCAAAAATTAATCATCATTACAGAAGCAAACAGAAAAAAAAAACATTGGGAGCTGGGACCTGTTGTGTGGTGGCTTCAGTGTGAAAATAATCCTGCATTTCTTCTTTGTGATTTGTATTCATATTAGAAGCATACAAGCAATCCTATAAATAATAAACTACACAAAAAAAGCTACCCAGGCTCATTGGAAAAACATGCCTGTGGCGACATTTCTGCAAAATGATATCATGTTCAAAGTGAAATTGCTCTAAAAGTCCTTTCGGTTTCAGACAAAATTTCATTGGTTATATGCTGCATGTATCATAGCAGTTCGGAAATGTCCATTGAGTGTCGCTGAATGGTTAATCCTCTATTGCATTTGAACACCGTGAACCAGCTACACTAAACCTGACCATAAACCTAACCAACACTGTTAACAAAAACAAACTTGAAATAAAATGCATAAGCATGTAATTTTAGCTTATGTTTACAAGTCTTTGAAGTGTTTGTTTCACTGGACTTGTATCTCAGTGCTCCGCATCACAAGCGCAGTGTTGTACCGGGTGAGCTACTGAGCATGTTTACTATATCAGAAACGCCATACATACAGAGCCGATTATGTGATGCAAATGTCAAAATTAGTTTACAAATCATGTACTATGGTAAAAGTGTTTGAGGTCATAGCATTGTATTTGTGGAAGGAACAGTGTGGAAATAAATGTTTATTACATCAATAATCTGCCTCTGATATCAATATTATTTATATTTTTGAGAGCAAATGGGAAGAATAGCATTTGAATTAAAGAATGTGGCACAAAAGTAATGCATTTTCCTTGCCTGTGTAAATCACTAAATGATGATGGCATTATGTACAAAACAAGCAAACTAATTTGTGTATTTTTAGATTCCAGCCTTGCAGATAAAAGTCCAGTGTGGACTAAAGTCTCTGAAGAATTTAGAAGAGAGAACAACTTGCAGTTTTCAAATCATAGTACTGGCAAATATCAGGTAAGGCAGCTGAGAATAACTCTGACTAATCTAAACCCTGATCACACGAAGCTCTCAAATGAAAATACAATTTGCTTTCAAAACAAAATAAAAATGGTAACTGAGTTGATTTTTTACTTATGCCTACATAAGCCTTTAGGCTACACAGTATGAATTGATTTTGATGTTTGTTATGTGTGTGAGGACAGCAAGGTCTTTTATTATTGCGATTTAAAACAGTTATGTCATGACAACTCTCGGAAAGATTAGTACAGAGACTTGCTACTGCTAATACATCCACAGACATGCTGCTGTGAAATGAATGAATGATGTATTTATATAGTGCTTTATTGTGTATTGCTATACACCCAAAGCACTATACAATCATGTGGGGGTCTCTCTCAACCACCACCAGTGTGCAGCATCCACTTGGATAAGTCAACAGCAGCCACAGGACAGCGACGCCAGTGCGCTCACCACACACCAGCTACAGGTGGAGAGGAGAGAGAGTCATAGAGCCAATCAAGTGGATGGGGATTATTAGGAGGCCATGATTGACAAGGGCCAGTGGTAGGAATTTTTTCCTGGACACCGCGGTTACACCCCTACTCTTTACGAGAGGTGCCATGGGATTTTTAATGACCACCGAGAGTCTGGACCTCGGTTTAACGTCTCATCCGAAACACGGTGCTTTTTGACCGTATAGCTTCCCCGTCTCTACACTGGGGTGTTAGGACCCACACAGACCGCAGGGTAAGCACCCCTTGCTGGCCTCACTAACACCTCTTCCAACAGCAACCTAGTTTTCCGGTCTCCCAGCCAGAAATTGTAGGAAATACGGCTTCTGCACATACACTATATTTCCAAAAGTATTGGGTCACCCCTTCTAATGAAAGGTTTGACTACTTAAGTAATTTCCATGAGTACAAATCTTAATGTTTAAGTATATAATGATATTCTAGGGAATTGTGTGCTTCTAATTTTATAGCAACAGTTCGGACAGAACCCTTTTTTATTCTAACATGACAGTGTCTCTGTGTATAAGACATGGATCAAAGAGTAATGATGATTGAGTCAGTGTGGAAGAACTTGACTGGTTTACAGAAAGACAAGTCCTAATCCCAGCTGAACACCTCTGGTGTGACTTTAAATGCAGACCTTGAGCCAAAAACTCATCACTAAACACCAATGACATATGGGTAAAGTCATTTCACACACTTCAAAACTGTTGAATGTATAATGAATGTACAAGGCATTGGTGTATGGTGTTTGGTCTTCTCTGCCTAGTTAAACTGAAGAGAAGGTCCTTAAAGTGTCCTTGTTAGAAGTTTTCCTGAAGGCCTTTTGTCTTCTGCCCAGAACATGGAGTGGATTGTCAAGATCTGGCATGATGCCCTGCATCAGAAACACATTTCCCCTGTTGGAGTGAAATCAATTATTCATGAAGTTTGCATGGAGCATTGAGAATGAGCGCAGAAGTAAAGGCGAGATGAGAGGAGAGGAAATGGGTTTATGGAATGTGTTGATTGATAGCTTTTGTGTGTGCCAGCACTGACTGGATTCCTTGCTGACAGAACAACAGTGCTTAAGCATACAGTGTATGAGCGTTTCTACATCTATGGGTATTTTGACCTTGAAGACCTTTAGAAATTACTGTAAATCATGTCCTCCAAATCTCAAATTGTGTTTAGTTACATTCTTTTCGAGAAAGGACATGCCAACATGCCACAGTTAACTCCAAAGGTTAAAGTGAAGTGATAAGGTTATTTCATAGCTAGCATATTTCGTTTCCCAAATACATCCTTGTGAAAAGAAGCACACTTTAGCATACTTTTAAAAATGAGTGCATAATACAGAAATAATATACTTTAAAAGAATATAGTTAAGTCTGAATTAAATGTTTTCAGACACGTAATTGCATGTCAGTTAAATTAAAATATGATAGATTCAATTTATATTATAGCAGAACTTTGCTTTTTGCGCTTTTTTGACTCACCTATGTAGGATTTAAGTATGTATTTACATATCATTTCATAATTGTATTAATTGAAATATGGTAAAAGTAGACTAACAAAGTATTTATGGTAAACTAAAATATACTTTAATGTAATTTCTAATGAAACCTGATTGACATGTACTTAAATATATTTGAAATGACACATTTGAAGACGTTTAAAATGTTGTAATATTGTAGATTATTGTATATTACAATATTGTATGTAATATTGAATAACACACTACGATTAAAATTATAATCAAGTGATTTACATAGGTTTAGTTAGTCGCCATCAAAAGTCAAAAAGTGTACTGAAGCATGACAAAGGATTATTAAAGCGGTGCTTTAAAATAAAATTTGTCATTATTACAAAGTCCATGTTTTAAAATGTGTACTTGAGTGTGTTAAGAAAAATAGTCATGAATGTGCACTCTTTACATACTCTTAAGTGGCCTTTTATTTCATCAATATTATATAATCTGTAAGTGCAGTGTTTATATAAGAAGAGTTCAGATGCTAAAGCCTCTAAGTGTCATCTGAAATGTTCTTCTAAAATGAGCATGTTTATTAGCCTCCTATGTTTAGGTTCAGTAATTTTATCGTAATGGCAATGTATAGTTGTAAAGGGAAGTTCAGATCATTTTACCTACTCGGACCTTTGAGTCTCGTTCAACGAAATGAACAAATCTTTTTTCGAGTCATTTCGTTCCTTTCGTTCTTTTTAGCAAAGCATAATTCAAATGTTACGTGTTACTTCCTTAACACATCTACTACTTATGCAAACGTTGATCACACTACAAAAAAATACAAAACTATATTGCTATAAGAAACAGAAAAGATAAATTCATTATTTACCTGGGTCTTTAGTCTATGATTAGCTCACCTCACCTCTTATCTGACATCGTGTTTGAGTCGTTCGTTCATCACGTGACTGCCCCGTAAGCTAAACCCATGCAGTCTGAGCCGGAAAGAGAATTGATTAGTTCACCTCCCGAGTCTTTCGAGTCGTTCGTTCTTTTGTCACGTGACAGCATAGAGAAATTAGTTCATTTGCAAGCTTCCTTACAAACGGGTGCATAGTTATTATTATTTTTATAAGTATTGTAATTATTATTTACTCTTACAGTTAGGTGATGCGTTCCTGGTCTCAAATTGTAGCTTTTTATTTCTTACAGATTATAAATGTGTGAATTTCTGTCATGATGGTTCTTTTCCATAACACTGAATGCGGTAATAAAGGTAATAAACTAAAGAGTTGGTTATTATTATTATTATTATTAAGTATTTTTCCCTTAGACTGCATAGGTTAAGCTAACGGGGCTGTCACGTGATGAATGAACGACTCGAAAAACCCGAAGACTCGAAACAGGTGAACTAATTACATTTACATTTACGCATTTAGCAGACGCTTTTATCCAAAGCGACTTACATTGCATTCAAGTTACAGTTTCTACATTTTTTTTATCAGCTCTTGCTTTCCCTGGGAATCGAACCCATGATCTTGGCGTTGCTAGCGCCATGCTCTACCAGTTGAGCTACAGGAAAGCTAATTCCAGTACAGAACCTATAGGATGGTGCGCATGCGCGACTGAACGAATCACACCCCGAGACAACTCGTTCTTCTCGAGTCACATTAAAGATTCGTTCAAAATGAACGAATCATTCAAGACCGACACATCACTAATGTAAAGGTCATTTTCTATGCAAATAAAGTAAAATGGCTTAACATAAATAAAGGAGACTGACAAAAATGCTAATTTTTAAAGAAAATTTCAGACGGCACTTAGAGGCTTTTGCATCTGAACTCTTCATATGTATATATAGCCCTACTGTTCTTTGAAGACTTGAAGTAAACTACAAATTCACATTCAATCCAATCAACCACACATATTTTACACAAGGAATATGTAATTTGAAAATTATAAAACTATATCTCTTTCTGAGACTTCCATCAACTGAAATTGATTTAATGTCTGTCTTCTTCACTATAGACATTGAAACACAAGCCAACCCTTTGACCTAACACATGACAATGTGATGAGATTCAGTAGATCAGGAATCTCTTTAATCGCATGAACCACTGAAAGACCAACACCATCTTCTGTAAGAATAATCTTCATACAGTGCTTCTAAAACATCTCAGTCTTAATGAAAGCATTTGCCTGAATCAGTGTAAACCGTCTTTTTAATGCAGTTTCCACAGTCAATAAACCCTAAAATCTGAACTGGGTTCAGATTAAATGACTAAATCATGTGTAATGATTTGTGGGGAGTAGAAATGATTTCGAATAACCTTTCTGCAGCTCCTCTGGGAAATTCACTGCTTCCTTCGAGCTATTCTCATGGGCAATCGGGACACTGATAAAGCTGTGGATGAAAAGGTTCATCAAGGAACAGATGATTCATTGTGACGCAATGATATACCCTCACTCTCCTAATAAATATAGATGTATTGTCCTTCCACATGTTTGAAGTTTACTTTCATTGACTGAAATGCCATCCGTCCCCTTCATTATCGTCACTCTTGACCCAGAAAGGTCATCTGTGGGGATACGTCTCTATGGACCAGGCCCAATGTCAATGAAACCATGGCAGTTTCCTCCCATTTATCCCATTTTACTGACCCACTTGAAGATGTTGTTGCTTACTTATACTGATCATGCATTTTTCATGGGTCACCATTGGGAGTGCAGCCAGGAGATACGCCGGCCACTAGGAATTCTAATCAGGTGCAGCCGTTGCAAAAGGAGAACGAAATTTACAACCCATCATAGTTCAACCAGTCTTTCAACAGTCTGCACAGGCCCCTGGGTCAGCCGGAAAAAAACGGGCACCTGCGTGCATGCTTTTCTAGGAAGGGCCTCTTTAATATTCAATATGTTATCCAGACTTTCATCCCCAGAATTAGCTGGCAGGAAGTTGGATAAAGGTTTTTGCTAAAACAGCCAATCAGGGGTGTGTTTCCCAAAAGGAACTGTGGTTACAAGTTACGTTGCTCAACTGGGCCAAAAAGCCAGTGTCCGGGTCCGAAACGTGCCACCGTTGTGGAACATGGCATACAATCTGAGCTGACAGATGCTAAACGTTGGTCTGAGGTTGACTGATGACTGGCTGTTGGCTTGGTGTATGAAGGCCTTTACCTTTTGAAATAGCCTTTACATCACAAGTGCAAGTTTATTTTAATGATATTTTGTCAAAATCCACTCCCCTTGTGAAAACCCGATTTAATCTGTCTAGATGTGCCAAAACAAGTAATAACAAGGTTAGCAATTTGTAGCTGTTTTGTTTTGTCAAATTTGTATATAATTTGAATACAGAATGCCTTCTGTAGCACTTCCCAGAGGTGCGACCGGCTTGTAGGGCATTTTTCTCTGACCTTACACTTAAGCGCATCCCACTGGAGCTCAGTGTGGTTTAAATCAGGCGATAGTGCAGGCTAGTCCATCAAAAACAGTATACTCTGGCTCCCTGTTTCTTCCCTAAATAGGTTTTGCATAACTCAGAAGTATGCTTCGGATCTTCGTAGTGCTGCATGATGAAATTTGAACCAATCAAGTGCTGACCACAGGGGACGGCATGACGTTGTGAAATAGAATTGTAACCTTTCTTGTTCCTTGCACTCTGCATCAATCTCCAAACTCACCAGCACCAAAGCAGCCCCATACAATTACACTTTATTCATGCTTGACAAAAAGCATCAAGCATCCTTTCATTTGCTCTATGTTTCACATGTGCACTCAACTCAGTTGCACAGTGTACTCTTGTCAAGTCACCCACCATCCAGTGTTTGTTCTTTTGCTCATTTATCTTTTCTTTTCCAGTTTCAGCTTTTTAAACATGTCCTTTAAGTCTAACACCCCTGAGTTATGTTGTATATCTCTACTTGGAATCACCTTTATTTTGCAATGAATATATATATAAATAAATTAAAACAGAAATTGACTTGGAGTTACACTTTGTTGCAACCCAAGGAAGGAAAATGTACCTTCTTTATTAAACAGAATATTTGGTTTCAGGTGTGCTTTTACAAAGGTTTAAACTGAAAGATCATGAAATCACTAAAATAATGAGTGCTAAATTGAATTGTGAGAAGCAGCAGTGCCACTTGCATTGCTTTTTAATTGTTTTCTGGCACATTTTAGAATGCACCAATGAATGATATAAAGTTTGCATAGCCAGAAGCACTTGCATTGAGTCATGGATTGCTGGACAAATGTAGCAAAGGGATTCTGGGAAATCAAATGTTACCAGTAAAATAGTCTCCTAGCCTCAGAGAATATACTCCCACAGACTGCACACAGTTCGTTTACTGACTGTCTGATGCATATTTATCACAAAACCAAAGAAAACCAATCAGATTGTCTACCATGCAGCTTTCAAGAATCATGGTGAACAACTTTTGTACACACTTCCTCCTCCACCTTCCACTGACTTTGGGTTCAGTCTTTCCCCAGCTTGACACTGAGCATAATCTTTCCTATTGAACCCAAATAAATTAAACTTGCTTTCATCATGGAAGTGAACTTTGGACCAGTTCATTTCTTTCTGCACAAAATACTCCTAGGTTAGCCTTTTGATTATTTCTCCTTATGAGAGGTTTACCCTGTTCAGCGCTGAAGCGATTCCAGCCGCAGTGTTGAGCCGATTGCCCATTGAGATTCTCAGCATTATATTGTCCTATCACACATTTGTCTTTTGTGGGTGACCAGCCTTTTGGGGTGACTTAAAGGAATTGGTGACATTGTAAAGATTCAGCATTGTAGAAATCACAGATTTGGAATAACCAACTTCTCTTGCTATGGCTGCTGTTGGCCTTCATCTGGACAACATGCTGTCGGAGGGTTTCAGTCACTTTAGAACGGCTCAAAGTCAGTGAAAACTGAAATGTTAGGTTGCCAGTTAAATAGTTTGTTAGATAATTATGGAAATGATCATGAGGTGCCAGAGTAACACCAATAACTGGGAGGTATCTGAAAGTGTTCTCTAATTTTGATCAGTGATCATTTAAGTTTTTTATACTGAGCTTCAGAATAGATTTAACTCATGAAACATTCTTAAACTGTGCTTTTACTCCTGTGAGGATAACTTCAAATAGGACTAAGCAGTGACCTCAATATTTAGGAAATTGTAGGTTGTTCTCTTATTTTGATCTCCAGTGTATTTGATCACAAAGAAAATAGAAACAATAATATTGCAAAATATTTTTACAATTGAAATAACTGTTTTGTATTTGAATATAATTTAAAATAGAATTCACTCTGTGATGGCAAAGTTGAATTTTCAGCATCATTACTCCAGGCTTCAGTGTCAAATGATCTTTCAGAAATCATTCCAACATGTTGATTTGCTGCTCAACAAACATTTCTTATCATTATTGATGTTGAAAACAGTTGTGCCATGATACAATGTTTATACATTGAGTATAAATTATCAGAATAGCATTTATTTAAAATATAAGTTTGGTTAAAAAAAGTTTTTTACTGTCACTTTTGATCAATTTAATGCATTCTTGCTGAATAAAATAATTTATGTAAAAATATGTATCTTATTGAACCCAAACTTTTGAATAGTAGTGTGTTTTCCCCAAGAATGTATTGCTTGTACACGTTTGTACAGAACATGCATTTGTTCATTGCAAATAAACCATTTAAAGGCACTATCACACTTGCTATTTTTGATATATCAATTTTATTAAAAAATTTAGACCTTTTTCATCTTTCAGTGCTGCCATGCTTTTAGCATATAACAATACAGTATAAAATATCAACCCAAAATGAGCTAATAAAAGCAGTTTTTTTCTTTGATGCTGTTGCAGCATTTAGATGTTCATGCTGTGTTCTGTACACGTAACATTCCTTGAAAAATACAAACACCTGCCGAACACGCCACACTTAAAACAACTTTAAATTATCAGTCTACTCTCGCAAACCGTTCGAACCATTACGAGGTGTAATCAACATAACGTATCAGTAGTTACACAAGGAAAGAAAGAGATACATAGAAGTGCATTGCAAATAATGACAAATGTGTCGAGATCTGATCTTTTCAACAGCCCAAGGCACCCAGGCTTGAAATAAGTTGGCAATTATCAAGTTATTTTTTACAAACCCACACACACATTCACAGACACACCAACAACAAAAAATAACAAACAAAAATGCTTGAAGCAGAAGACAGAACAAAAGCATGATTAAAAAGAAAAGAACACACTCAGCTTTGCTTGCTTTACATTCTACATCCGAAGTTCACAGTGAGTATCCCAGGCAGTGGGTAGATCTATCTAATAATCCTGATGGGGAGAAGTAACCTAAGTGATTCAGAAATCTACTGCGAGACTATATGGCTTCCTGTTCGAAGGAAGAGGTCAAATGATCCAGACTGTAAAGACGGAAGTCTGAGCCGTTTTGCGTTAAGTAGTTTTCCGGTAAGGCGTTGCTTGCCCAACAGACATCCAAAGAAGAGCAGAACCACGGTGCCTTCAAGCTAAGACCAACATCAGCATATGCCTTCAAGATCCATAAATAAATGACAAAAACGTGATTGTTTTAAGTGTTAAGAGACAAGAAATATTGAAATATCTAGAAAATTCCAGTTGACTTTGATGTCTATGTTTTTTCTTGATTGAAAATGTTCTTTAAGGATGAATGATTTGGTAACAGACATCTGGAAACTCATATCTCCCATTGGCTGGGAGATTTCTGTGCTCTTTTAGTTCAGTTGGCGACAGGCCTCAAATGTCCATTTTGAAGCTCCTCCGTAGACCTCAATGCTGGTTTCCAACCAAGAGAAGACGTTCCCCACTTGTGCTTTGCTGCTGCATGTGGCCAGGTTATAAATCTCTCCCACGGACAGCTTTCGGTCCCAGATGTTGAAATTCGCCATGTCACCGACAAACGCTTGAGTGGCATCAAACCCTCCACCGAGAGTATCCTGCAGGTGGATAACATTTATTTGAGATGCTGATAAAATAAACTCTGAATGCCTTCAAAAGACATATGATTGGTGCCTGTTAACCTTTGAAGCTAATCTGCCCATAAATTATTAATTTGAGCTTTCATCCCTACAGGCGTCTTTGAAGGTCTCTGCATTTCTAATGGGCCGAAATCTTGTCTACTGGTTGTTTTATAGAGTGTTTCAGAATGGACTATTTTCAATGATATCTTCTTATAATTGGCTCTGTTAATAAACCTTTAGTTGCCTTCTAAAGGTGTGGTGACTTGTCATTATTCTGCGATGTTCTGTGGGTGTAATCAGTAGGAATCCACTTGAATCCACATGATCAGAAATTTCAGATCAGGGCAAATGGTTTTCCCTCATAGATCCACCATGTTCACCAACAGATTGTTGGTTAGTTTGAAAGTGACTTCTGTGTGAGCTGTGCTTTATAAATTACTACACTACTGACAATAGATATTGGTCCTAATTTGCCGACATGTGAAACTTCGCAGAAATGTCCCTGATGTGACCACACCTTAGAGCAGCATTCTAACTAAAATGCAAAATATGGCAATGTAGAACGTAATTTCTATAGAGTATTAATACTAAAAAGCTAAATAATAAATTGCTTCACTAATAAGCATAAAAGACAATGAATAAAATATCAGCTGCAATTAGGGGTGTACGATATTTATTGTCTAAGATAATATCATAATTGTTGTTTTGATGATGTGCGAGCTGACATTATCGAGTATATGCAAAAACAATTAAAAACATATTTGTTGGACTCTTTAGATGGATAGATAAAATATGATATAGGCTAGTTTAGTAATATCCAACCTGGTCTCATGGCATTTATGTACCTGGGCGCACTTTTTAGCAAGATGCGAGATTCGTACCAATAAGTACATATCACTGCAGTCTCCAAAAGAAATGAACACTAGAGGCAGTAAAACCCCGATGCCTTTTATTCCTTTTCACTCAAATGTACAGAGTTTCGATAAAAAAAGCATAATTTTCGCGCAATTACTTAAAGATTATCATGTTATGACTTCAAAACTATATTAATATGCTGGGATATTTGAAAACGAATACTTTTGAATGTACTTTCATCACATGTATCCAGCTTCATATCTATGGGTTTTCATAGACAGTAAGTTTGTTCGTAGCTCACGGAGTACGGAGATGTACTTGAGAGGTGAGGAGCTCTGGTTCGAATCCTGTAACTATGGTTTGACAAAACAGTTCAAATCTGCATATAAGGAAGTTCAAATAGCATGGTTGCATCAACAAATACATTTTATATCAGTTTTGCATGTGTTAACACTGTCGGGTAGGTTTAGGGTTGGGTTTAGTGTAGGGCATATTTCCAACACGATAGAGCATTAACTTTTTGCAACGGTCCCCAAATATTTGAATTCTGAACCGCCGCAATACGTTCCTGAAGCAACGTTAATAAAAACACAGCAACATGTGCCTATATGAACATAATAAAAATGTGCCAGGGTTCACTTATTGAACCTGTGTTTTAGCGCAACTCAGTGGATATTTCTCTTAGAAACTGCGGCAAAATGTGCAGTAAGGTACGTAAAAACGGTCTCGCTAAAAAGTGCACAGAGGTACGAATTTTTATGAGACCAGGTTGGTAATATCACACAAGCAAGAGTGTTGTTTTCCCGAATATCATCATGTGAATGTGATCACAAATGTGACATTAATTGTGTAAAATAGTTAAACAAACAAGACGTTATCTAGTGATGTGTTGAGTGAGTTTCATTTTAGATACAATATTGATTGTTTTGTTTTGTGTATAATTCCAAACAAAGCTGAAGCAGCACTTTTGTGAATCTCAAAGCAACACTGCAGTATTTAATTCCTGAAATAATCTTTTTTTTTATGAATAATTTGAGTTAATCAGTCAATGATCCAGTTGTTAAGACAGTCGCTTGCTTTGTTTCTAAATGAATCAGCTGGTTTGAATTAATCGTGTGAATGTATAATTCAGTGAATCGCTTATTAAGAAAGAGACTTGCTGCCACCTACTGGTGGTTTTATTGTCAGATTTAAACCAGCCAAGGTACCAGCACAATGTTGATAATAATCGTTATCGAAAATATCGAGATACCATTTTTTGGCAATACCACACAACCCTATCTGCAATGCATTATGGCATTGCCTTATCTGAAAAAAGATACATGCATTGTTGCCATTCAATTTAGCCAAAAGTAGGTGTTTAACAAAGCAGCAGTTAAGCTTCCTAACTTTTGGATCAGCTTTTGCCTGAGAGAAAGCCTACAATGTCTTAAAATACAGCTACGTGGGCAGCTCACTGTGTTTTGGAACAGAGCCATTGTGTTTTTTTTCACTCATCATTAAATCATCGTTGTGTAACATCTTGAACTACCACGCCATACTTTGCCATACTGATAAGTGAATTAAGGTTAAACAGAGGATGCATACCTGCTCTTGTCCCAGAATCAATACCCCTTGTGGTTTGATTGGATGGTAAGGGGCCAGACTGTCCCCATTTCCCCTCATTACACCATCCTGATAAGCTTCCCAGACTCCATCTCGAGTTGTCCATGTGACACAAATGTGATGCCATTTCCCATCATTGATCAGGAAAGGCAGCTTAGCAACCTTTTGATATATCAAAAGAGGGCAAAAAGCAGAAGAAATCAAAAGATCAGTCTTTCCTTCTCCTTTAATTATAGTAATAAAAAGGAAATTATTAATTTAAATGTGAAGAAAAAAACAAGCATCCCTAAATTTCCCAAATGACAATTCATATTTTTCTCAATATTGTTCATGTCGGTGTTTATACAGTATGAATGTACCTTATCATTGATGAGCATTTCCATTGGGTTATTTCCCCACTCAATAAGAACCAGTTCATTGGCCTGTCCCGGGACTGCATAAGAGAAAGGCGTCCCCACTCCTGGAGAGGCGTTGGATTTGAGCCACATGCACACGGTGAAGGCGTACATCTCTGGCAGGCTCTTTTTGACTTTAGCATACATGTAGTTGGTCCTCAGAGGGAACGTCAGCTGAAATTTATCCAGTGGTCTGTTTTCCTTTTGATCTGTAATTAAAAAATAAAAATACATTAATACATTTAAATAATTAGTCATCTAATTTTGTCAAATACACACAGTATACCGAATCTCTAAACACAATTCTCAGTTGCTTGTATATTGTTGTCCACAATGAAAGCCAAAAAATAAGGCACCATGTATGTTTAAAATATATTTTTAGGCAATAAAAGCATTTATTTATTTATTTGGTTCTTTTGCCTGGGGAAAGATAAGCACTCTAGTACCATCTTCCCACCTTGGAGCCTCCCTCGTCTCATTTATTTCTACTCTTGTGTTTGATGATCGCAAAAATTAATAAGGAGTAAAAGCAGCAATCAAAGGGCATCATTACTGAGGTAGATAAATAGTTCAAACTAAAATTTAATTAAATTAAGTTATTCCAAACCCACACGATATTCTCTCTTCCATGGAAGACATTTGCATGTAATATTTACAGTACCTATGCATGTTAGTCTGCAGTATAAGCTGTTATTCCATGAAATTATTACCATGTACTGTACCTCAAACCTCATTTATATGTGTACGCATTCAAACATAGTATATCAAAAAATAAAACTTAATTTACAATCAATAACATTTTATTTCTTTAATTAATTGCCTACAAAATATTTATTGAAAATATTTTTAATCCACATCCTGCCCTCATCTAAACAAAAGATTGAGTGTGAAATTATTGCAATATAAAAGTATATTTAAAAACTTTAATGTTAGATAGTATTAATCGCGATTAATTTCAGAAAAATGTGCGATTCATTATATATATATATATATATATATATATTAATCGATACGAATGAGAATAAAATGTGATTTACTGTCTGTACAAGGGCAAAACCCTTCTAAATAGGATTAAATGGCGCAAGCAATTTGACAAGCTGAAATAGCATGAAACTATTTGCTCATTAACTTCTTGGAAGCACTAATCTAAAGTGCTCTCATGCTTTTGACAACTTGGGTCATGCACTCTTCCGCTGCAGATTGATCGAACTTGCCTCATTTCAAATGCATTACGTTCCATATTAGTTCTATGTTTTCATGAACCATTTTTATTGCTTTGATCAATTAGTAATTGAAAGCACATCAGTTTTTGTGCGCTGAAGATGATTTTCAGCAAATATATTAAAGTTCGATGCCTTCATCACACATATTTATAACATGGCTTCAAATGAGTGGGAGTACAGTGAATGAGATGTTTTTGTGCATTTTTGGAGCTTGACAATGTAAATTGCCATATGTATCTATTTGGATGGAAAAGCTCAAGATATCTGTGTACTTCACAGAAGAAAGTAAATCCTATTTCTTTGGGATGAAATTATGGTGAGTAAATACTGAAAATCCCTGTTGTATTAATGCCTTTCAAACTGTACAAGGCTGTGGGATATTATGCATTTTAATGACTGAGAAAAACGTGATTCACATGGATGAAAATTCACAAAACTCATGAGCTTGCAAAAACTCTCTGCTTCCCATCTGTAAATCATGCTATAAAGCTGGTTGGGTGGAATTGGATATGCAAAGCAATGCAGCTCTGTGGACCCCCTCCTCTCCTGCGACACACCAGCGCGACACTACGACGCAATGTATTATCCACGCTGGCATCTCCAAGAATATTTTCCATGTGGAAAAACAGGTCATGAAAGCGCCCGATACATCTACATGACATGTACATGATAGGTGGAGCAGAAATGCGAATAGCTACCTTTCTCTAGATCGGTTATTCTCTGGTGCATTGAGGTGAGAGTGGACTCGACGCGTCCGCGCTGCTCGCTCTCGTTGCGCAACCCGGGCTTTCCTTCCTCCAAACCGTTCACACGGGACAGGACCTGCTTCTCCAGGTCGTCGATTTTGTTCTGCAGAAGATCCTTCAAGCTGTTCGCCTGGACGGAGTTGTTATTCCGGCTAAATTGCTACGAAAGAACAATGTGAACATATTTGTGAGAGAAACGTTTGATTTAAGTTTAGAATAAAAACGCTATGGTCGCTCTTTAAAAACATTAATCAGGTACACTGCTGCTAGGAGTGAAATAAATTCCGTATCCAAATAATTTAAGTTGCATATCACTATTTAAGTCAAATATTATTTTATACCTCACTAAAATAAAACATGCCCAAATGTGTTTTTTTTTTTCAATCATGTTTGAGATTGTTTGCGTCTTTGTTTGTTACATTTGTATTACATTCACAATAATTACATGCGTTATTATGATGTCCATAAACAAATAGTTTACGTGAAAAATACGCCAAACGTTCAGTGTTTAAGAGCGGCCAAATCAATAGTGTGGAAGATGCTCAATAGTTATTTTATTATTTATTTGTTTTATTTTAATCTACGTTATATCTTTTCTACGGTCTCGGGTAGGCTTACGCGCCTTTAAAAGGCGGGTTGTTGCGCAAACATTTAGCACCGATTTACTTAAAATACAGTAAACCGATGTAAAATAAAAATTAAAGTTGCGACAATCGCGACACAGTTCAATCTGAATGCGTTCTCAAATAAATCCACCGTACTCGACATGGAAGAAACCGCTCCAGGAGAACAAACATACCTCCAGGTTCTCCAGCCTCTGCTTGAGCGACTGTAAAGTCCGTGAGAGTTGAGCCAGTGTGTCCGTCGGACCCCTCGACACATCTCCCATTGTGTTCTTGGTGCCCGTTTCCTTCCGTCGTCCACCGACCCTCGCGTCTCCGGGCTCGGACGCGCTCTGACTTTCGCACCTCGTCAGCTTGGAGGTCAGTTCCCTGATGGTTTCCTTCTGGTTCATGATTGTTTCTTTCTGCTGCAGCACCGTCTCTCGCAGTTGCATGACCGTGCTCTTGAGATCCTCCCCAGGCACGCTGTTCTGCAGTGTAGCGGCGCATATGTCCATATCCTTGGGCACGGACGTGCAAATAAACTGGGTCTGTCCAAAGTCCTGGCTCATCCCGCTCGCCAAAAGACAAGAAAGTATCAAAAGTTTCCAGTGCATCCCTCTCGCTCCAGCCTCCATGGCGTGTTTGTTTTCGAAGAGTCTTCTGGACAAGTGATTTCAGCAGCGCTCCTTCTCTCTGTCTGACAGTTTGTGCTGGTTGTAATCTGGTTGTGGTGCGCTCGGGCTTTATATAGCAAGCGCGTCTGCGGCGGTGAGCTGCATCACGCGCCTGATCATGATCTCCCGCCCCTGGATATTAAAGCAGAAAAAACATCCAGTAAGTCAATAAAACTAGTTTTGACCCCAGCAGGCGGATTTTCAGTTTTCCAAAGCTCAATTAATTCCACACAATCATTGGGAGATTTTCGTCTTTGCGGAAAAAAACTATTGAATTATTTAATAATTTAGAGGATAAAAAGTGTTATAGATTTTGGCAATATATAGACCTATATTTTAATATAAAATATCTTTGAAATTCTGTTTATTATAAGCACCAAGTATGAATATAATTTATAATTCATGACTAAGGGGGGGCATTCCCAGCAATTCCCGTTTGAACAATCATAACATGCTTAATCAAACCAATGAGCTGAATTACCAGAGCACATCATTTTCTTAAACCACCCAGTGTTCTCTTAGGAAAAGTCAAACCTGAAAAGAAACAAAGACTGAATAACTTGCTCATCAGCATAAGCACTGTTATTTTCCCACAGAACGCTTATTTATTATTTATCAGTGTTGCATTAGCTGGAAAACAGTCTCTGGCGATACTAATAGATCAAGCATGTGTGTAAAGTATACAAATATAATAAAAACAATTTACTTTTTATTTTTATTTTTTTTAGCATAAAAGAGGATCTATAAATCTTTTATCACATATATAAACATCGATGCTTTATACTGGAAATATATAAAAAAACATCTCTATTTAACACAGTGTAACACTTTGCAATAGCATGAGCTTCTACAATATCGAATTAACAGGCTGTATAATGTTTCTGTATTGATTTAGAAACATGATGCTGCCTTTTCCTGTCTCTTTAAATGGGTGTCTGAAAAGACTCATGAAGACAACAGCTTAATTAGTGATGAAGCCTAATTGCAGTTTCAGAATGATTATTGATCCTCTATTGCAGCACACATGTCGTGCATCACTGACGGTAGACATTGAGTAGTTGGAGGATGTGCTGCTGCAGATGGGTGTAAAATCTATTAGCAACAGCTATAGACTAGTCTGACAATGGCCATGCATGTGTGATATTGCACATCTCTCTTGACATCACACAGTGTGAACACCAAAGTGCATTATGGTGGACTTCAAAGTGAATCAAAACGGGCTGTTCCATAAATCAGAACTAATAAACTAATATAGTGCACATTACTACAAAGATGCAAGTGTATTAGGGTAACGTGCATGACACTAAAATAATGTAATAAATGAAACATGAAAATGAAATATGTAATATCTTTAGTGTTTTTTATTATTTTTGTCTTATTAAAAACATATCTTGGTTACACTTTATTTTGATCATCCACTTAAGACATTCAACTAACTATAAGTAACTTTGCAACTACATGTCAACTCATTCTCATTAATTTGCAACTACATGTCTACTAACTCTCAGTAGGTTTAGTGTTAGTAGTCGACATATACTAGCAAAGTTTCTGATAGTCAGTATGTGGTATGTTGTGGACTCAAAGTTTTAGAAGATATTAAGCAGACAGTCTACTTATACTTTAATGACTGCGAGTTGACGTGTATTTGAAAAGTTACTTACTGTTAGTAGAATGTCTACAGTGGACTATCGGAACAAAGTGTTACCAAAATGTTTAACTATTTTAAAATTGTTATATATCTTTGTATTTGTATACGGTTATCCAAATCACATTAATAAATGAGTTAGGCCAAAGAAAACCAAAATTATTCAGAATTAGTCTAATTATATAACCTAAAATGTGTAATGTAATGGATTACATTTCTAACTACAATTTGATCATATAATTTGGCAACATTAAGTAATTTGCCCATTGAACTAAATAGAAAAGAAAATTTCGGTTATTGATTTTTTAGTATTAATATTATTTAAATGCATTATACTTCCAGATATAATATAGGTTTTACAGTTTTGCATGTTTTATGCATGTTTGCCCACAATTATGCATTTTTATGTCAAATGCAATACAATAGTTCACCACAACAATAGACAACGTTTGTAAAAATGCAGCAAAGCCTCTTGGTTAACTATAACTATATGAAACTCATAGTTAACCAAGAGGTTTTGCTGCATTTTCACAATCATTGTCTATTAAAGATGTCATGAAACAACTGACTTTACTACCATACTGTGATGTATTTCCAAGTGAAATGGCTATCAAAGGACAAAAAAAAATCATTGCTGATTGGATTGTAAAAAGTGAGCGCTGAATAGCGTAATGGAGGCAGATATGAATGTGACTGGCTTAAAGGCAGTATGAACTTACGTCAGACGTCAAGAGAGTAAAATGAAAAAAGAGCAGGTTATTATTGATTAAAGATTATGAGGTCAAAAATGCATAGATGAATCATGCACAAGAAGATCTAAATGCATTAAGAAAATAAATAGGGTCAGTTTCAACTTATTCTTTTTTCATTACCATTTGTAAAAAAAATCTCCCACAGAATGGAATTCACTACACATTTGGTAGATGCATATGAAAGATTTGCATATAATTTAACAGTTCAGTAGAGCCAGCATTTTGAGTTGAATGTCAAATCGGCTCTACTGTGTTTTTTTATGAACGATCTTCCGGTGAGTGCTCTGTCTATGTATTTTTAAGTAATTGTATTCAGCTAAACAAGAAAAAATTAAATTTTAAAGGTCTGAGTTTCTCTTTATGGAATGAAGAGGCAGTGCATAGTAAACAGGAAGTGACATGCCATAGTTTAAGCCCTTTATGTAAAACAAGGTGATTTGCCATTACTCACCAAGCACTTATTGACCATCACTACCGCTAACCTACGTAGATAAAGGCTCATCTGAGAGCACATTAAAACAAGATGTGCAATTATCTGATGACATTAACTGTGAGGAGGACAGATCTGTGGGCTTTGTATGAGACTTACATGACACACTTCACCTTTCAGTTATCAGTTATATATAAGACATTGATTTTTTAATCTCCTTCTAAATCAGAAAGCGGATTTGAAGGCTTTTCAAATCATTCATAACACTATAGATATTTTTTAACAATTTATCCACCTCCATGTTGTGTAACAGCTGCAGGCAGAAAGCAGCACTGTGGGCGAATCCACCTCTATCAGTCTAATGATTATATTTTGGCAATCTGTGACAGTCAAGCTTTTTCCTACACAGCTACATAAACATATTCAAATATAGGTGGCAGAATGGTTATTGGAAATTCAAAACATTTCATACTTTTTGTCGTTTCTGAGCTCCTTTCACAAGTTTGTCCTTTTGCGCAGTGCAGATAATGGAAGTATGAAGAAAACACCCTTGAAATGCAAAGTAATCAGCTCAGGAGATCTTCAATTATGTGAAAACTCTGCTGTAGTCAGTTCAATGATATGTCCAGAAGTTAATTGAATTGAAATATCTTCCAACACAAGTGACACTTTCATTTAAAATATATCATTGGCATATTTTTGAATCTACAAAGTCTAAGCTTTGGTGAAATGATGGCGCATATACATCTGTATCTCATTCGTCCAAAATCCTGTTTAACAGTACATTTAATTGTCAAATATGTTCTTAGATGTGATTTTCATGTTTATGGTGGACATCGTGCCACTGGACGTCATGCTTGGGGTGCGTGTCCCAAACAACTTCCTAACTCTTAATAGTACAATGCCTTGTTGAAGAAACAAACTAGCTAATTACTGGTTCCTGAAAACAAAGACTTCGTCACACTTCTGTTGTTCAAACCATGTTGGAGTGCGTTTTCAGAAAAAACAACTATAGTCGCATGTTCCCCTTCATGGGAACTCGAACTGCGTCCCCTAGGGGTCGCTACGGGGAACGCCCTCAGCGTGACTCGGTCTGAAGATACATATGAAAAAACACCACCTGTTGGCCGGCGACAGCCCATGACGTCACTACCGGCGTACCACAATATAAGTGCCGCCGGGAGGATACATCATCAGCTTTTTCGTCTTCACTGACTGGTTTGTTTGAAGCGTGCAGAGTGAATCTGGTAAGAGTACAGTTTTCTAACTCTACTATGGCGAGCACTAGCAAGGCGTTTAGGAAGTGTGTGGATCCGTGTCCTCGTTATTTGACACCCGATGACACACACGACTGTTGCGTCTTTGTTTGGGCATGGAGCACGCACGCGATGTCCTTGAGGGGGCGGTTTGCGTGCATTGTGGCGGCTCTCTGTGAGGAAGCTCAGCTCTCGCCTGTCCCTCTTTTCGAGGAAAGAGGGCAGCCGTCTGCTTCCAGCGATTCAAGACCCACCGTTGCCGAGGCACGGAGGCGAATGAAATCGTGGGGTTCGCAGTTGGTGGTGGCCGATAAGCTGGAAAGGGACCGCCCCTTTTCGGCGTCGGCCGAGCAGTGAGCTGCTGGATTGTGATGATGCGATCTTTCTGACATCATTAGATGCAGCAGCTAGTGCTCCGCTGCATATGAGAGTTTTGGAGGTTATGGATTATAAAAATAAATTTAAATAACCCCCAGCTCGAGTGAGCCTTCCTTTCTTCATAAATCTCGATGTGGAGGTTGAGAAGGAGTGGGAAAGCTAGTTTTTTCTCGTATTCATAGGTTTCAGCATACTAGTTATGCTGACACTGAGGGGATGCGTGAAAATGGCTATGAGGATGCCCTGTGCAAGAGATGATAACTAGCTTATCTCTCTATGGCGAGACATCCTCTCTCAAGGCTCCCTCCTGGCCATCTAAGCCCCTGAATCTCGCTTAAATGGCAGGGCATATGCAGCAACAGGTCAGACCGTCGCTTCGTTGCAGGCGTACCAGACTGACCTGCTAAAAGTCCTGGATAAGGTCCAGGTCTGAGCCCGAACAACCAGGGTCCTAACCCATCTCGGTCTGAGGATCAGAGATGGGCTTAGAAGGCTAGTCTCGCGACTCATGCCCTCCCCTCCTGCGGCTAGGGTGAGACAGAGGCGTGGGTCAGAGAGAGGCAAGCCCTCTCATTCCTCTCTAATTCCCCTGTAACCACCGTAAACTCCACCGACCGAGGTTAGGTGGAAGTTTCCTGCCTAGAGGCGCTCCCTTGTGAGCGGCGGAGTTCCCTCTCATTCTGAGGAATGAGTTCTCCGCTCCTCAGAGCTCTGTGATATGTCGCTCTCCGTGCTGGTCGAGCTAGCATTGCTCCCCTCACTATAGAGGGTTATCTATGAGCATGCCGCTCCCTGCTGAGCGTCTGAGTTCCTTCTCATTCTGAGGAATGAGTTCTCCGCTCTCCAGAGCTCGATATAGGTAGCATTATAGGCTCTCATTCTGAGGAATGAGTTCCCAACTAAGAACTGCAGTCAGGTGGACTTATGATGACTTCAGGCAGGTTCTGTATTCTCGAACTGCCTTACTGATGGTCTGGACGTGAGTCCTCGGAGGTTTCTGCGGATCCTCCTGGATCTTCAGTCATTCTGGTCACCACTGCAAGGGTAGAGCCAGTATTACTCCCCTCACGATAAGAGGGTTACCTATGAGTATGCCGCCCCTTCTGAGCGGCTGAGTGTCTTTCATTCTGAGGAATGAGTTCTCCACTCTCCAGAGCTCGTTATAGGTAGAGCCAGCATTGCTCCCCTCGTTAGAGGGTCACCTTTGAGCATGCCGCTCCCTGCGGGCGTCTGAGTTCCCACTCATTCTGAGGAATGAGTTCTCCGCCTCCTCAGAGCTCTGTGATAGGTCGCCTCCGTGCTGGTCGAGCTAGCATTGCTCCCTCACTATAGAGGGTTATCTATGAGCATGCCGCTCCCTGCTGAGCGTCTGAGTTCCTTCTCATTCTGAGGAATGAGTTCTCCGCCTCCAGAGCTCGATATAGGTAGCATTATAGGCTCTCATTCTGAGGAATGAGTTCCCAACTAGAACTGCAGTCAGGTGGACTTATGATGACTTCAGGCAGGTTCTGTATTCTCGAACTGCCTTACTGATGGTCTGGACGTGAGTCCCCTCGGAGGTTTCTGGATCCTCCTGGATCTTCAGTCATTCTGGTCACCACTGCAAGGGTAGAGCCAGCATTACTCCCCTCACGATAAGAGGGTTACCTATGAGTATGCCGCTCCCTTCTGGCGGCTGAGTGTCTTTCATTCTGAGGAATGAGTTCTCCACTCTCCAGAGCTCGTTATAGGTAGAGCTAGCATTGCTACCCTCGTTAGAGGTCACCTTTGAGCATGCCGCTCCCTGCGGGCGCCTGAGTTCCCACTCATTCTGAGGAATGAGTTCTCCGCTCCTCAGAGCTCTGTGATAGGTCGCTCTCCTTGCGGGTCGAGCTAGCATTGCTCCCCTCACTATAGAGGGTTATCTATGAGCATGCCGCTCCCTGCTGAGCGCCTGAGTTCCTTCTCATTCTGAGGAATGAGTTCTCCGCCTCCAGAGCTCGTTATAGGTAGAGCCAGCATTACCTATGAGTATGCCGCTCCCTTCGGGCGTCTGAATGTCCACTCATTCCGAGGAATGAGTGTTCCGCTCCCAGAGCTCGCTGTTGGTAGAGCCAGCATTGCTCCCTCACCCAGAGGGCCACCTATGAGCATGCCGCTCCCTTCTGAGCGGCGGAGTTCCCTCTCATTCTGAGGAATGAGTTCCCCGCCTCCAGAGCTCATGGTTGGGCTCGACGCTCCTCTGAGCGGCGGAGTGTCTTCTCATTCTGAGGAATGAGTTCTCCGCTCCTCAGAGCTCTATGATAATCGCTCTCCTGCTGGTCGAGCTAGCATTGCTCCCCTCACTATAGAGGGTTATCTATGAGCATGCCGCTCCTGCTGAGCGGGAGTTTCCCTCTCATTCTGAGGAATGAGTTCCCGCTCTCCAGAGCTCATGATGGGGCTTGCCGCTCCCTTCTGAGCGAGTGCCTTCTCATTCTGAGGAATGAGTTCTCCACTCTCCAGAGCTCGTTATAGGTCTCACTCTGAGGAGTGAGTTCTCCGCTCTAGAGCTCCTCATTGGTAGCTGAGTTCCTCTCATTCCGAGGAATGAGTTCTCCGCTCTCCAGAGCTCGCCGTCGGTAGAGCTAGCACTGCTCCCCTCAACCAGAGGGTCACCTATGAGCATGCCGCTCCCGGCCTGAGCGTCCGAGTTTCTCCGCCCCCAGAGCTCTGTGATAGGTCGCCGCCTGTTGGTCGAGCCAGCATTGCTCCCCTCAACCAGAGGGTCATCTATGAGCGTGCCGCCCTTCTGAGCGTCTGAGTTCCCTCTCACTCCGAGGAATGAGTAGTTCTCCGCTCCAAGGCATAGAACGTTCTAATAAGTGCACACGCAAGACTTTGGGCACTTTTCTAAAATCCACTTAGTGGTAAGTCCGCACATTAAAGATTCTCGTTCTTTCTAAAAATCCCGTAAGGGTAGGGTTCTGCGCACTGCTTCGTGCCCTTTTTGAGCTGGTTAAAGCCCGGTTTGTGCCTTGGGCCCCGCTCCCCTGTCCCATATATGTTGGGTCCAAAAAGGGAAAGGGGTGTACACTACCAAGAGGTCTGTTGAGACAGTTCCCTCAGTAAGCTTGGGAGAGCAGGTGGTAACCCCTGAGTGATCGGCCAGGACCTGGTGAGCCAGGTGCCTGGCCATATCCCCTTGAAGGAATCTTTTCTGATTCCAAGACCTTGAGTTTCACCCTAGGCCCGGTAATCCCGGCGCCTAACAGGTAAGTACTAGAGTGCGCAGCTCGGGCCTTTGGCCAAGGGGATAATATCACTGACAGCCATCAGCCGTCCCGGGGAAACTTCCTTAAGCCGGGTATAGTTGGCTTAGTGCTCGCCTTTTGCGAAATTGGCTTGCATTCCCTCAGCATGGTGAAGTGGGTATAACGTTCCCGTAGCGACCCCTAGGGGACGCAGTTCGAGTTCCCATGAAGGGGAACGTCTCCAGGTTACGTATGTAACCATGGTTCCCAGTGGGAACGAGACACTGCGTCCCCTGGGCTTTGAGCCATGCTCGGACGCAAGCTTCAGACGAAGAAGCTGATGATGTATCCTCCGGCGGCACTTATATTGTGGTACGCCGGTAGTGGCGCATGGGCTGTCGCCGGCCAACAGGTGGTGTTTTTCATATGTATCTTCAGACCGAGTCACGCTGAGGGCGTTCCCGTGAGCGACCCCTAGGGGCGCAGTGTCTCGTTCCCCACTCGGGGAACCATGGTTACATACGTAACCTGAGACGTCTGTCGTTACCAATAGAGTTCAATTTAACTTGCGACCATAATTAGCTAACGATGCTTTTGGGAAACGCGAACTTGGTTAGAACTGTCGTTAATGATGTCATGCAGGTGGTTGCGTAAAAACTTCTGCTTATTAATATGGGGTGTGTTTCCTAAGAGCATTGTTAGCCAACTAAATTCTGTTGTTATCAGCATAGTTCAACGAGTCAGTGTTTCCCGAAACCATAGTTCCATCGAACATTTGCGAACACCAACGCAAAGTTATGTGGTTGGAACACAGCTCTTAATCTGTGATTACAAGCATAGTTTCCTGTTTGTACGACATGTGGACTTTTATAAATCCTTATTTGAGTAAAATAAGCAAGCTGAGGTTCAGTACAATCTATCATTTTCATTTCTAATGTATACAAATTTCATTTATGTATTATAAGAAATGTAAAGGATATTTTTTGAGTGCACATGTGCGTACGTGCTCTATTATGTAAGAAAGAGCCAATGATTGAATCTGGAAATAAAGCAAAATAACTGAGATGTGTCATGTCCATAAGTTATAGCAAAACTTAAACAGATTAGTTAAAATAAGTTATCACTGCTTGCACAACATCATCAACCAACGTGGTTGAACGGCAGATTTGCGACAATATTGTTTTGGGAAACAATCATGATTAGCTAGCTGATTTCTTCAACGATGCATTGTACTATGTTATTTAAGCACAGAGTCATGTCATTGTAGGGGAAACACAACCCAGTTTGGGTTTAAATGTCATATTATTGCTGTAAATAACAAACATGGCATTTGAGGACTGCTTCGCTCCTTTTATTCTACATTATTTGGAAGGTTTTTTTTATGGAAGAGGTGTCCAAACTCGGTCCTAGCAGGCTGCTGTTCTGCAGAGTTTAGCTCCAACCAGCTCCAAAACACCTTGATTTGCTGGTTCAGGTGTATTTAATTGGGTTTAGAGCTAAACTCAGCAGGGCAATGAACCGAGTTTGGCCATGCCTTATGGTTTTCTCGTAACTGAAATCAAGAAACCATTCTTTTAACCACAGGTCGAGAGCTGTCGTTCCAACCACACAACTTTGCAAGGCTACTTGTGAATGTTCGTTGAAACTATGGATTCGGAAAACACCAAATTGTTGAATTATGTTGCTACCGACATAACTTGCTGCCTGACTAACAATGCTTTTGGGAAACTGAAACCTCTAGTACCTTTTCTGCTTTATTTGTTAGTCCAAACTGAACACCGTCCATATAAAAAAAACTGTAGGGATCTGCACTGAACAGAAGAAGTGTGTTTTATCATTATTATTAGATACTAGCTTACAAAAAGCCATAAAGTATGGGCACTAATGTGGCTGGGTTTACTCTGCTCATTCAGAAACCCTAGACAGTACCTTACTGGAAGAGCAAATCTAATGTACAATTTACTGCTCCCAGAATGAGTTATCCAAACTCTCTTTCTCATTAAGGTCTACAACAGAGAAATTGTTCTAGTTTACTCTCTCACACGTACACATGCATTAATACTCCAGAGCTTCATTACGAAACAGACTTACTCCGGTTGTGCTCGACCACTAAATAATGCATCCCCCTTAACGGTAGAAACACACAGAGTAACGACAGAGATCAATGACTGTAATTCCGCATGCTGCCTCTCACCTTACCGTGCATTAGGAAAAGACGGCAGTATCTTCTGAAGTTGTATTATGACACTTTGTCATACAGAAGTTTTCCACTGAGGGCCTCTAAAGAGCCAAGGGTTATGAGAGGTTAGTGCACAGTTCTAATACATGGGGGATGTGTATTTCCTGGCTGCCTCAGCACAGTTTTTGAGTTTTCCCTGGCCTTATAAGTTATGACCCATCGTAGGTCCACTGGCACTGCGAGCTTGTTCATTATCTGTCACTTTGTCCAATGGGTTTTTAATCAGAAAACCTTTCATAACATGATCTCCCTCTAGACCTGCCCTTGTTAAAAATAAGTTCACTTTAGCATACTTAAAAAAGAGT
This sequence comes from Gymnocypris eckloni scoliostomus, assembly GCA_027564155.1. Taxonomy (NCBI): domain Eukaryota; kingdom Metazoa; phylum Chordata; class Actinopteri; order Cypriniformes; family Cyprinidae; genus Gymnocypris; species Gymnocypris eckloni. The sequence continues at coordinate 27,595,843 of CM050415.1, read as the reverse complement.
GCTTATTACAGAAATAATACATTTTAAAAGAATATGCATAAGCATAAACTGACAATGAAAATGTATTATATTCTATTTAGTGCTGTCAGGCGATTAATCGTGATTAATCGCATCCAAAATAAAAGTTTTTGTTTACATAATATGAATGTGAGCTGTGTATATTTATTATCTATATATAAATACACACATACATTTAAATATTTCAGAATATGTTGTTTATATATACGTGTGTTATATGCATTATAAATATACACAGAACACACACATATATTATGCAAACAGAAACTCTTATTTTGTATGTGATTAATCGCGATTAATCATTTGACAGCACTAATTTTATTACATGCAATTGTTGACCTGAAGAGGTATTTTTGGTAAAACTTAGGTACATTTTAAATGCTATTTCATAATTACTTCTATTGTCTTTTAAATGTGGTTAATGAATGCTTCTACATAACTGCATGTAAATACATTTGTAATTACACATGTGTAATGATGAGGTTACAATTTAGTGTATTTAAAATATATTCACTTTCAATGTAATTTAAAATCATACACTACAGTCAAAATGATAATCATGTACTTTACATGTGCTTTAATCTGTTAGTCAATGCATAAAAATAATTCTACTACTTTTAAGAAAGACAAAAGACTTTGAAGTAAAACTTTTAATTTGACATTATTACAAAGTACACTTTTAAAAGTGTACTTGAGTAGGAAACATAATCATGAAAGTGTACTCTAAGTACACTTTAGTGACCTGTATTATTTATATTACATTATCTGCAAGTACATGTTTAAAAAAGTATACTTTTAATGTTTGAAGTACACTATTAAGCACGCAAGGGGCGATTGCAGGATTTAAATCTAAGATGTGAGATATATTAAGTTTCTGCAATATATGAATCTATTGTAGAAACTTAAGTTCCTGTAAAGCTGCTTTGCAACGATTGTATCATGAAATCGCTATATAAATAATCTTGAATTGAATGTGGCACAAAGGAATATTTCTTATTTAAGAGTCATTTCCAGGCCCACATGTCATCTGTATTCACAAAACTCCACAGATTTCCAAAGAATTTAGATGCCCATAATTCATATTCATACTCAAACATAGTTCATCTCATCTCCTGGCCTTTGCATATCTTCCGGGCTAATTATGTATTCTTTCAGCTATACCAAAAAGGGTGTAGTTCTTTCAGCTCCATTTAACACCATTTTTGAAACCATTCGGCTGAATTACGCAGTCTTTTCTCACAAAATCTATTCAGAAAATGACTGCAGATTCTATCTGGACCTGGTTATCCTTCGGCATGGCTAATTAGCTGAGCGGATTAAGCTATCTGTTCTCCTCCCATTAGAGCTGCGTTTGTTCACTGAGCTGTGTGTAATCTATTAGTTGATCCATTCCCAGTTTGCGCAGTGCGTAATATAACCAAACAGTGAAAGAGCCTCAATGTGTTAAATAATAATGTGCAAAGATTTGTAGTCGTGCTGGTGCTGTCTGGGGAAATAGGTGTTTGCAGTCTTGCGAAAGTGAAACAGTAAACAATACTATTAGCAATGAATTCTTTGTATTTTGATTTGCTCAGTAGTCCTCTGTAGTTTATACAAAGAGTTTAAGAACAGTTTATGGACGGATGGATTGTTTGAGAAACATTAATACAAAACTCCTTACAAGCACTATAAAAAGTTAATGTCCATATAATTTGTCATCTACTAACCTCTACAATTCATTACTGTCACATCTGCCGTTTTGCTTACAGGAATTACTTACATTACTTCATCACGGAGGAAAACCCCAATTAAATCTTCCCTGGGCCTGAGAGCCAGGATCATCCCTGCCTTCCCAGAGCAGCATGGATTCAGTCACTCGAGGGTCACCACACTAACTAGACACTCAAATACCAGCTGAAATGAAAAATACCCTTGAATTGACTAATTAAAGGCAATATTTATCCCTTGTGGTCACACATGAGCAGCACTCTCTGCTTTGTCCTTTCATAATATATTTTCTCTTATGCTCTGCAGATGAATGTGTTTTTAGCTTCCCTCCTTATGTTTTATTAAAGGTTATAATTTCATTATTTTTTTCCTAGGCATCCTGAATAGATATTGTGTTTCATCACAATGGGGTTAGACGTTATTATTTTGTCTTTCTTCTTCTCTCTCTTATTCTGTTTTCAGCCGCACCGATGGGACATAATTGTTCACTGCGTGTCAGTTGCATGCGCTCACAAATGATCTGACAGTTTGACACTCATGTGATTTCAGCAAGAAGATTGATGAGTATTTCAATTTCTTGTCAACAGAATGACAAAACTAAGTAAAGCAGGCATTTACATGTCAGTCTTGTATAATCAGACTGTTCAAAATGTAGTGAATCATGGTCAAGAACCACCACTTTATACATTATAGTACTTACAAAGTTCTAACTTGAAATTATAGAAGGCGCAGGCCGATAGGTCAAACTCAGTCTGACAGGGTGCAACTGATTGGTTATTTTTGTATCAGCAGCCAATGAGCTTGCTGCTCAACTTTAAAATACTTGGCAAGTGTTTGCTGTAGCAGTTGCAGTGCGCTTCAGGAACTCTCCACCTTCCCCAGCTCCACCTGCCTAGATCTGCTCTGGGATAATTTCACAAATGTTATATGTGTGGGGTATTCATATATGTTAAATGTGCAGCAGGAGTATTTACTACATGCTCACAGCTGGATATGTTGGCAGGAACAGTTTTCGGTGCTTGTTTCGCTGCAGTAGAGTAGCAGATCTATTCTGCCACGACCAAACACATTAACATTGTCATGTATATTATGTGAAACTTGTGATTTATCAGATCTATTGACAGAACTATACTTTGCAACTACATGTTAGCTAACTTTCATTAGAGTTTTAGTAGATTGTTAGGTTGCAGCCGGGTTTAGTAGAATACGTTGACATGCTTTTAAAGTAACTTATAATAAGTAGAATGTCTGTTCCCCTCCGGGAACATCGAGCTGCGTCGAAACGCTAGGGGAACGCCATCAGCGTTGTCCAGCTCTGAATCATATGTGTAATCAGTCAAAATTGACGGCCAGACGTCCAGGTGCGGTGACGCGTCATGACCAGGATGCTTAAAAGCACGTGATGTGCGGCGGCGCCAGCTTTTGTCATTCAGCAAAGCTCTCTGTGTGTGTCAGTCGAATGTGTTCTGTGAGTCTGTTACTATCAAGATAGGAAATAAGAAAGTTTATTCTTAAAAGATAGGCAAAGAAAGACTAGAAGCAGACATATCAAAGGCCATTGAGGGCGAAAGTAGATCACGTTACAGACTGTGTGTTCCTCTCTGACTGGAGGCGAAAACTCTCTTTGAGGAGGAGTTTTTCACCTGCGTCCTCGCAGCACCTGCCACGCTGCCGCTGAGGCGGAGCAGTGGCTGTGCTCGCAGATGGATTAGATGGAAAGATTAAGACGGGTGATCCCTATCTTCCTTTCCCATCAGATCCAGCGTCCCGCCGGGCACGCTCCGAGTGTGTGTCCGCGCCTATGATCTCCCAGTCCCGCTGCTGCTGAGGCACCGCGGTGAGTGAGATCACGGGATCGCACATAGATCTGGCGGACGGGTTGGAGACGGGTTCGCCCTATTTCCACCTGTATTCCCCAGGTCTAGCGCTCTCTCGGGATACACACAGTTTTTGCGATGATCTGGCTGGAGGCGAAAACTCTCTTTGAGGAGGGAGTTCACCTGCGCTCAGCGCAGATGGATTAGATGGGAAGATTAAGACGGGTGATCCCCTATCTTCTTTTCCCATCAGATCCAGCGTCCGCTGCAATGCATTGTGCTCCCGCCGGCACGCTCCGAGTGTGTCCGCGCTATGATCTCGCGGTCCCGCGGCTGCTGAGGCACCGCGGGCGAGTGAGATCACGGAGCGCATACATAGATCTGGCGGACGGGTTGGAGACGGGTTCGCCCTATTTCCACCTGTATTCCCCAGGTCTAGCGCTCCCGGGCGGAAGCCTGCTATAGTTCTTCCCCTTGAGTGAGAGTGCGCTAATCTGCAGCAGTTTCTCTCCAAGAAGATTTATTTGTTTTGTTCCGGCGGCGGCTATGCGTTACAATATATATTGTATATGACCTACAAGAGCCTCTTGGGATACTTCTCAAGTGAGAGCACAATGTTGACCTCTCTTCCTCCAAGGAGGTTGAGGTGGTCAGCTTGGGCTGCTGGGCGGAGCAGCCCCAATTGTGTTCCAGCTCCTTATTCGGGAATGTCACTTCTCGTACTTGCCAGAATCGAGTCAGAGTGACGCCCGGGCGAAGACGGATCTGCGGATCGATAATCTTGACCAGAACGCCTGATGCCATGGTCCAGGGCCTTGAGGGCCGGCCCCTCTGGGGAAGAGCGGTGTACACCGCATTACACGGTGCCTGCCTCTCCTCAGTGCCCTCAGGAGATCAGTCTGCTAACCCTGCCAGTGTTCTAGGGCACAGCGGTCTCCAGCGAGCGCTTCTCTCAGTCTCTTCCGCCCAGAAATGTAGCGGAGATGGGAGGCTCGCCACCCCTTCGGGGGTCTCTAGAGCAGCTAGATCGGCCGTCCCCTGCCGGTCCTCCGTTCCAGGGCACCGAGCTAGCCGCTCTAAGTACACCAGAGGCCAGTCTCAAGAGACTGGTTCCCTTAATAAGTCACCTGGCGGTGTGGGAGCCCTTGCCAAGCGTGTTTTATTGGGATCTGCCTGAGCAGACTCTGGTTCCTAGTCTTCCTTAGAGATGACGAGGTCTGAGGACCGTCATTTCCAATAGGAGGCTTCTGAAGCAGTCCTGATGCCAAAGCCCAGGACTGGTGAGGGCAGGCCCCTCTGGGGAAGAGCGGTGTACACCGCATTACACGGTGCCCGTCTCTCCTCAGTGCCCTCAGGAGATCAGTCTGCTAACCCTGCCAGTGTTCCAGGGCGCAGCGGTCTCCAGCGAGCGTTTCTCTCAGTCTCTTCCGCCCAGAAATGTAGCGGAGCTGGGAGGCTCGCCACCCCTTCGGGGGTCTCTAGAGCAGCTAGATCGGCTGTCCCCTGCCGGCCTCCGTTCCAGGGCACCGAGCTAGCCGCTCTAAATACACCAGAGGCCAGTCTCGAGAGGCTGGTTCCCTTAGTAGGCCACCCGGCGGCTTGGGAGCCCCTGCCAAGCGTGTCTCATTGGGATCTGCCTGAGCAGACTCTGGTTCCTAGTCTTCCTTAGAGATGACTTGGGTCTGAGGACCGTCATTTCCAATAGAAGGCTTCTGAGGCAGTCCTGAGGCCAAGGCCCAGGACTGTTGAGGGCAGGCCCTCTGGGGAAGAGCGGTGTACACCGCATTACACGGTGCCCGTCTCTCCTCAGTGCCCTCAGGAGATCAGTCTGCTAACCCTGCCAGTGTTCCAGGGCGCAGCGGTCTCCAGCGAGCGTTTCTCTCAGTCTCTTCCGCCCAGAAATGTAGCGGAGCTGGGAAGCTCGCCACCCCTTCGGGGGTCTCTAGAGCAGCTAGATCGGCCGTCCCCTGCCGGTCCTCCGTTCCAGGGCACCGAGCTAGCCGCTCTAAGTACAGGGTCTGAGGACCTCGTTTCCTTAGGAGACTTCTAAGGCAGTCCTGATGCTACATTCCAGGACTTATGAGGGCAGGCTCCTCTGGGGAAGAGCGGTTTACACCGCATTACACGGTGCCGGTCTCTCCTCAGTGCCCTCAGGAGATCAGTCTGCTAACCCTGCCAGTGTTCCAGGGCGCAGCGGTCTCCAGCGGCGTTTCTCTCAGTCTCTTCCGCCCAGAAATGTAGCGGAGCTGGGAGGCTCGCCACCCTTCGGGGTCTCTAGAGCAGCTAGATCGGCCGTCCCCTGCCGGTCCTCCATTCCAGGGCACCGAGCTAGCCGCTCTAAGTACACCCAGAGGCCAGTCTCAAGAGACTGGTTCCCTTAGTAAGTCATCTGGCGGTGTGGGAGCCCTTGCCAAGCGTGTCTTATTGGGTCCTGCCTGAGCAGACTCTGGTTCCTTAGTCTTCCTAGAGATGACGCGGGTCTGAGGACCGTCGTTTCCAATAGGAGACTTCTAAGGCAGTCCTGATGCTACATCCCAGGACTTATGAGGGCAGGCCCCTCTGGGAAGAGCGGTTTACACCGCATTACACGGTGCCCGTCTCTCCTCAGTGCCCTCAGGAGATCAGTCTGCTAACCCTGCCAGTGTTCCAGGGCGCAGCGGTTTCCAGCGAGCGCTTCTCTCAGTCTCTTCCGCCCAGAAATGTAGCGGAGCTGGGAGGCTCGCCACCCTTCGGGGTCCCTAGAGCAGCTAGATCGGCCGCCCCTGCCGGTCCTCCGCTCCAGGGCACCGAGCTAGCCGCTCTAAGTACACCAGAGACCAGTCTCGAGACTGGTTCCCTTAGTAGACTATTCGGCAGCGTGGAACTGCTGCCAAATGTGTCTCGATGGGTCACGCACACTGTAGACAAGGCTATGTGGCGCTCTGCCGCAGCCTTTCTACGGGCGAGCAGGCTCTGGTAATGGAACAAGAAGTGAGCACTCTCCTGAGGGAGGAGACCATCGAGGTGGTCCCTGCTCTAGACATAGAGTCCAGGTTCTACAGCCGTACTTCTTGTTCCGGGGAAAGGGGTTGCGTCCGTCTTAGATCTAAGCTAACTGAACCGCTCAGTCACACGACTGAAGTTCAGAAAGCTCTCTTCAACACGTGTCTCTCACCAGATCCGAGGACTGGTGGTCACGAGCGATCTAAAGATGCATACTCCTTCCCCATCACAGGAAGTTCCTGAAATGTGCTTTGGGGGCAAAGCGTATTAATATCGGGTTCTTCCCTTCGTAAAGGAGCAGCCATCCTGTCGAGGCAGACATCCAGCTCCGCTAAGGGGCTGGATGCTATGGTACAATCGTGGCTGAGGCTTCGTCTGTACGCCTCCCCCGATCGCTCAGCTCCTGGGAGTTCTAGAGAGTGCGCATGGACGGGTCCTTCTATTGAAAAACCCTGTTCTGGCCGGGCCGAGTATAGTCTCTGACCCGATTTCTCTCCTCGACGGCTCTCCATGGGGATTCCGTCCAGGAGGATCTCCTCTCACTGGCAGCGGGCATGATCTTTCACCCCGCTCGGAGTTGTGGAAACTATGGGTGTGGCTCCCGAGGGGCACAACTCATAGCCTCTGGTCTCTCAACTGAGGTTGCTGAGACCATCCTCCAATCTAGAGCTCCCTCAATAAGGAAACTGTACGCCCTGAAGTTGAGACTCCGGGTGCGGAGACCGCCAGCTTGATCCAGTTAACTGCCTGCTGAGACAGTGCTGGAGCTCTGAGGCCCGCTTTCTCCGCAGAGTTAGCCCACTCCACCCTGAAGGTCTACGTGGCGGCTATAGCACCTACCACGCCCCTCTTGGTGGCCTTTCAATAGGCAAACTCTCTTTTATACGTTTCCTCCAGTGGAGGCCAGGGTGCTTATGCTAAGTAGTGGATCTGGATGCTCTCCTATGACCTCGAGTCCTCTGATCTCCCTTGGGATCAAGGCTCACTCTACTTAAGGTATGGCGGCCTCCAAGGCCTTCTGGCAGGTACACCTGTGCAGGACATCTGTGACGCTGGTGGGTGGTCTACGCCCCTAACTTTCCAGGTTCTACCTGGCTCTGCGAAACCACCCCTGGCTTGTCTTTTCCCTTGCCATAGCTGTGCATTCCACACACTAAGCAGGGATTTGCAAGTATGGCGGCGTGGATATCTCGTTCCCCTAGCGTTTCGACGCAGCTCGATGTTCCCGGAGGGGAACGTCCCAGGTTACGTATGTAACCCTGGTTCCCCGAGGGAACGAGACGCTGCGTCGCAGGGCCATACTTCCGGCATCCCTACTAGAGCTATGCTTCATTCCTGGAAGCTGGCGCCGGCCGCACATCACGTGCTTTTAAGCATCCTGGTCATGACGTCACCGCACCTGACGTCTGGCCGTCAATTTTGACTGATTACACATATGATTCAGAGCTGGACAACGCTGATGCATGCTCTAGCGTTTCGACGCAGCGCCTCGTTCCTCGGGGAACCAGGGTTACATACGTAACCTGGGACGTTCTTTGGCCCTCAAAAGACCATAAAAAGCAGATATTAAGCAGACAGTCTATTAATACTCTGGTAGTTGACATGTAATTGCAAAGTTACTTGTAGTTAGTTAAATGTTAAAAGTGAGCTATCAAAATAAAGCATTACTAGTAAGTCAATCCAATATTAATATATTTTAATGTGCTAAATTGCAGCTTTATCCTTATACATGTGCAATTACAAACTGACATGCAAGTTTCAATAGAAATTACAATGTATTTTAGTTTACTTTAAATGCTTGTCACTATATTTGGCAGTACACATCTATATTTTAAAGACAAATTATATTTAAATAAATGGTAAGAGAGTTATTTATATTATTGAGCTTAGACTGAAATGAGATTTGTCCACCTGAAAAGCAAATGAATAACAGTTTTACAGCTCAGTTGGGTTAAACAAAAGTTTATCACTGGTGTAATCATAGCTCTTCATTTATTCCCCAGCGAGTTATTGGGTAATAAGAAGGAAGGTTGTTTGTTGCTAGTTGTCTTTGTTTCTTTTCCTGTTTGTTCATTATATAGGCTTAGCTTTTGATAGATGTTTTGACAGTAACTCTATCCTGGTAATGAATTGTCAAACTAATCTCTCCAAACTGTGAAAGATCATCCCTGGTCTTTCTGTTTCGGCTTGATGTGATGCTGAATAGTCTCGTAATTTCAGGTCTGATGCGGATGGAGACTAACGTGAAAGAACAGGATAATTCATCTCTGGTAATTATGTTTGCTAGTAATGACTGCATTAGATGGTAATAGTGTTTACATACGGTATGAGCCCGACTGCTTGAATAATGACATCTGTTAAAAGTTTAATATTCTCAATATCACAGCTCTTGAATTATTTGTTCTTTAAAAGCCTCAGACAATATGATAATGACCCAATGCATGTCTTCAACAGATCTGATTTATTTGACATATAATATAATAAAAACATAATATTCAAAAGATTAGGATTGGACAAATGCACATGACTTGGATACCATTTAACATTGAGTCACACTGATAAATATTTTACATCTAAAGAAATGTAATATATACATATGATTTAATCATAATTTTATCGTCTGTCTGGCTAAGCGCCAAACACCCCCCTAGCAACCAACCAGGACACCTTAGCAACAGCTTAGCGAGGCTGATCCAGTCTCTCTTCAAACTACAAAAGTATTCACGATTTATATAACCTTAAAACTAAACTTCAAACTGTCTTAAAATTCCAGACAATGCTTTGTCAGGCCAGTACTCAATGTCTGTCTTGACAAAGCTTGCTTGTGTGGTTCCGTTAGTTTTATTCAGCTTGTACTGAAGCTGTGTGTATTTGGCGATAATGTTTGAAAATGTCCTCACAAATATTGTGAAACATCAAAACCCAACTTGTGAAGATATTTTAAGTAGTCTGCTAAATGACTACTTATTGGTTACATAACTACACTTTTCCTCTCTGAATCAGCCTAAAAAGACTGGATTCTGTTCTGGAAACAATCCTGTAAGTGGTATCCCCTCGTGAAGAGATGAACTGACATTTAAAACCTCTCTTTGTGCCCTTTATCATTCACCTTAAAGGTGACACTGGACCACAAAACCAGTAATAAGGGTCTTTTTTATTGAGATTTATGCAGAAATAAGCTTTCATTTGATGTATGAGGACAGAATAACATTTGACCGAGATACAACTATTTGAAAATCTGGAATCTGAGGGTGCAAAAAAATCTAAATATTGAGAAAATCACATTTACATTTGTCCAAATTAAGTTCTTAGCAATGCATATTACTAATCAAAAATTAAGTTTTGATATATTTACGGTAAGAAATTTACAAAATATCTTCATGGAACATGATCTTTACTTAATATCCTAATGATTATTTGCTTAGTTCCTGTTGCTCAGTGGTAGAGCATTGTGTCAGCAACGCAAAAGGTTGTGGGTTCAATTCCCAGAGAACACTCATACTGACAAAAAAAAATGTACACATTATAAGTATAATGCTTGGACAGCTTGTACAGAATTATTATTTGTGGTATTTGCTTGCTAAAAGTGACTCAGCAGGCAGTTTTGGTGAGCAAATAAATATCAGTTTATTGGTTACAATCATGTATATAATTCAAAATGTAACATAGACAAAAAAAAGTAAAATGCAATAAATGCAATAAAATGCAATAAGTTTCACTATAACATTGGCAGCAATGTGTGGTAAGTGTCATATATAAATAGTATATAGTCATATTATAGTAATTGCATTATCTGCACATGTATGTGATGTGTTCAAAACACGCCGGATAGTTTTGGAAATATATAGATGGGATTGGCTCGCTGTCAATAGTGAAGGATCCTGCACATAATTCTTCTTGTATAGTGAGGCAAGCAGTTATATATCCTCTATAGTCACATACATACGTCAGGGAAGGCATTCAAGTAGCCAGAGAAGCTTTCAATAACCCAAAATAAGGCACATGAAAAATGCATTTCTCAGTTCATTCTGTACCATTCCTCCTCCGGTCACGTGGCTCCTCTAGATGAGTCTTCCGATTGCTTGACTTCAGGAACTTCCTCACTTTTCAATTATTCACACCGACAGGTGTTCAGCGGCGAAGGTTACATAATTATCCCAAATTCCACTGTCTTATAAAAGCATTCTCATATAGGCTATGATGTGCGTGTATAAACGTGTAAAACTGATAAAACATAAAACATTTAAAAAAGTAAATTGTAAATCTCCATTTACACATTTATAGTGACATTAAGACAATTGTATTAATATAGTGATTTTAGTAACACTTTAGTATAGGGACCAATTCTCACTTTTCACTAGTTGCTAATTAGCATGCCTATTAATATTGGCTGTTTATTAGTATTTATAAAGCACATATTCTACATCCCCAATCCTACCCAAATCCTATTAATAAGCAGCAAATTAGTAGTTTATTGAGGTAAAAGTCGTAGTTAATGGTTTGATAATGATGATAATTGGATCTTAAAATAAACCGTGACTGTGATTTTTGCATTAGACCATTTTTATCATAACATCATTTTTTAGCACTTTAATAAAAATTAATTAATTATAAAAATATAATTTACTACATTTATTGTGAGCTCTTTGTAATCAGTTGTTGTATTAAAAATTGGCCACACTTTATTTTAAGGTCCAATTCTTACTATTAACTAACCCTTAGATATAACCTTTGCCTCAATACACCCATAATTTGCTTCTTATTAATAACTAGTAAAGTAATTGTTTTAGTTTTAGGTATGGGGTAGGATTAAAAGATCTACAACATGGTCGTGCGAAATAAGGCATTAATATGTGACGAGTTGATTTGCAAAAACAGATAGCTCCATTTAAAAAAAATAAAAAAATCATGTTTTTTAATTGTGCATTCCAATTAATCTCAATCAAACTGCAGTTGGGTTATTTTGATAAGGTAAAAAAAAAAATGCTGCTAACTAACACAATAAAAACATGATAACATAATAAAAGAGAGAAAAAAGTTGTCTGTTTTTGCAACTCTTCGTGTATTAATATTTTGTTTTTATAAAAAAGTGTTAATAAACACTTTTTTCCGAAGTGACGATTTCGTATGAATAAAAAAATGCTAATAATAATACAAATAACATAAACATGGAAGCCCACCCATAAACCGAACCCTCAGTGGGGTGTAAGCAGATTGTATAGAAGTGTATGAGTGAGATTGTCTGAATCTGCCACTTCTCTAAAACATAGAATAGTTCTGAATTGACATGAGAATGTGTTAGATCGCTAAAATCTGAATTGCAGTGCCACAGAGGTATAACTAAAAACCAATATAAAGCTCTATTAGACCTTTATTCTTCTTATTGAATGTTCTTCTACTTCAGTTCATAGTAATTAAATGGTTTTTAGGTCAGAACCTAGTTACAGTATATCTTCAGAAAAGGATACACGCTGGTCTGAATTGGTCAGTTAAGAGGCTTGGATCAAGAACTAATGGTCAAGTTGGGTAGCTACAATGCAAGAGCCTGGTTATTGAGTTTAAGTTATAATAATGGTGAAGAAGTTACAGAACATGAGACCCACACTCGGCCTGTTTTTTATTCTTTCATTTCTTCTCAATATAAAGCAAGGCCATTCTTCACAGAACAAAATCTGGCCTTGCTTCTTCACAACACTCACCATTCTTCTGTCTGAATGTAAAAGTCTGAGTCACACACTCCCACTGGCTCACTCACGCTCAACACACACTGCCAAGACACTTGTCAGGTGTTTTTACACACGTTCCCAATGTCACTCTGATCGTGCACAAGGCTTGCAACGCCATCTGATTTCTCTTTCCTGGTGGGATGATGCAGGTTTTTCAAATGATGTGTGGTTTATGGTATTTCCTTACTCACCCTCAGGCCACCCAAAATGTAGATGAGTTTGTTTCTTCATGGGAACAAATTTGGATAAATTAGCATTACATCACTTGCTCACAAATGCATCCTCTGCAGTGAATGGGTGCCGTCAGAAGAGTCCAAACAGTTGATAAAAATATCACAATAATCCACAAGTAATCCACACCAGTCAGTCAATTAATATTTAGTGAAGTGAAAAGCTGTGTTTGTAAGAAACCAGTCCATCCAAACCATATACTTCATGCTAAAATATGAATCATACCGTTCTAAACAAATATGTTGGTGGATTTTGATGTGAGAGGACAACAAGGAGATGCACTTTTTCACTGGAGGAAGTGGACTGGTATTATGGACTGGTATTTTGGCTGTAATGATAGATTTGTTTATTACAAACAAGCAGCTTTTTGCTTCATAAGATGTTATTTGATGGACTGGAGTAACGTGGATTACTTGTGGATTAATTGTGATGTTTTTATCAGCTGTTTGGATTCTCATTCTGACGGCACCCATTCACTGCAAAGGATGCATTTGTGAGCAAGTGATGTAATGCTAAGTTTCACCAAATTTGTTCCCATGAAATTTTTTTTTTTTTTTTAATCACTTATTTCTTTAATCATTGGTTAAATACATGTAAAAGGCTGCAGTGTTTTTAATGAAGAAATGAGGAACATCTGCCCACATCTACACAGTGATTTCTTCCTAATTCTCCCAATTAACGAAGAAATTCCTGGACAGAGTAACATTCTCAAAATATCTCTCCATTTTCATAGTTAATCCTAATTATATAGCTTTGCCATTATATACAAAGATGAAGATGACATACTAATATTATAACATATCAATAACATTATAATAACATAGTAAGAACATGTATATGAATATATGAAGAACTTCAGGTTTTCCATTTCTAACCCCTCTGTTTTGAGCATTTGTAAAGAGAGAGAAAGCACTGACAGTAAATATTGCATAACTTATAAGTTGTATTCTTTTTCACACAAATTAGGATTATGGGGCAGATTATCAATTAATGAAGACTCGCTTCCATCTGGTTCCTTGCACAATACTATGTTATGACCTAAAAACAAAGAATTACCATAGTGCATGATTGGTAAACTAATACATTTTGGCATTTGCAACACATAACCAGCTCCATATGCAAGGCTTTTCCAATGTAATAAACTTGCTAGGCAGCTCACATGTTACAGTTTGACTCAAAGCTGTGTGAAAACAAGGTACAATGGCATGGTTTCTTCAGCAAATGTATTTTATCCTCACAATTTATAAGGTTATTACATATTGATAAGGTTTAGTGTAGGTGGTATGTTATTTTTGAGCATGACAGAGCATTAACCTTTCAGTTGCACTCTACAGGCGTTTGATTTCCGAACTGTTGCGATATGTGCAAGAACAAACATAATACAATGTTGACAAGTTTATCTGTTTCTGACTAAATGTAGCGCAATTTTAGCGCCATTCACTGTATGTTTCACATTGAAATGTGCAGGAAATATAATATACAAGGTGTCATTTAATTAGTTGGCCAAATGCATAAATATGAATGTAAATAAAAGAATATGCAATGTGCTTTGAGACACAGCCATATGTTTCTTATTTAAACTACACAAGCAAAAACAGACTAGTGGAGTGATACAAACTGAAAAGTGTTATACTAAATATTAGGACTTTTGCATAACTGTTCACACAATCAAATTTGAAAAATAGAAATGAATGAAGTAACAGATAAATAAAATAGTGTTTAAAATATTAATATGAACATTGTATAAATCTGTATAATAACAGTACAGTATCATGGACATTCAGTGTACTGATACTTTGAACTCTGAAAGTGCAAAGTGAAAGTGAGGACGTTATTTGCTAGCTAGGCTAAGCTATTGTTTTGACTGTGAGCCTGTGATTTAATGCACATTCGGTTCGTTTCTCGTTTTGTTTCCTATGTATAAGGTGTATCCCTAAAGCGGTTCCTTCATCTCTCTCTGAATGGCCTTGCCTTCCTCTCAGACCTGAGAAAAAGCCCCGTTCACACTCTCACATCAATAATTTATCTGAAGCCCCCCCACCAACAGCAATCTATAAATGGACTGCTTTTTGATTAAATATTTAATTCCCATCTATCTGTCTCTGTATTTCTCTCTCCATCTCTCTCCGTGAGATTGCAACACACTGGGCAGTCAAACAGAGCGGATGCAAATAGAGCAACAATCTGTCGTGTCTCTCTCACCTCTCTCTGAGAGAACCCTGAACACACTGCTTCAATGGAGTAATGGGGGGAATCTCACAAAACATGTCACTATCACGACCACAATGAAAGTGCAAAAAGAAATACAGATTTTTTATTAAAATTACATAAAAAACATGGGTGAAAAACTGCTCAGTTGTAATAAAAAATATAGCTGCAAGCAGCAATTAAGTGGTCAAGCACAACAGAGGTAAAATGAAAAGCTAAGGAACTGTTTTAATTACTCACTAAAGACCAGGTTTCTCCAACCGTGGCTCCTGGAGAGCCACCTTCCTACACTTCAGTTCCGACCCTGATTCAACACACCTCTTTGTAATTAATTATCCCTGAACACATTGATTACCTGGTTCAGGTGTGTTTGATTAGGGTTGAAGCTGAACTCTGCAGTATTGTAGTCCCTATTAAAGACATTTGTTGATACTACAAGAGGATTTTACTACAAAATCTACACACTCCAAATCTAAAAAGACCAATCTTATGAATTGTGGCCAAGTTATATTAAAAAAAATAATATTTAATGTTTATATTGAGATGTTTTTTGACCAGTAGGTGGCGCTGTGCTGAAACTACTCATGTGTCCTCCGGTCATGCTTGGTGTATATATCAAGCTTGGTCAGAGTCCACTAAAAGCGTTGCGGAGATATAGCCTCATGTCTACTTTTGCGCAAAATTTTTGAAGTTCGTTAATTCACTTTACGAAAACAGTTTGGTCTGCCAGAATGGTTTAAAATGAAAACAGATTCAATAATAAAACAGTTTAACAAATCAAGCTCTCTTTCTTCCTTTCTCTATTTCTTTATAACAAAAAGTTTCCGAACTTAGTTTGTTGTTGTTGTTTTGTTTTTATTTGTTTTTTCCCTCTCATATTGTAAAATGTATGCGCTTAAGTTAAATGGAAAAATACTGTATCGGTTTAATTTTATTAACAATTAGCATTTTCATCAACTAAAACATTACAGTAAACATTTTAAACTTTTTGCAATTTAAACCTGTGTGCTTTGTTTGTTTGTTTTCAGTGGAACATAAAAGGAAATGTTAAATTGTCTTCACACAGCCCTAACAACAATGAGGGCTAAAACTTTGGATGAAAAATTTGCTCAATTATAATAAAAATAAAGACTTAACAATAAGGTTCCATCTGTTAAAATGAACGATGAGCAGATTACCTGTTTATATTCATGTAATATTCATGTTTAGTTCAGTAAGGTTCATTAAATAAAGTGAACAGATTCAACTTTTGATTTGAATAGTGATTTAGTAACTGTTGGAATTAACATCAATTAAGAATAATAAAGGTTTTAGAATAATTTTTCATTGTTAGTTATCATTATAGTGACACCAGTTTCAGGTGAACCATTATGCACAATATGGACCACTGAAATTTAATGACGATGCACTTCTGAGACAAATGGTGCTCATTCATTTCCTCCAGACACTGTATGACAAAACGTGGTTTATGGAGGCAATATTAAAATTGGGGCAGCACGAACAGGGCTCCCTTAAAAAAATAAAAAAATAAAAACAGACACATGTCATTAGTTTTCCCCTCTCTTTGCCATATCTAATTTAGCTTTAAGTAAATAGGAGAATGCATCTATAGCTCAAGGGAACTGCTTCTAATTATTCACCAGTAAAAAGGAAGGGTGGTGTCGGGAGAGTTTCTGCGTCACACAGAACATTATCTGCCGCTATATTAGGCATCAGTTCACACAGCTTTACTCCTGGGCCATTTAGGGAAGTTGTATGTGGTGAATATTCTCTTGTGTCCTTCCTGAACCCCTCTCTCGCTTGCCTTTGCTCACAGATACACAGATAATCCACCTGAATGGGTGCATATGCTTTTATCTCATAACATGTCACTATGACCAGCATGCTGGTGAGCTGAGCTGGAAGTTTTTGCTCATCTAGTTTCTGCAATTACCACAGTATACTGTCCTCACATCCTTTACACTTTTTTATGAAACAGTATGTCTATTTCTTTGTCCTTTATGGCTCCTTCATCAAATACAGCTTCTCATATGTCTGGGACAAAACTGCTATGGTAAATTTTAAACATTGCCTCATCTATAGTTTTAGTTTTTTTAGTGTAACATGAAAATTATGGAGCCATAAAAATACTGCTACACTGACAAATGTAGAATTTACATATTGTTTGCTCAATTTTCTGTATATGAAGTCAGATTATATTTAGACAATACTTGACTTGAACATTACAGAGAGAGAAAAAATGCACAAAACAAAAACGAAACAAGTGATTTAATGCAAACAAATCTTTTTAGCTCTGCATTTGTTGAATGAGCACTGTGCTACAACCAAACTGATTGCACTATGTATAATCATCTTCTATTCATAACTGTTTTAAATTCATTTAAAATACATTTTTATATCATTTTGTTTTTATTGTTGTGATTGTTTTTTTATTCCTTGTTTTTATTCTTATTTTTAATGTCTATTTCACTTTATTTTATGTAAAGCACTTTGAATTTCCACTGTCTATGAAATGTGCTATATAAATAAACTTTCCTTGCCTTGCCTTGCCTATCGATCTATATCTCTCTTCCAGTGATTTTACTTCAGTGTGGAAAGGTCTGAAAGAGATAACCAACAACAAGACACCATCCCCCAGCACTGTGGAGAATCAACAACTGGCAGACGATTTGAATGAGTTCTATTGCAGGTTTGAAAACAACCCCACACCTGCCCTGAACACCTCTCCACACAACAATTAACAACTCCAACAGCACCCCTCTCCCCCACACCTGCACACCTCAG
This sequence comes from Gymnocypris eckloni scoliostomus, assembly GCA_027564155.1. Lineage (NCBI taxonomy): Eukaryota > Metazoa > Chordata > Actinopteri > Cypriniformes > Cyprinidae > Gymnocypris > Gymnocypris eckloni. Next base: position 27,578,370 of record CM050415.1, on the reverse strand, counting down.
ATCAGCGAAGACTAGGTGTGTCAGGTCTTCCGGAAGCAGAAAAGGAAAAAAGCACCAGGCCCAGACTGTGTTACACCAGTCTGTCTGAAATCCTGTGCTGACCAGCTGGCCCCAACTTCACAAAGATCTTCAACAGATCACTGGAACTGTGCGAAGTCTCCTCATGCTTCAAACGCTCCACCATCATCCCCATACCAAGGATATCCAAAATTACATGACTAAATGACTAAAGGCCTGTGTCTCTAACATCTGTGTTCATGAAGTCATTTGAAAAACTGGTGCTGGCTCACCTGAAAGATATCACTGGACCCTCGCTGGATCCTCTTCAGTTTGCCTAGAGCAAACAGGTCTGTGGACAATGCATGGGACTGCATTATATTCTGCAACATCTAGACAGACCAGGAACTTACGTGAGGATCCTATTTGTGGACTTCAGCTCGGCCTTTAACACGATAATCCCAGACCTCTTCCTGCCCAAACTAACTCAGCTCTCCATGCCCACCTCCATCTATCAGTGGATCAACAGCTTCCTGACAGACAGGCAGCAGCTAGTGAGGCTGGGAAAACTCTCATCCAGCACCCGTACGATCAGCAATGGAGCTCCTCAGGGCTGTGTTCTCTCCCCACTGCTCTTCTCTCTGTACATCAACGACTGCACATCTAAAGACCCCTCTGTCAAGATCCTGAAGTTTGCAGATGACACCACACTGATCGGCCTCATCCAGGACAGTGATGACGAGTCTGCTTACAGACAGGAGGTTAAGGAGCTGGCTGTCTGGTGCGGTCTTAACAACCTGGAGCTTAATACGCTCAAAACAGTGGAGATGATCGTGGACTTCGGGAGAAACCCCCTGCTCTCCCCCCACTCACCATCATGAACAGCACTGTGACCGCAGTTGAGTCATTCAGGTTCATGGGCAGCACCATCTCCCAGGACCTGAAGTGGGACAATCACATAGACTCCATTGTGAAAAAGGCCCAGCAGAGGCTGTACTTCCTTCACCAGGTGAGGACGTTCAACCTGCCACAGGAGCTGCTGAAAAAGTTATACTCTGCCATCATTGAATCAGTCCTCTGCACATCAATAACTGTCTGGTTCAGCTCAGCTACCAAATCTGACCTCAGAAGACTACGGAGGGTAGTCCGGACTGCTGAGTGAAACATTGGTACAACCCTCCCTACTCTCCAGGAACTGTACTTATCCAGAGTGAGCAAAAGGTCTGACAAAATCACTCTGGATCCCTCACATCCAGCACACTCCCTCTTTGAACTGTTACCGTCTGGTCGACGCTACAGAGCTCTGAGCACCAGAACAGCCAGACACAGAAACAGTTTCTTCTCTCAGGCAATCCATCTCATGAACACTTGACAATAATTGTATTACACACACTATTTATACACTTATACACTTATTTATCTAACACACATACTTAGTCTACATTTTGATTGCACATAATATACCTGCACATACAAATCTGTCCATTGTTATATACCTGTACATACAATTGTCCATTTGTATATTGTTATTCCTTATTTACTCGTTCTTTTTAATTATTTTTCTTATTATCTGTGTTTGTTCTGTCACTGTCATTCTGTTGCACTGTGGTAGCTTCTGTCACGAAAACAAATTCCTCGTATGTGTAAACATACCTGGCAATAAAGCTCATTCTGATTCAGATTATATCTGTCTGTCTGTCTAGCTATCTCTCCACCCACCCATTACAGTGTAAGGAAATTTATTTGAAATCATGGCTTAGTTATTAGAAATGTATCTCATTATTATGGTGTAATATCGACTAATAATGACATTTTTATGATAATGTTTCTTGCAATTGTGACCAGTGTTCATACTGAAAAAATAGATAGATAATAAAATAGATATGTAGTTTTAGTGCATTTTGAATGTGAAATTAACTGGTGAAAAGTTGGTTTGGAGAGCTGTGTGAAGACTTTGGAAAGTAAAAAAGTGTAAAAGCTAAAAGTTAAGATCTTTTTTTCTGTTCTCAGTCTCTTAGGTTTGACAGCATGATGGAACATTTGGCTTCCCTCAAATCATCATTGCCCAGTGCTGTCACTGGCCCTCGTTCCAGGCTCACGAAAAGAGCAAATGGCCAAGCGTCATGACAACAGAAAACTGCTGGCAGTATACTGTCAGTTTTATTCAATCTTTTCCAAACTTTTTGTATATATAAAAGTTCTTAATATAAGTTTAAGTTTCAATAAGAAATGTAAGTTTCAAGACTGAAGTAAAAATAACATTTACAGTACTACATTTGTGTCCCAGAAGTGCAGACATTTACAGAGACCTTTAGAAAGGTGAAGAATGTCTAAACATCTAATTAATTCCCCATCATTCAGTATTATTGAACTGTGAGAGAATGGTGACCAACACTCGGTGACCCAACTGCCCACTGATGGAGAGGCAGAGACAGCTGGAGAACATTGACCTTGGAGCTAGAGAGAGGGAAACATCGATTTCAGCCAACTACGTAATACATTTAATGGGCAAACATGAGGACTGATCACCGAGGATTGACCTCCAGGGAGGAAGTGTCACAGAAAACAGTTGAAGTTAATGTTTCACTCATCTAGCAGAGTATTGTGATTTGGATAATGATCACACTTCAGTCCCTTCGCTCAGTTTTGTGCTCTCGAGAAAATTCTCACTTTAAAAGTGTCAATTTAAGGGAATCTTGGTAACACTTTAAATTAAGCTTCTATGTTCAAGGAATTATAGAGATATTCTTAATGCACCCTGATACACACACACAAACACACACACACACACACACACACACACACACACAACCCTTTGCATTTAAAAAAAGTAATACAAAATAATAAAAAAATAAATAAAAACATCAAGGCTGTGCATTATTCATTTTATTGTGGTATTGTTCATACAGACACCCTTCACTCATTGTAAAACCACAATCATGCCCTCTCATGGTCTATAGCTATAATATGTAATGTTCAATATCAGCAGGTTGGGCCAGTAATTTTGTTGTGCTTTTCTTTTTGTTAAAAATGTCCATTACTCTATGGAATTCTTTGTGATTGTATTATTTTTTTGTAGCTAAGATTATTTATAATAGAGTTCCCTATCCTCCTCGCTTTCCATCATTAGATTACATTCCAATTCTCAAACTCTATCTAAATGATTAGCTCGAGTTATCCTTTGGAGATGTGCTGAAATGTTGGATAGGGCATTTCCAATAAACTCTGATCTTGTAAGGCTTTGTTTTTCATAGCTTTTGTTGTTCTACAGGCCGATGGCTCAGAAGCAGATCGCTCGATTCTGCCTGCAGGTAAATCCAAATGCCAGCTCTTCCTCTGCTGCCTTTGTCCATCGATCAAAGAAACTGCTGCACAGGTTTCAAACCCAGAGAATATTGCACATTTCTGCAAAGTCAAAGCGAGCAGCCCTCACCTCACTGAAGGCTATGAGCTTCATGATGCTGAGCTGGCAAAGACAGTGCAGGAGATGGTGATGATGATGATGGTCGCACACCATTCTGCCACACCATGCACAATGAATCAAACCTTGATGCCTACAGAGGCCTTCTGAAGCAGCATTCAATGCAAAGAGAACCTCATAATTACCTACATTTTTACAAAACTAAAATAAAAATAAAATAAATCTAATGCATACAATTCACTGCCTTCTTTTCCTTGCAAATCATGTTTACAGACCGGATTATTGATTCATAAACAATTATTATTGCACAGTTCTTTGCACAATACTATGTTGTGACCTCAAAACACTTTTACCATGATGCATGATTTGAAACCTAATGCCTTTTGACATTTGCATCACATAATGAGTTCCATATGTGTGACTTTTCTGATAGTAAACTTGCTCGTAAGCTCACCTGGTACAGCACTGCATTTGTGATGTGGAGCGCTCGGGTACGAGTCCCATGAAACACAAATCACAATTAAAAACTCGCTAGATGACATGGTTGCTTCAGCAAATGCCTTTTAAGGTAGGGTTTAGTGTATAGGTGGTATGTTATTTTCAAACTCAAAGCGCATTAACCTTTTAGTGCCACTTGCCAGACATTACACAAAGCAATGTAATAAAACTTTGCCAGCACACAAAATATTGGGTAAAATGTTCATAAGTCAGTGTAAATGTCTGTGCATTAGATCCATTGAATATTTTTTTTTAAATCAATATTTTTCCTTTTGTCTGTCACATTTTTTTAGTGCATCACTGAGCTTGTCACAGCATTCTGGGAATGCTGACTCTGTGAATGATGCGTGCAGATGGCCAAAACTGGACAATGTAACGTAGTGTACTAATACTTTTAAAATAATTAATAATTCAAAGTCCAAGGCATCGCATCATGTATACCAAGAATACATTGGAGCAACCTCAGTGAAAAATGTGGTGGATGAAGAGAAATAGCTAGAAATACAGACATATTTATCTACTTACAGTTCATTCAACACAATTTTTTTTACTGAAAGCTTAGTAATATGCTTACTCCAAACTTGATAAAAATAAGTTCCAATTTTCCAAGAAGAACACTATTTGTGTGATACAAAGCTGAATAGAGATATTTTTAAATGCTTCACTTTCAATCTCCCATGACCTGAAAAAAAGGTTTCTAATTATAGTAAGGGATGCCAAGTTTGATGTCTGGGATTTTTAAACAGATGATTCAGTATCTAGACTTCTAAATATACAGTTGTCACACTGATGCCTGATGCACGACATTCCTGGGTTAAAAATAAGCTCATTACGCACGCTACATAGTATGCAAATTAGCAGTATGTCCGTATTTCCATTTATATTAGGCACATGAAACATTTTTATCATAAATGTTTTTAAACAAGAGGCCTAAGCACGCCCCCATTGCTCAAAGTACATACCTGAGTCCTAAAAGAGATGTATAGCTATATAAATGCACAACACTGTCAGCAAGATCTAATTGTCTTTACAAATGAAGGTGAACTTTTACAGCCTAGGCAGCTGAGGTGGAAAATGAGCGTAATACCTTATTGGAGACCTCTAATCTACTTAATTGGATTGTTCCTCCAAACATCTAAAAGTTCCTTCTCTGATTGCATCTATTTTTGTTCTGTATACCCTGTAATCGGTCAGTGGCTATTTCAAGGACCCTTTGTTTTAGCAGTGCAGAGAACACAGTTGAAATAAAATAATTTGTGGTGTAGAGATACGAGGATCCCTAAGAAACAAGCTCATATAGTATGTTTCAACCTTTCACTCTTGCAGGTCTTATTTTGCTTTGAGATGTTCAGAAAGTGTCCAGGTTTGTGTAAATAATAGACTCCTCTGAATTCTGTATGAGTCTGCTGCCTTTATTGGAAGTTATTGTCGAGCTTAAATTCAGGAGCATCTGGTGAGTAGGAGGACAAAATGAGCAGCAGATCAAGGCCTGCAGGAGAACAATGCTTAGTCAATCAAAAGTTAATGCTGCTTCGTTCAAAGTAGCGTTCCAGTAGGGTTGTGAAGTGAGTGTTGCTTTGAAATTCTGTTTTACCATTTTAAACCAACAGCTGAGACAAGAATAATTGGAAAGAGGGGTGAAGGTTTCGATACATGACACAGGCTGGATTCAAACCCGCATTTCCAATGTGAATACCTCGGATCAAGATGCCTGGAGCACATGCTCCAACCACTGGGCTACTGCTCAGATTACATACATTTATTGGCAAATGTTATAACTACGTAAAGAGTTACTTTTTTGAATACTTATGCAATTATATGTTTTTCTAAATAAATTAGCAAAGTTATCACAAATGTGGTTTTGCAATGTCATTTTGGGGTATGAAGGGCTGAGAATGAGAAAAAATAAATTGAAACATTTTAGCATAAGGCTGCAACATAAAATGTGAAAAAAAAAACAGAAAAGAAATTAAGAGATATGTGGCCGTGTTGTCCAACAACGTACAACCGACTTTCACTCATAGCTGTGCTCATCTTCTGTCTCTTCTATCACTTTATAGTCTAATAAAATAATAAAAGACAAGAACATTATTTGTAAACTATTAAAATATTGTAATTACTTCAGTAGCCAATATAAAACCAATTATCATAGTATTACCAATTTTTGGGGGACAATACAATGCAAATACTAACAGTAAATGTTTAGTGATTTAGTATCACGCTATCACCATATGATGCATCACTATACCATATATAGTACCAGCACTGTAGTTTCTTGTAAGGAAGAAGTTAATGTAAAAAAGTGAAAGAGAATCTTACCCAGAGGTCCTATTTGAGATGCACAGAGTATGTACTGTGAGGTAAACCACGGCTAGCACCTCTCACACCCGCCTGACTCTGTGCGATTTCACTGAGGCTGCCAGACTGAATGTTTGAAACTATCTTGAGAAAAACAGAAGAGTTGAGCTCCAGGGAGTGATTTCTTTTCTGACAGCATAGCTCTTTTTTTGGGAGGAATACAGCAGAATTCCCTCTCGGCACAACATTTTCTCCTGTATATCATTGGTGTCAGCTGCACCCAGCTGTGCCCAGCTAATGTTTATTCATTTCATCTGTATGTGCAGAGAATTAAGGTGTACACATCGTGTGAAAAGGCTGTACATCTGATGCATTAAGAAGGTAATCTTAATTTGAGATTGTTTAAGGCATTCATTGTATAGTCAATAATAATGTTTGTTTAGTTACTATTAGAGAAGCAGTGATGTGTTTGGCATTTTGATGATTGATGTAATCACTGCATATCTGAGAGATGCTGTGAATTTAAGGGTTTTCAGGGAATAAAAAATGAAGTCTGCTCCGACATGGAACTATGACATGGCCTTAAGAAAATATATAATGCACAAGAAAGCATGCTTTCGTAGTGCTTCTACTAATTTGATGGTCCTATTTGAGTATTTATTTATCTTCCACAGAAAACAGGTTTTGAAAAATGTGAATGAATAAACAATAACAGAATTTCATTTATTAGTTAAATATTCCATAATTTTGTTATATAATATATTCAGTTATTATATATCCTTTAACACACACACACACACGCACGCACGTACGCACGCACGCACGCATGCAAGTATATACTAGGCATATATATAATTAAATATGCGTGTCTGTGTGTTTATGTGATTTATGAGTACACAAATTTGTATAATGACATGGGTATGACAGGTATTACAAAGAGAAGGTGATGTATGAGGACAATTTCAGTGTCCCCATAATTCAAAAGGCTTATAAATCACACAGAATTTTTTTTTGATAAAGTAAAAATGCACAGTTTCCTGTAAAGGGTAGGTTTAGGTGTAGGGTTGTTGTAGGGTGATAGAAAATATGGTTTGTACAGTGTATTATAAAGCCATTACGCCTATGGAGAGTCCCCGTAAACCATAAAAACCAACGTGTGTGTGTGTGTGTGTGTGTGTGTGTTTATGTATTGATTTATTTATCTTTAATTTTTAAAGGACACCAGTCATTTATATATACTGCTATCCATGAAGTTGGCAAAAAGGTCTAAATAATATAAAGTGCAAAAATATTTTTTTATTTAGTTATAGTATTTGGTAAACATCAAAGTAATGTAGAGCCACTGTGAAAAATAAATAAACAAATAAAATAAAAGCAATCACTGACATTTCCATCCGAACTGGATTTGATTTCTCAGAGGATGCCTGAGTTAAAAGAACAACAGTAGGTAATTTGTTTTGTAATTTTTACCAAGGTTTTTTGAAGAACAAAATGTGTTCAGGTCAGCTGGGATTGAAGTCACAAAGCATATCTATCTAGAAAATACCACTTTATCTCACCTCCTCAAGGTACACTATATTCGTGTCTCATTAGTGCCATGGTTAGAATTATTATTATTTTTGTTCCATGTTACTGCTTCTGTTTCATTCAGTGGTTCTCAGTCCTGATCCTGGAGGACCCAGTATATGGCAGTATATAAAAAGCAGTATGTCATGTGATTAATATGTTTGACAATGCCATCATGGCAGGTGTATTATGTTCCTATTGATAGTCCCTATTCATACTATATAATATGTGCTGTATAGCTTGAAGCTGTGTCCTGATCCTAAATCTATCCTCTGCAGAGCAGAAGAGGCACTTTCAGCACCACGGAAAGCACCCCACTCCCAGGCTCTGCCATTAGAGATGGTGCTGGAAGGTAGATCTAAGAGGAGGTGATCAGGACCATGGAGAGTTCTCTGCAAACACAGGTGTGCAGCATTTCCCTGTATTTATCCACTGAATTATTGCTCCTCCTGCTTCCCCCTTTCATGCTCTGTTAATAAAATTAACTTATCTGCCAATTTCCCCATCTCTTGGTGTTAAACCATGTTAAAACATGTTTAGTTAAAAAAGCTGTTACAGTGCATGCTTTCATAGAACACAATTCTATAATTGTAATTCATTAAATGCAGTACATACTCTGAGAGCACAAGATTTGGGGTCTCAATTCTGATGGCACCCATTTATTGCAGAGGATCTATTGGTGAGCAAGTCATGTAATGCTAAATTTCCCCAAATCTGTTCCGAAGAAGAAGAAAGCTCCTCTACATCTCGGATGATCTAAGTAAATTTAAAGCAAACCTTTATTTTTGGACAAAGTATTACTCTAATATTTTGTTCATTTAACTGTTGTATAAAAGCAAATCACAAACCATGCTCTCTCCTGTTTAGAAATGCCCGTTGCCAACCTTTGGGTTGTGGTTATCAGCAGTGATAACCACAACCCATTTCAAATACTATATTCTTACTTTGACATTTTCAGTTAATTAATCTATTACCATTTCATCCGGTCTTCATGCGGGGGAAATTAAATAGGTCATTGCACTAAGAGACATTTAAGCCCGATTTACTCATCCATTCATAACTGTGTTACACAGATATTCACTTTTCTACACAAATGCAGCCCATCACAATCATGTTTTCCATGACCTTGAGGATTAATCTGTCTGGCATTCTCTTCCTAAATAACACGTGACACCTTCTCCACGTGTGAGAGCGAACGTGTCTGTGTTTCAATCTAAAGTGTAATATTGTAGGCTTGGTTTGAGTGTGTGTCCTTTAGCTAAACTATGACAGAAACTCGTCTGGTGAATGTATGGGAGCTGAGGTCTGCACTGCAGTCGACCTGAACAATTGAAGAGCAGGGAGCTCAGCAGTGAGGAAGAACAAACGGTGCACACAAGACTGAAGAAATGGGGGGTGTGCTGGAGTGTGTGTCTCTTGACACTGAAAGACCTTGCATCTATTTTCTTAGCTGGTTCAGATCCTCTTTGAGTGAAACTCTGGGCCTGTCATCTTTCCTGGCACAGCTGTAACATGTTCCCATTGAGAACAGGGCGATAGGTATGATGTATTGGCCAGAGATAACACATGCTGCAGTCTACTTTAACTTACAGTAAAGAGTGCATATGTGGGTATGAATATATGCATGTATGTGGCTCCCATGTGGAGTACCAGGTTTAGTGCTTTCTTCAGCTGTTAACTCACATGGCCATCTGTAGTGATAATCAATGGCCCACAGAGATATTTCAGACTAAGATGGGGGCTTAAGCAAATATCGTGGTTATTAAACTGGCTGCTTACGTATTTCTTTCCAACCTATAATTTGATGCCTTGGGAAAACTGAAGAAACAGTACAGAATTAGTGTTGCATTTCATCTCAATGTGGTTTATTAAATTCAGAAACCCAGAATTTAGAAAGTCACATGGAGTGGAATGTATGAATTCGCCAAATATGTGAAGATCTACAACTTGTTTTTGTCAAGATGTAGGTGAATGTCGTAGTTTATTTAAACCTTAGCTGGTGATTGTGTAGGAGGTCAACCAATACTCTGCCGTAGGGGCCACTGGATTCCATGTGTCATTTATGGCTATAGTCAATGGCAACCAGAATCTGCCTCAGGCATCTAATTTGAAAGACCTCAAGCTTGTTCATGTCTGGTTTGGGCAGAGTTCATGTCTCCAATCCATACATGAAAACTGGTAGGAGTACTGTTTAGATGAGGCAAATTATGTTGTTAGTGGACACCATTTGAGTGATTGCCTTGCTATGGTGGTAGATGCCAATTTCTTCTACTGCACCAATGATAATTGAATTCTTGGACCTGTTTGATTTGGACTTCAAAGGTGAACATTGGCTTGTGATCCATCTGTCATTTAACTCTGTTCTCGTCTGCACTGATTTTTACACCATAGGATTGGGCGATGTGGTAAAGGATGTTTTGTGAATATGGCACTGCTGTCTGCAAGTATCAAGTCGGTCAAGAAGCTGTCTATGTCGTACTGAGCTCCACATCTGTCCTTGGATGCTGTGGCATCAATCAAAGTGACATCTACCTGGCAAACTCCAGTTTGGAAATAGTTGGGTTTGGATCTGTACACTGCTGGTTGAGCCATTCATTTTCATGAAAGAATTGGATGATGATAGCCAGAGGGGAACAGTTTTCTCCTGCTATCATCAAAATTGAGTTTTTCATTCTTTGACACAGTTGCCTCTGCTTGCTCACTGGGGGATTAAAAATATGTGTTGACTTTATAGGAGCTCCCTGTTTAAATTACTTGGGGAGGCAATGTGACTAAAATCTTTACCACGGTATGAGTAACGGTCTGTATCCTACTTGCTCTTCTCAGCTGGTATATTCACAATGTATCAGTCCACAAATAAAAACTATTTTGTTCTGAGTTGTTAGGATAAAGATAGATCACTTATATCACGTGTTGCAGGGTTGTGTTGCATCTGGTTATGACACGATTTAACCTTCAGTTTAACAATATAATGAGTAGGTATGTCCCTTGTCTGACTTTCAATAGAACACAGTTTTTGAGTTGCAGAGAGTGAGTCAGTCTCTCTTCTGGATGTCTGATGAATGGGTTTTATCACTGGGTGGTGAAGAGACGTCATTATGACTGTGAAGGGCCTGTGAGAGCTTTTGGCCTAAGCTCAAAGTGTCTGGGTTGAAGTAGGACGATCAGAAGTGCTTACGACCTGGAGCAGATGGGAACAGTCACAGCGAGCCACTGCAGCTAAATAAGAAATTACAGCACATCCGCCAGTTCATCATCTGCATCACAGCATTTTCGTCACCTGATGTGACTCATAGCCACATTGAAGGAGTTTCTCTCTGACCGCTGTGGCATTTGGCTTTTTGGTTAACTTTGCTCCAACAGCCATACGATTATTATGTATGTGCATCTTCTAATTAGCCCTCACAGCTTATTTTTCATGAAGTTATTCACGTTTACTATTAAATCATCAAATTTTGTTTACATATACAGTATTTCTACCTCATCCGCAGCTTAGGAGAAAATGAGACGTATTTCAGCTTGATAGAGCTGGTTTCAGAATCAGCAGTTTTTAATGAAGCAATTAAAGAAAATCTCTTCTTTCCTGGGGCCTCGGTGGACCTATCAGCCCTAATTGCCAAAACAAATAAAACGACAGAGTGTGAGCTTGTGGCATTTTATGTAACTAATGTGCTTATTTGAGTCAGGGTCTTGCCTGCAGTTTCACCAAAGTGATCTCTTTAGTATTCATAGGTGTTCGTGATAAAATGTCTAAATCCAACATGCATATATTTTCCAAGTTTATGTAGAAACTGAAATGCTCAATACAAATGCATTTAAACATGTAAAATTATAATTTGAATGTATTCAAGTTTATTGCCATTGCATGTATTTAAGGCATTAGGTTAAATAATTAGATATTATAATGAACTGATACATGCAAATACACATACAAATCTGTAAATGAGTGAAATGCATGTTAATGTTGCAATGTTTGAATTATATTTCATACTTGTTGATCTTTGATGATCATTAAATTCATCCATACAAAGATACTTTGATTCATTTAATCTGGATTTAATTTATGATTTAATATTGAATATATTATTATTGAATATTGAATATATTATTATTGAAGTGTAATCTGTATAAATGTCTTTCTTTTGCTTAATATATATATATATATATATATATATATATATATATGCTGAACATATATAACTTTTTTGTCTATACTACGGAGGTCAATGGCTACCAGCAATTCTTTGGTTATGACCATTGTTCAAAATTACGTTCAACTGAAGAATGAAACTCATACAGTTTTGTAACATCTTGAGGGTGTTTTAATTTTGGTGAATTATACATTTAAATATAATGTATTGCAAGTAACACACTGTTACCACCTTACTATTTCCACTTAATCTTTCTGATAGAATACCAATCAAAAGTTTGGCCACAGAATTTATGTTTCTCGTGATTTTAAAGATCTTTTGATCAAAGGCTTCTGGTTAATGCATGCACTGCTAAAATATTTATGTCTTTATTTAAGCCCTTTTCTCCTCAGTGTTGGTGCAGCACTTTATGCATCAGGATGATGAGAAGAAGACAAGGGACTGTAAAAAATAGTGACATCTGAGCACTCATGGGAGAATTGAGCGTGAAGACAGTCTGACTTTATTAGCAGAGCCGTGAGTGTTCGTGTGTGTGTGGTGCGTGCGTGCGGTGTGTGTGTGTTGAGAGGAGAGGGAATGTGCTGGCTCCACAAAACACCTCTGCGCAACAGTCTGTCTTTCTGTAATAATGTGCCACCGGTAGGAGATGCAGAGAGCTTTGACTTTTTTATGGTAGAGGTGTGTGGGAGAGACGCCCATCACCTCCAGCAGAAAACCTATAAACACTGTACTCCTATAGATGCTCGGAGTCACGATAATCAAATCATAGATGGAAATGTGTGTGTGGGTGTGTGTCTGTGAGAAAGAAAAAGAGAGAAAGAATCCCACAAGATGTGGAATATTATATAAAAAATGAATAAGGTGTCATTACATGTTGTTTCAGGTTTGATGTATCACATGTGACCAAAATCACTGACACGCACTTTTCAAGGAAGTCACTAGCTTTCAGTATAAACACATTCCCTTCAGATCTCTGACACTAATTCATACATGTTAGTGCAATTCTTTTGAGGTAGTTAATTATTATCAAAAGAAAGCTGGCAGTAAAATTTGATTTAATATGATCTTCAAATGCTTCAGCAAATATTGATAAGGCTGTTTAAGTGTATTTTGAATGACAGGAAGAGTAAGTTACTGATTTAAGATTCACAACAATGTCACACAACAAGTTATTTTTGTTAGCCACAAGATTTGTGACAAAACATTAATAATGACATTTTTAATTATGAATTTATAACACGTATTTATTGTATGCTTTGTAGAATGCTATGTGCTAATTTTATGTTCCAACTAAAATATAACTGGCGTATCTCTCTAAAAGAAGTACTGTGTCTCATGCACACACACACACACACACACACACATTTATATAATATAAATATTGTGACTCTGGACCACAAAACCAGTCATTAGGGTTAATTTTTAAAAGTTAGATTTATACTTAATCTGAAAGCTGAATAAACAAGATTTCCATTGATGTATGGTTTGGTTTTGTTATGATAGGACAATACTTGGCCGAGATACAAGTATTTGAATATATGGAATCTGAGGGTGCAAAGAAATCAAAATACTGAGACAATTGCCTTTAAAGTTGTGCCAATGAAGTTCTTAGAAATGCATATTAATAATAAAAAAATAGGTTTTGATATATTTACATTTACGGTAGGAAATTTACAAAATATCTTCATGGAACATGGTCTTTACTTAATATCCTAATGATTTGTGGCATAAAAATGATAATTTTGACCTATTATTGGCTATTGCTATAAATATACCCCAGCAACTTAAGACTAGTTTTGTGGTCCAGGGTCACATACTGTACCCACAATAAGAATGACCTGGAACCAGACGGGCGAGCCCCTATCTTCTTCCTTTTTTATCAATCCCAGCGCCCGCTTTCTGGGATCGGAAGCCCGCCCAACGGTTTCTTCCCTCCGAAGAATGGGCTCGACGCTATATACTGTATATATATATACATACATATATATATATATATATATATACACACTCACCGTCCACACTTTATTAGATAAAGCACAAATTAGCACAAATTGCTAATCAGCCAATCACGTGGCAGCAACTCAATGCATTTAGACTTCTAGATGTGGTAAAGACGACTTGCTGAAGTTCAAACCGAGCATCAGAATGGGGAAGAAAGGGGATTTAAGTGACTTTGAATGTGGAATGGTTGTTGGTACCAGACGGACTGGTCTGAGTATTTCAAAAACTGCTGATCTACTGGGATTTTCACACACAACCATCTCTAGAGTTTACAGAGAATGGTCCGAAAAAGAGAAAATATCCAGTGAGTGGCAGTTGTGTAGACGAAAATGCCTTGTTGATGTCAGAGGAGAATGGGCAGACTGGTTATAGATGATAGAAAGGCAACAGTAACTCAAATAACCACTCGATACAACCAAGCTATGCAGAATACCATCTCTGAATGCACAACATGTCGAACCCTGCAGCAGATGGCCTACCGGGTGCCGCTCCTGTCAGCTAAGAACGGGAAATGGAGGATACATTTCACACAGGATCTCCAAAATTGGACAATAGAAGATTGTAAAAACATTGCCTGGTCTGATGAGTCTCAATTTCTGCTGCTACATTCAGATGGTAGGGTCAGAATTTGGCGTAAAGAACATGAAAGCATGGATCCATCCTGCCTTGTCTCAACGGTTCAAGCTGGTGGTGGGGGTGTAATGGTGTGGGGGATATTTTCTTGGCACACTTTAGGCCCCTTAGTACCAATTGAGCATCGTTTAAACACCACAGTCTACCTGAGTATTGTTGCTGACCATGTTCATCCCTTTATGACTACAGTGTACCCATCTTCTGATGCTACTTCCAGCAGGATAATGCTCCATGTCACAAAGCTCAAATCATCTCAGACTGGATTCTTGAACAGGACAATGAGTTCACTTTACTCAAATGGCCTCCACAGTCACCAGATCTCAATCCAATAGAGCACCTTTGGGATGTGCTGGAACAGGAGATTTGCATCATGGATGTGCAGCCGACAAATCTGCAGCAACTGCATGATGCTATCATATCAATATGGACCAAAATCTCTCTCTCCTCTCTCTCTCTCTGCATGTGTGTATGTATGTGTGTGTGTAAATCGTTTGATACATTATTATTGATTTTTAAAACATTAAAAAAGGTTAATAAAGCCATTCTGGGAAACACTGTTCTTCCAACATGGTCCATAAAATCAAAGTTGATTGATTGATTGATTGATTGATTGACTGACTGACTGTTTTAGTTTTAGATATAACCCTGATTTGAATCCCAAATCTGCATCCTGTCTGCTAATTCAAATCCTTGATTCAAACTAAGCAACTGAACAGGAATTTGAAAGTTTTTCTCACGATGGCTCGTAACTCCTGACTGCTCTTCACTCCATTCAAGTACTCTACTCTTAAACGTAACCTGGCTTCAAGTGTACTTCTCCAAATTTCAGTGGTCTGTACTCTACAAAATCCACTATCAAACTGAGAATGTCTTCTGAGTGCCCAGGTGTGTGTTGTACTGAAACAAGTGTTGTCTTAAGTGAAAAGAGTTCAACTCAATCAGCAGTGGCACAAAGCAGCAGGGTCTCTGTGAACAGGTTTTTTCATCTTCTTATAAAATAAATCCTTGCAGATAAATTGCCTATAGTCACTGCGGCACTGGTGGGTATAAAGACGGCTCTGATCGGGAGCGCGGCAGAAACAGCAGGATGTTTATAATGTGGAAGCCTCAGGGGCGGCACTTAAATCAGTTTGCTGCTGTAGCATTCGCTAAATGTTAGCCAAGTGTGTGTTAATTTGTGTGTGAGCGTTTGTGTGTCATATACCTTTCCCCTTGTGTGAGGTATTCAAGGTAGAGCTTATATCAGTAATTGTACAGTGTATCTGTTCTCAGAGTTATTAAAAGTGAGGTCAGCGCTAGTGTTGGTTGATCAGGTTGTACAATGACAGGCCTTACAGCATGATGGAGTGAAACTGGTCTTATAGATATTGAACAATTTAAGCTAGACATTTATTTTCAGGCATATCTGAGGGCTATATTGATGTCTTTACACCACGGTCACAGTAGGTCCATATATCTAGGACAGTGGCTCACTGGTTTGTGAATGTCAGAAAGCCTTCACTGGCAGCTGCATACAAATAGCTTTAGTTAACATGAAAGATACAAAGTTCAAGTTATGTGTGGTCACAAGGACAGTTAAAGATAAAAGTAAGATGACTTTCCTTGTTTCAGAAATGTTCGTAAAAATAGCCTTACTTCTTATTTGGTTCCAAATAATATTTTACGAATACATTTCCTCTCAGCTTTTCCATAAAACTTTAATTTAATTCTTATAATGGCATGAGTATATTCTCACTGTCTTATAATTTATTCTTGATATGTTAGTTTCATCTTGTAATTTTATAACTTTATTCCCCAAACATTAAGGTTATCATCACCATAAAAGGCGCATTATGATATGTATGTGCAAAACGTCCAGAAAAAGTCAAAATTCAAAGAAAAAAGATTAAAACCATGTCTACATATCTAAATATCTCTAGTGAAAACAAAGTATGCTTAAGTATACCTTTAAAAAGAGTACTTATTACAGAGATAACATACCTGAAAAGAATATACTATAAACTGAATGTAATGTTTTCATAAACTGGGTGAAATCACGGGGGCCCCTGGCTCGCAGGGCCCCATGCAATTGCATGCTTTGCATGATGGGTAAACACGCTACTGGCAATCCACGCTGTCCGGCTACTCATGGAAAAATATCGAGAGAAAAAATAGAAACTCCACATGGAGTGATAACATCATTCTCACCTCTAGAAAAATTAATCTATGAAATATTTTTCTCCAGAAGTTATAACCAATAAAAATATATTTGCATTCTTTTAAACCACAGCTGGGTTATCTCATACAGGGTGGTGCGTGTACTATTCTGATGACGAATTCTGGATTCATGTCATGTGCACTGTACGCTGAAAAACTGTACAGCTTTAGACACATGCCGCCTGGTCAAAGTGACCATTTTAAACTATTTATAAGAAAAGGGACAACTCAAATGTATTAATTATATTAATTTAAACATTTATTATAAATCAATTAGATGAATTTAATAACATACAAATATGTCTCAGTATCCCAATTGTTTAAAATTGTATAATGCAATAGCATTAGCTTCTCGTCAAACCATCAGTTCAAATTTACAACTGCATGTTTGACGCATAAAGTGTGAGTAAATTTGTACTTTGGTCTGAATAAAAACAGCAGATGGGCTTATTTAAAATGCACATTTATTATCTGCCAGCAGGGGGTGCTTTTTGTTAATTCTTGTATTTCCGTCCCCAAATTTAAGACCTCTTTAAATTGTAATTAAGACTTTCTTATACCATTTAATATTTTTTAGTCTTTAATTTGATAAAACTAAATATAAGACTTTTTTAAGACCGGCTGAATCCCTGTATGTGATCGGCAATCACCCATCCATCTCAAATCAAAGATTCAAATGTGATCTAATGATAGTTCGTATGTATTTGATGTAAAATGTAGTTCTATACAACTTACATTTACTTAAGTTACTGACGTATTTCCATCATCTAAACGTACAAATACTGACGTATTTTCATCATCTAAACATACAAATACTGACGTATTTTCAGCATTTAAACGTACAAAACTGACGTATCAATGACATCTAAAAATAAATCCTTATGAATATTGAGATCAAGGCATTCATTTTATTATTAGTTATTAGTTATTAGTTTCCAATCGCATCATTAAATTGTTTACTCGTTTACTTTATATGAAATGATAACATTTCGTTTTGTTGTGTGATTTCTGTGGCCAGCTCGTTTCCAATAATAGGCAGACATGTTAAACAAGACTTCACATTAAACCTTAAAATAAAATTGTTTAACCTTTTCTTATCATGTTTACCATGGGCCACAAAACGCGTTTTTCCGACATGTTGTGACTGACAATAGAACTATAAAAACAGCAAAACCACAAAATAATTATGAAATGAAACAATTTTAAAAGTATTTGTGCGCTGTAATCCAGACCTTCAGAATCCATACGACTGCGAGGAACAGACCCAAATCCAAGCCTTCATTCGGTGATCTTCATCTCCATCCAGAGCAGCGAGTCCAGCGACCGTTAACGGCAAAGCCCGCGCTCACTGACTTGTTACGAATTCAAATGTTGCCGCTTCAAACTACAGGTTTTACAGCAGGATAATCAAACACTCATTGGCTCGCCTGCATTCGTCACAGATTGCAACATGCCGTGTTTCTGGTGAAGTGTGTGTTTGAATGATGCAAGCACTTCACGAGTTCACTGAGAGCAAGAGGATCAGGAAAATAATCTGGATAATATTTGCAGCGATTAACAACATAATTTCTGCTCTGCACCTCACACACCTAGAGAAGACTGCGGCTGCAACGCATCGTCATTTGGATTACTTTTGGTAGTGCTTTTGACATTTTCTGCAATAAATAAATTATTGTAATTGCATGTATCTGTCTATCATGTTTTTTTCTGATACTGTTCAGAATTAGCTATGTTTAGGTTTAGATGTAGGAGAGGAATTAGCAACTATAAAATCATGTGTAATGCTATTACTAAATTATTATTTTCCTGCATATCTCCAAGTAGGTATAACTGCAGAATAACTGCAGACCTCCAAAATGGGGCCTGAACTCCAAAAGTGGGCAGAAACTCCAAAATGGGGCGGGGCCTCTTCGTGCAAAGACTTTCACCATTGGCTCTGGATACATTTTTTCTAGTTTATCTAATATCAAATATGCTGTACAAATCAACATTATCTGTGAGAGTAGAGCCCAAAGCTCGTAGCCAGTGGTGTTCGATCCGGATTTGGAACCTCTATTTAATTATATAAACGGGAATCACCCACAAGCTCTCCCGCGAGCCGTCCCAGCGCAGCACAGGGGAAAGATTTTACTCTATCGCTTTGTTTCAAGCAACGGAGGCATCCCGGGGCTTGACATCCGCAGGGTAGGATGGGGTAGTGATGCTGGGTGTAACTAAAAAGGTGTCATTGTCTGGTGAGGTCCGGTTGGGGAGCTACTAGACGGCCCGTCTCGAGATCTCATATCGCATAATATTATTGACTGCTTATTTCCTGAACTGCAACTTTCTTTTCAGCACCAATCCTGCCGTGCAGCCAATTTCACTGGTTAAGGTTAGGGCCAGGTGTGGTGTAGATTTAGGGGTTATCATTTTTGTAGCATATTGTTGTAAATTAAATTAACACTGTGATTGACACAACCAATACAATCTTTAAAATCAGCTGTGGGGCGGAGTTTGCGCTGAAGTTGATTGGGAGAGAAATCACGCATGGGTGTCATGTGACTGTCTGTCAATGTGAGGAAGCCACACCCTATTTTGGAGCTCCCACACAGTTTTGGAGTTCCTGCCCCCATTTGGAGATCTCCAGGTTGCAGTTATACCCTTCTCCATATTTCGGTCAATTGCGTTTTATATCCTTTTATATTCGCTGTAAAATGGGTAACGTTAGGGTTAGGTTTGGGGGTAGGTTTAGGTAAAAATCTAAATTGCTTATTAATAAAATGATAAAAATGCATTTGTAAATTTTGTGCTTGTAAATGTTACGTATTAATGCTTACGTATAAACATGAGACCAGGTTGAAGATTCACAAGACCATCATGCGGCAGTTGCATTTTACAGATCCGAGTGTTGGCCTGCATCCACCAAACACCAGCAGGCCCTCCACACTCTGGAGATGCGTATGCTCTAATGTTCGCTTGGGCTGACCTGACTGAACCAGGTCAGGAACGAGGAGATGTAGAAAGTACTGGGAGTGGCCCCAATCATAGAGAAGATGAAAGAAGCGCATCTTTACTGGGATGGCCATGTCGTTCACAGTGGAGAAGGATCAAGTGCAAGACAACCATTTCGCCTTAGCCCCAATGGATGGTGACCACATGTTGGATAAGAGAAAAGATGAATGGACCAAATCAAAGAAAATATGAGGTCAACACTGCCCCTGATGACACCCTAGACCGGAAGAAGTGGAAAGTGACATGCCAAAAAGCGGACCCTGCAACAGTGTAGGTAGGAAACTAGGTAGTGTAGTGTACTGTATCGCGTCCCTTGTCAGTGTCGGGCGCTTGCTTGGCCATTTATTGTGATGAACAGGAAAATGTGTTTAAGCGCCAGCAGAAGATAGAAGTGTAAAGTAATACTCTTTGAGAGAAGCAGTCTATCAGCGGAAGTTAAAAACAACTAGTAAGTGCATTTACTTGTCTCATTAGTGTTTAGCGCAGTTGTTGTTGCTAGGAAACGCTTGTTTTGTTTATTGTGTGGAGCGTGCTGAAATCATGTTTGGTCTCGTACTGTATCACGTCCCTTGTCAGTGTCGGGCGCTTGCTTGGCCATTTATTGTGATAAACAGGAAATTGTGTTCAACTGAATTGGAGTAGTATTTTGTTAGATGGGTATAAAAATCTTAGTTTACCGTGGCAGCCGTCGCGGCAGCCGTTGTGTGAAGCCCTCCTCACGTGAAGAGCGAAGAGTGTAAAGACCATCGACTCTACCGTGCGAATCCACCGGCAGGGACACTGGCAAAGGATATAAGTATCGCTTTTTATTTATCCTCTTTCCTACTACTTGTTTCACTTCTGTTTTAGTTTTTATAACCAATTCTTACTATGTGTAAGTTGTTGTTTGTTAGCATGTGTGTTTGGCAGTGTTCTTTTTTTAGGATTACTGATAAACTACTGCCGTTTGATTTGTTATCTATTTTAATTTTACATAAATTATGTATGAATTTCATATGTCTTTATATGTATTTTCTTTAGTTTTAGTTTTAATAAATTGTATTTATTTTAGTAACGTTACTTCAACATACTGCATGGAAATGAAATACCATATATATATATATATGGGTGTTTGGCTTAGTGTCATGTTAGAATCATTTTTATACTCATTCCTTTGGTTGTTTTAATATTTAGAAATGTTTTTAGCTTTATTTTTTGTTTTCATTTAAATGTTTAGTTTTGAAATGCTGTTGTATGCATTTGTCATTTTATTTAATTTCTCCATTTTCTTAAATGTGTATATATAGTATTTATAGACTTGTAACTTATAGTTTTAGTTACTTTTTCTTATTTGTAAGTCGCTTTGGATAAAATCGTCTGCTAAATGACTAAAAAGTAAAGTAAAAAAAGGAAAGAAGAATTATTATAAATGTACATTAAAGTTGCGACTTTAAATTTAATGCAATGTTTAAGTACACTTAAGTTGCCTTTTATTTCAGTACAGTTAAATTTATTGTATTTTTTATGTACTTTTAAGATTTGAAATACAGTACAAGTGAATACAATTAAGCATACATTTGTTTGATGCCAGGGGTTTTGTTTTTGGGTTTGGAGTAGAGTTGGATTGTAATTTGAGTCAGCAGTGTTTATGTGTGTGTGTGTGTGTGTGTGTGTTTGGCATATTGTACTCCTGTGCCTCTGCTGGCATCACGGCAGGTTCATGCAGCAGATGGTCTGTACTAGAAACATGACGGCCGCAGAGCCCCTGACTAGAGATCATGACACACATACACTTAGTGTATAAATATATACACACACCCAACAGAGAGTTACGTAGAGATTGGTCTTGATTGACACAATTTAAGTAGGTAAGTGTTTCTGAGTACGTCCAGATGGATGTATCAAAAAGAAACTGATCAACTATATCTCAACCTGTGGAAATTTTATTGTTTCACGGTTGACCCTAGACATCTGAGCACATCTGGGGTGTTTTAGCTATTTGTTTACTGGCTCAAGCCAAAACAAGTTCTCACCCTCAACACTTGTGAATTTATTTATTGCAAGTGAACATTGTAAGTTTGACGGCTCTCCTCATGCTATATGTCTTGAGGTGTCATCCATGACTGTAGCGCAAATGGTGCAGTTACTGTGCGTGTCTGTTTAACTAGGTTGTATTCACTTCAAAAAGTTCTAAAACTTTTCTGTGCAACTCTACTTTTACAAATAAAACTTACATGTCTGTGATAGTGTGACCTTTGCATGACTTTCATTCCCACAAAGTGCTCTGGAAATCTCTGGTGATTAAAGGGAATTTCTTCTGTCTGCTGCTTCCCAGAGACCACCAGACTGTGTTTTGACCAGCCAGGCTTTAGCCTACTCCGTGGATCTTTTAGAATTTGGCCTGTTTGGCATTTATCCGCAAGCTCAAGGGCTTTGAGAACATACATGTATATAAAACCTTTGAGTACAGGGCACAGACAGAGAGAGACACAGCAGCTAAAGCTGTTCCGCTCTCTCAAACCGATTAACTCTTGAGTAATTAACAGGGACCATAAGACACGTGACCTGTCCACAGTAACAACCTCTTATATCCGCATCGGATGAGGAGCTGCATATGTACACGCACACACACACACACACACACACACACCAAACACAGACACATGCGTGTATGCACAGACACATAAAAACTCTACACACTCACTTATGGAAGAGCATAGCATTTGTTCTGGTTAAATAACCCCAAACTGTTAACTGTTTTGTTGTTGTTAAATATAATTTCTACTAAACGAGTAGCAGTTTAAAACTGGCAGTGATCTTTTTTGTATTTACTTACAAAGCTGTATTTTTTGTGTTGTTTAGTTTTTTTGTTGTTTTTTTCTTACCATGCATTGAGGAAAATATAGAGCGAATTCCTTTCATTACATTACCATGAGTTTTAAAGAAAATGTTCCAGATTTCAGAAAAGTATGCAGAAGCTATGAGAATGATAGGCTTTGCTCTACAGTAATTTTACCATGTTAACAGGTGTTCCTGTGTGCCATTATGTTGAATCCTCAACAACGTTGCATGATATAACTTTGCACAGACAGGTCAGTAAGTGATTTTGTCATAGTAAAGTCATTGTAACCTATATGAAAAGCCTTTTTCACTTACAGATTACATGTTCAGTTCTGTAATGTGTTTCACAGTGCTGCATGGACATTTATTGTAACTGCGTTACTGTAAACACTTTTTCATCATAATAAAATACAAATCAAACTTAGCAACCATGTCTACGATATTATAAACATTTTTACTCTGTTCTAATGTAAATCTATTGATAATTTTTATTTATTTTACATAAATCTAAAATTGTTTTAATTTCTGTAATTTTAATGGTAAAAGACTGTAAAAATGCTACAGAAAAAATGTTTAATTGGTTAATAAAAAGTTCCTTTACCATATGCAGTGAAAAACCAGTCTAACCGCACATTTTAAGTAATTTTACAGTAAAATACTGTTTAATTTAGAGACTTTGAAAGTAACAAACATTAATCTCAAAATATGCTGTATATAGTGTAAAGAGTTATCTTTCTTGTTAGTTTTTGTTATGTACATTTAGGCTTTATGTCGCATTTTAAGTTGTTTATTTAATGTCTATTGCATGATTTTAGTGTCATCTGTGTTGCTTTTTTTACTGTAATTTTTGTAAAACCTAAAGCATTGCTAATATATTTCACATGGTAAAGTTCTTGCAACTACAACTTCTTTTTAACCATAAAGAAGACCTTTTCCAAGTCTTGAAATTAATGAATAAAAACTAAATAGAAGATCCTTCATTTCTTAAAAAAAACATCAGTACCTGCATTTTCTCCTGGGTTAGTAATTGTTAATAGCTAGTGATTAATTTATGTGATTAAATGGCTTTCTTTCTTTTCTCATTTACTTCAGAATGGAAATATGGGAATGTCTTGAGTAATAAATCTATTGAAACTGAAGGTTTTGCACCCTGAACAGCTTAATGAAATACAGCAACAGAAGGCTAGTTCCTTCAAAATCATGGGTGGGCTTGGCATTATTGCACGCATGTGTGTGTTTATACTTTAGCGCATCCTCGTGAGTCACTCACGGGTCACGTCTAGATTGCTTCTCAAGGGAGTTTAACTGAAAATGCGTTTTTACCTTTTAGTCACCTTGGCCTGGCCTGACCGACTAAAGCTGCTTAATTCCTGTTGTTAGCAACAAACAGGGATGAAATGGATGAAGCAAGCCCGTAATAGCATGAAACTCTATGTGAAACTTTTATGTGAGCATTGTTGCATTGCTTTCTTCCTCTGTGTAATTTGTTTAACATTTGAATTACAATTTTGTTGTTCAAGAGGGCATGAAGCTGACTTGATATGCTGATAAAACAGCAATGAAGTTATTCAGAAACCGTTTTCAGTGTCTTCTGGAAGGCATCTTTTTGCACCACACACATTTGTATGTAAATTATGTTCAGTGAAATTAATTATTGCAAATGCAATTGCAAGAGACAAAATAGTCAATATTGGTAATAGTTTTTACCATAATTGTGCACCTTAGATTTAGTAAAGAATATTGTCTGATCGTAAACCATTTTTACTTTATAGTGTTCTTGAAGTGAGCAGTTTGGTCCTCTTGGGAATTAAAGAATGAATGAATCTTCAAATTTCGGTTTTGTCATTCACTTAAAGCTCCAGCATAGATCTTTTCATTAAAAAAAATGCCAATGGTAAGCTTGTGCATTGATATATATATCATGGACGGACAGACAGACAGACAGACAGACAGATAGATTTTTTTTAAGAATTAGAACTGATGTTATTGGGCTACACAATTCATTACAGTGATTAAATGTACTTACTGTTTTTAAAAACATGTTTATAGTTAAAAATGTGAATTTAAAGTCATAAATACTTAGGTAAATTTACATTTACATATAAATTTAATTTGTACTGATATTCGCTAGACTTTCTAAAATGCCTAGAATTATACTTTAAGGTTATTATAGTTAACCAAAAAATATTTGTAATTACTTGAAATAAAAAACATATATAAAAACAATTTAAAATGATGAACAAAGTTTGAGCAAAATTACATTAAATCAAAAATACTGCATGCAGAGTGATACACGGTGAAATGGTTAGAGTGCTGTTAACACTTGAATGTCACATGCCTGGAAAAACTCTCAGCCAATCAGATTTGAGGACTAGAAAGAACAGTTTTACATAAATATATAACTTCAAAAAATCTGTTTGAGCATTAAAAACTATAATACAACTCTGCTCCAGTTCAAAAGAGAACTCATTTACCTTCATGTCGTCTTACTGAGCATGTGTACATGCTTCAAATCTCTCTCTGGTGTATTATAGTGCAGAACACATTATTACAATGTTCAATCCACTCTTGCCCTGAAATAGTTAAATAAATGACATCATTCCCTCACCATCCATGAGGAAGGAGGGAATGAAAGGGGTGGCAGGGTCATTCCTCTCTCTGGTAATCTGTGTTCTGCGCATTATTCTGCTTGATTTTCCTCGTTATTCACGCATCTAGTGCCGGGTGTGGTCAGAGAACCCGGCCGCTGCGAGCTGCAGCCAATCCAAGAGCTCGACGGGTGGCAGGACATGAGGTAATGATACAAATGCTCTATACGCTGTGCAGAGGTCACGGGTTCATGAAAACACACCACATATAAAAACAGAATGAACAGTGGTCACAATAACAGGGACTGTGTTTGTGAATACAGACAAATGTAATAATAAAAGCCTAAAACAAACATCAATCAAACTAAATAATATGTACCTAATTACACTGCCATGAATTAAAGCCATGTTGTCAAATTAAAATTATTTGCTGTTTGAAAAAAAAATGGTAACACTTTAGATTACAGAACTAGTTGCTTATTAGCATGCATTTTTTCTGTAGTATATTTGTAGTATATTGACTGTTTATTAGTACTTATAGAGCACATGGTAATGCCGTATTCTGTAAGACCATATTTTAGATCCCTACCCAATGCCAAAGATTAACAACTACTTTACCATTAATAAGCAGCAAATTAAGAGTTTATTGTTGTTATTTATTGACAATAGTTTTGTAACTCATGTCAATTATGTCTATTCTATTTAAAAATGTGGCCTGCCTAGTCAGGAAGCAAGGATACTAATATCCCTAAACCAGAAACCTAGCTGTTTCTGCCTGATGTCGCACCTACAACTCTGCAGATCCTTCTGAAGAATACCATCATTATTAAAAGCAGCTGAAGTCTGTTTTCAACTAAATCCCTGATCATTAGAGTCTAAACTTAACATTTCTTGAAACCAGCTGCTCTTATTGAAGGATAGTGCAATGCAAACTATATTGAGCCAGGTGAGCAACTGCCACTGAGATGAATGGGAATGCCAACAGATAGCTTTCTTCAGCTATCGTAGACCTCCTTGGTTTAATTCACAGGGTCAAGGAGGGTGATAAAAATGCCATAAATCAACGTTTTGGCACAAAAGAACCCTGACTAACAATATATAAGTTGACGTCGAGGAAAAAGCAATTATGTATGGTGTGGCCACTTTAAAACACATAGAGTGGAACGGGTCTAGATGTGTGTATTATGGGATGATTGTGAGTTATGGCTCCTGCATTTAATTCTCCATGAATCAAAGCTGACTTGTAGACACTGCAGTGATTTTTTCCTCGTGGTTTTGGATGAGATATGAAACGCAGCCAAGAATGTGCTGGGAGAGAGAGAGAGTGTGTGTACCTGCAGTATATTACTGTCAGGCGATTTAAAAAATTAGAGTGTGAGTCGTGATATACAGTCGTCTATAGCCTGCATTCACACATTAGCCGAGCGACACTCTTAATTGGATGTGACTACATACACACACACACACACACATTTAGGGGGTGAGAGGGGATTGTCTTTGTGTAAGCTCCCTTTGCTCTTACACACCCCTCATCTGCCCACTCAGACAAAAGACAAACACGAAAACATGCCCAACCGTTCTGACCTCGCTTTGTCCTACTTATGTGCTGATCCACTCTCATTTCCTCCCAGTTCAATTATACACTGTGGAACATATTGTTCCAAAGCAGCACTACAGAGAAAGGCACCGCAGTACCTTTGGACCTGTGGACGTCACTGATGCCAAACTTGACACATCTAATGGTGCTACATTTGATTTGAGAGAAGAGGCATTATTTATTTCTCAATGAAAATATTATATGATTTATCCTCGTGGTTTGGATGATATATAAATCACCTTCTCCTTGTAATACCTATGTAATACCCATGTCATTATACAAATTTGTGTACTCATAAACCACATAAACACACACACACACACACACATATGTGATTTTTATTCAATGACTTAAAGACAAATAAGGATGTCAATGACAAAAGAAAAGAAAAATCATTAAAATATATATTTAAAATGTCAAGTTCTTGGAAATCTCTCTTTGTATTACATTTTAAAAAGCCAATAAAAGTAAAAAATAAATGTCATGTGGTGTGACCATCAAGTAAATAGTAATATTTTCCTTACAACTTTAATACATGTTAAATATGTAATATTTTATCATTTATATACTTATAAATTTGCTATTGCGAGTTATAAAGTCCAATTCCATGGAAACAAAAAATGACTATTTTCAAGTTTATGCAAGTCCACTTCACATTTGAATCTTGCAATTCTGACTTTATAACTCAATTACAATTGCGCTTATAAAAGTCAGAATTGTCAGATAAAAAGTCGCAATTGCCTTTTTTATTTTGATATTCAATTGTGGAAAATGGTTTTGCATTTACATCTTATTGATCCTTGTTAAGTTTTAAGTGTGTGTGTGTGTGTGTGTGTGTGTGTGTGTGTGTGTGTGTGTGTGTGTGTGTGTGTGTGTGTGTGTGTGTGTGTGTGTGTGTGTGTGTGTGTGTGTTTATGTGGTTTATGAGTACACAAATTTGTATAATGACATGGGTATTACATAGGTATTACAAGGAGAAGGTGATTTATGAGTACAATTTTAGTGTCCCCATAATTCAAAAGGCTTATAAATCATACAGAATATTTTTTTTTGAGAAAGTAGTAATGCCTCCTGTGAGGGCTAAGTCGAGGTGTAGGGCAATAGCACATACAGTTTGTACTGTATAAAACCATTACTACTATGTAGAGTCTCCGTAAACCATAAAAACCAACGTGTGTGTGTGTGTGTGTGTGTGTGTGTGTGTGTGTGTGTGTGTGTGTGTGTGTGTGTGTGTGTGTGTGTGTGTGTGTGTGTGTGTGTGTGTGTGTGTGTGTGTGTGTGTGTGTGTGTGTGTGTGTGTAGGCTAAACATAAATTCATCACAACTTTAAAATCCTAGATATTTCTGTCCTTTGTGTTGCAGAGAAGGAATGATACTGGTTTGGAATGACACAGAATGAATAAATGATGACACAGCAAAGTTTCAAACACAGCAGTCTGTTCCTGTGACCTCTACAGGGATATCCCACAATCCCATCCTCACAACCAGTCTATTCGTTTGTGTGCTCTCACAGGTCAGTTCCCCTCATATCACCCACCAGCCTGTCCGCTGCCTGACCCGGCCAATGATCACACTCACAGCTGCATTAATAAACGAATCACTTGACAACACTTTTATCTCTGTAATGACAGCTACATCAGATGTACACTCAGTTCAACAAGATAAATTAGCATACGCATGGAGAAGAACACAAATCAATGGTAAAAATACAATCATTTTAGACTTGTACTTCAATTTATAAAATAATAAAGTTAAATAATGTGTTCACATTAATATGTTTTCAAACTTGCGACTGAATGGACATTAAATAAATACAGTTTCAAACACATACGCAGAACACTTCAACATTATATGCTCAAGTAATGACGTTACAGCTCAAATAATAATCACTTTTTAACTGATTAAACTAATTTTAAAATAATTTAAGAACAAAAACTTAGCTGAGTTGCCCATTTTCCCATTTCAAAATTCCATGCAGTTCCATGGTTACATTCTATGTATGCTATTATGTTATCAAATAATTGCCAGAGTATTTTACTGTAGTATCATTTTCTGCATTATATTCAGCATATATATATTCAGTATTCAGTACATAGTAAAGTCATCTGTACATATTCATTTTATTTGGCATAATGCAGATAGATTTGCACATGTGCCCCACTAGCATTGAACTTGAGTGATAACATGTTTACATTGTTGTGGAGGGGCACGCTAATTCATTGATGATGTTGAAGACTTGCTTATGGTAAAAAAATCTCTCACGTGAACTACCAAAATACAGACAGCATGTGACATGTCCCACCAGAGGAAGTAATGTACTGAACCATTGTTACACCACAATAAAGAATGCATACCACTCTGTCCCACAGGCAGATTTGGGGCTCTCTGATCACTGCTTGGTTCATATTATACCAACATATAGGCAAAAACTTAAATCTGCTAAACCTGTAGTAAAGACTGTAAAGAGATGGACCAACGAGACAAAGCGGGTTTTACAAGCCTGTCTCGATATTACTGATTGGAGTGTTTTTGAAGCTGCTGCCACCAATCTGGACGAGCTCTGGATTCCCACCAGGACTTATGTAACATTCAACAATGATAGCTCATGTTTTACAGCAAAACTTCTGCACCTACAGAAATGGTGACAGAGTCTTGTACAATCAGACCAGGAACACACTGAATAAGGAGAATCGAGTGGTTAAATGGACCAATGACTCTGCTTCAGTGTGGAAAGGCCTGAAAGCCATCACCAATTACAGGACACCATCAATTACAGGACACCAAATGTATGATACATTTATTTTTTTGAAATTCTCAATTGTATTTTTTAGAAAACAGACTATGGACAACACAAATATTATTCTACAATCTACTTTATTTTTTCATACTTTTCCAGACCTGGAAATTACTCAAATCAAATTCCATAAAGTGCAGGAACCTTGAGAATCCCTCTGAAACCCTCCACATCCCCCAGCTCCACCTGTCTAGAGCTGCTACACGATTATAAATGCCTTTTCATGCAGTAGCAGTATATATCACGGTAGCATGTCTGTGTCTCTACTGGCAGCAGCATGTTTAGTAGATCTAGTCATTAACATTAACATGGTCATATCCATTAACATACTAAAACTGCTTGTGAGTTGTCCTGATTGAGCTATTAATCAACCTCTATAATCAGCAACAGCTAATGATGTTATTTCTGTGATCAGGAGCTGAGTGGGACTGAATACATGGGACTCAGAGATTTGGGAGACCATAGCAATTCCCAGGATTTCTACCAAGAGGGAAAGGACCATCATTTGTATCGAGGGGGCCCAAATGCATGATGACGTCTAGTGTTTAAAAAAAAGTGGCATCAATGACAGCTGCCTGTATCACATTGCACTTGCTGTCACTTTTCACCCATCAGTGTTTCCACAAACATCTTCATCTCCAGCCTCGGTTACATATGCCACTGCTGTCACCTTCAGACTATTTGTAATATCTAAACAAGCCTGAACCAGCATGGGAATTGATTGTGGTCACAGCTGGTCTTTTTCAGCAGGGATATAAATGTGAATGTGAAGAAGACATGTGTCAGGGTTTATTTTGCTGTGATGTTCAGCTGACTGGACAATATCCTTTACTGCTACGACTATGATTCAGGGTATTTTTTTTGTCATTCAGTCTTGGCAGGTGCTGGGTTCAGCAGTGCTGTAGTACAGTATGTGAGCATCTCTGGGTCACTGATGGTGCAGTCAGTGCTGGAGAAGAATTGGAATGAGGGATTATGAAGAACTGTTAGTGCTCCTCCATCCGTCCGCTCCCTCGGGACACACACATTAGAAAGACCTTAGAAAATCAAACAGCCCCAGTCTCTGGCTCTCATAAGCCTGAATCCCAGAGGTCTTTAAAGAAAGAAGATGTACGGGTGAAGAAAACAGTGAGACAGAGAAGTCAATACTGAGAAATAAAATACATTTTACAGAATACGGTGAATATGGTGGGAAGTGATACCTGCAGTTTATCAAAGGGTCACACATTCTGCGGACCAAGATTGGACATGATATGAATTTTATTAAATGACTTTGTCTTGAAGTTCATAGAGGAAAATTTGAACTGAATTGGCCACACAGGACTTTGAATCGAAATTAAATGAAAATTTAACTAAATTACAATTAAAATAAATTCAGCAATCACATAATAAAGGAATTTAATTAGTCAAGCAAATGTTTGACAAAACAGAAGATTGAATCATTAATTTTCACTAATTATGTAAATAATTTTTACTCAACTTATTAAAAATAGATTTAAATAGTATCAAAATACCTTTAATTTTTAAAACCAAAAACACTAAGTGGAGAGCTGGTTTCTATAGTATATGTGATATATGATATGTTATATATGAAATTAACATTATGTAAAACACACATTATGCATAGATTCACTGCTGGATTTAAACGTTTGGAGTAGCTGAGATTCTGTGATGTTTTGTAAAGAAGTGTCTTCTGCTTACCAAAGAAGCATTTATTTGATGAAAAACCAATTAAAAACTGAAATATTATGAAATAGTATTGGCATTTAAAAGGATGTTTTCTGCTTTAATGTATTAATAAAATGTAATTTATTTATGTGATGCACAGCTGAATTTTCAGTACCATTAATTGACTCAAGATCCATATAGAAATAATTCTAATATGCTGATTTGCTGCTCAAGAAGTAATCATGTTTATTATTATCAATGATGAAAATGGTTTTCTTTTCTTTCTTTTTTTTGTGGAAATCTTGATACTTCAGTTGAATAGAAAGTGCAAAATATGAGCATTTATTGAAAAAATATATATATATTTCTAACATTGTTATTTAATGTCTTTGCTGTCATTTTTTATCAAATTACTGTCCTTCCTAAATAAAAGTATTAATTTATTTAAACAAAAAATGAATTACAAATAAATGTAACAAAATTAACAATAATGTAAAAATGTTTCTGAAAATACCATATGTTGTACATATAAATGTTTTTATGGGTAATTCATTGTAAAAAAAATAAAAACATGCAGCAGTTAAATCCAGTAAATCTGAAGAATTGAATTAAAAGGCAGCTCTCACTGTGATTCTGGTGCACAAAGCTGCTGCAGCTTTTCCTGATCGCCTGACCTTTAGTGATAAGAACATGTCTGAGCGAATACACGTGTGCAATGTTACACAATGGTGATCAGCAAGACACAGGGATTTTAAAGTCTGAGTTTATAACTCATACCACGGTGTGTGCGGAATCTCCTTTGCTCATAAATGTTTGTGTCCACTTGTAAGCCTGTGATGTAACACTGTGCGTACTAGAAAACTTACTGTTAGCCAAGAGTAATATATTCCAACAGGACTTGCGTGTGTATGTGTGTGAAGACAGATCGTGTGGCAGCTTGAGCACAATCACACACACACTTACGCACACAGATTGCTTCAAGCCAAACAGAGCGTGGCACACCGGCATCAGATTAAGACCTGAGATTTGTGCCCTTCAAATCCTGCACTGTCCAAATATCAGCAAGGGAGATCCGAAGAGAGCAGTTACATAACACACTGAACATACAGCTGATATCAGCTCTGTTCAGAACCTCAGTGAGCTGCCTGACTGTCTACTGTCTACATAGACTGCTACCCTCTTAGGGGCCATTCACACAGCATGTGTTTTTGCATATAAAACAGCTAAACTGAGCGCGACGGAATTGAGCAAAAAATATACTTTGCTTAGGCAACACCTCTGTCTGTCACACTTTAGCAAGATAGCTGTGTGAATAAGTATTAACATCCAAAGAACATGCACATGTTGGATAAAACAGTCCATTTTACTTGAGATACTTTGCAGGATTCAATGACTGAATTTTGGCCATGTTCCATTAAGATTTAATGGATTACCAAGCCACCAGTAAAAGTTGACAACACTACAGGAAACCATGTTTTATTGGTTTTAATGGTTAATAGTTCATGGTTTGTAATGTTTGTAATGGTATTTATAGTGAAAACCATCATTTCTTTGATGTTTCGATTTGTTTTAGTTTTTGTTTTGTTCTTTTCAGCAGGGGATGAAGTTGCAATTTAGTAAATTTAAAATATTTTAAAGCAACTGTGTGTAGTTTTGTGGTTTGTGGGACTTAGGAGCCCCCTTCAGTTAAGTGAGTCGATTACTGTCGTAAATAAGATATTACTGTCGTGATTGCAGTGGATCGCAATGTGCATTTGTTGCAAGCAGTCAGCTTTTTTCAAGGAATGTCATGCCCACTGACCAAACATAGTCCCAGAACAGATGATTGGGAGTTGTGAGGGAAAGAAACAGAAGTCGTCCCCTTTTAGAAGTCGTTGTACCATCTTAATGATTTTGAAACTCATATTTCAAAGTTAAAAATGTAATGCCATTTCTTCAACATTAAACATAATATCAAATGACACACTACAGTTAAAATTTAAATCAATTACTTTGCATGTACTTTGGTATTATAGTCTACATGAAAAATTAGGTGAGCTTATTTTAAACATTACAAACAATAATATTAAAACATAATGATTTGAACTGACTTTACTAAATATCACCACATTACCACTAATACAAGTACATTTTGACCTTGTGGGGCCTTTTTTTTGTCACCATGAGGAAACAAGCTAATAAATCATACTGAATGAAGTTTATGAAAATCTAAAATAGCTGAAAGTTTTGTGTGAGGCGTAGGTTTAGGGGTAGGGATAGAAAAAAAACTGTGTGTGCAGTGTAAAAAATGTATTATATCATATTAAAATCATATTATCTATATATCATATTATCTAAT
The DNA here is from genome assembly GCA_027564155.1 of Gymnocypris eckloni scoliostomus. NCBI lineage: Eukaryota > Metazoa > Chordata > Actinopteri > Cypriniformes > Cyprinidae > Gymnocypris > Gymnocypris eckloni. The sequence goes on along the minus strand of CM050415.1, from coordinate 27,544,813 downwards.
GTTTACATAAAACATGAAAACCAGTGAGTGAGTAAAAGGAGTAAGAGACATTGACAGCATCATGTGCAGCTAACATACCTGCATACTGTCCACAGGATGAGATTACCTTAACTATGTCAAATTTAGAGTAAAAGGAAGCTAGGGATCTTTATCGTGTTGTTTAAACACCAGGCTAATTATATTAGTCTCTAAATAAATGCTATCTTTTCATATCACAGACTAAATATAGCACACCCTACAGGTGTGTCTCTAAACTGCAATGACTTTCACATAATCACAAGAGGTCTGTGCTTTACAATGAAAAAGAAATCACACTACTGTTATTATTTATACTACATACTGACAATCAATGTATAGCCTGAATACACTGTAAGTTGCTTTGGATAAAAGCGTCTGCTAAATGCATAAATGTAAATGTAAATTATTTCTGCAGTGAGCTTCTTCTTTTTTTTTTACCCATTTAAGTAGGACTTGAATATCGTTATATTATTATTGTTTTTGAAATATGGTTAAAATGTACTTCCAAATGCACAGACAAATTATAAACTAAAATATGCTTTGATGGTATTTCTAATAAATGTAATGTATTTCAATGCATTCTTTATTGCACATTTGTATTGAATTAGTATGTTTAAATTTGTTAACTTAAATGTAATATTGAATAACACACCAGAATTCAAATTAGTATCAATGTGCTTCAGTATTAAAATAAGTACATCAAAATAAGTGTATTTCTTCAAACCCCAACAAAAAGACAATTAAAACACAGATCACAAATGTACTTTGAGTAAAACTTTTAATATGACATTATTACAAATTGTACGTTTTAAAATTGCACTATAAATGTGTTAAAAAACAAAGTTTACTTAAGTGTCCTTTTATTTCATTAATGTATATCTTCTGCAAGTAGAGTTTACTCTTAATATTTGATGAACACTACAAGTATGCTATAGACCACAGATTTAGTTCTTAATTAAGGGGCTCAGATGTCCCAAATCCTGCTGCAATTTGCATACTGTGTTCAGAGGACAATAATTGATACTGACATCCTAAATGTGAGAGTCTGTCATCACAGTGAATCCGAGACTGCCTATCTGTCACGTGTATCACATTCCCACTTGTGTCAGTAATCCTGATAGCTCACATTCACTCTAAACAGCGGTCCCGCCCTGTTCTCAATCCAGCCAATCAGCTGTACTCACACTCACTGGCCCACAAATCTGTCCATCCCTTCACCTGGATTTATTTGATTTTGATTTTGTTTAATCCACAAAAATAGGAGAGGTGAACTGCAATGATCTGTAATGCGTTCTGGTAATGATACAGCAAAACTGCCCTAATTCCATAATGATGCGACTCAATATCATTAATGACCAATTAACCTATATTAAAAACTTATACTTCTATGTAGAATTACTTTTTTATATAGGATTTGTTGAATTTAAATATTCCTTGCATTAAGACACCAAATCATAAAGTCTTTGTGTTTCTGTGACAGCTGCACTGTTGCAAAGAATAATAGCTAAACATTTTTATTTAAAAAAATTACACAAAATATTTACAGTTTGCCTAATACATCTTTCTCAGTGTGCCATTTCAACATGATTTTATTTGTTTTTCTAAATCTGTAACAGTGATACTGTAAAATATGGGTATGTTGGATGACTTCCAAACAGCATCATGCTGTATCTTATGAAAAGCCTAAAGCTCAGTGGAAACCAAAAACTAATCATGAAACTTGTGGTCAATTAGTGAGGTTGATTCTAACGAGTGTTTTTAATGACACCAGACTGTGTGGGGATCTTTTATTATCGGCAGCATGTTGATGTGTGGATTGCTGAGGAACGAAGTGGACCGTTGATTTAGCATCAGGAATAGACTAAAGGGGTGTTTAAATGACAGTTTTCAGCTAAAACAGAAAACGTCCCAGGTTATGTATGTAACCATGGTTCCCTTTCAGTTGGTCATTCCGAGTCACGTCAGTGCGGGCATTACGGCGCAGCAGTGGTGGTCACGGTCGCACGTGAGAGAAAAATATCATCTTCAGAAAAAGATCATCTGTCAGCAGGACAGCCACACCAGGAGTGTGCGGTGGCCAGCTCCCCTGCGTGCTTCAGCACTAAAAGAGCATTTCTCTAAAAGAGCAACACAGGTGATTGCGTCTATTTAAAGATCTCTTATCACCCATGCATTTCTGGATGTGGGAGCATACATATGTAACCTGGGACGTTCCCCTCTGGGAACTCGAGCTGCATCGGAAAAGCTAGGGGAACGAGATGTCCATGCTGCCAGACTTGCAAATCCCTGCCTAGTGTGGGAGGGCACAGCTATGGCAAGAGACCAGAAGCAAATCTAGGTCATAGAACCTGACAAACGTGAGGGGCATAGACCATCCCGCCCCTCATGAATGAATGAATGAACGAATTAATTATGCATTTATATAGCACTTTATTGTGTATTGCTGTACACCCAAAGCACTTTACAATCATGGGGGGGGGGTCTTTCCTCAACCACCACCAGTGTGCAGCATCCAATTGGGGAGGGGAGATCAGAGGACTCGAGGTTATAAGATAGCATCCTGATCCACCACTTAGCATAAGCTGCTCTGGCCGGAGGCCTTAACCTCAGTGCATTGTGCTGAGGAAACGTGTAACCAGAGGGTTCTTGGCTACTGAAAGGCCACCAAGAGGGGCGTAGTAGGCCACTATAGCCGCCACGTAGACCTTCAGGGTGAAGTGGGTTAACCCAGTGGAGAAACGGGCCCGCAAGAACTCCAGCACTGTACCAAATGGGCAGTTAACTGGGTCAAGCTAGCGGTCTCCGCACCATGAAGTGAAGAGTTTCAACTTCAGGGCATACAGTTTCCTCATTGAGGGAGATTTCAGATTTGAGGATGGTCTCAACCTCATTTGAGAGAGACCAGAGACTAACCAGAGACTATGAGTTGTCTCCCCTCGGGGGCTTCACCCACAGCTTCCACAACTCCGAGCAGGGGTGAACGATCATGCCCTTCACCTATGAGAGGCGATCTTTCCTGACGAGAATCCCCCATGGAAAGCCGTTGAGGAGAGAAATCAGGTCCGAGAACCATACTCGACCCTTTCAGAATGGGGTTATAGCAATTGGTGGACCCCATCCCGGCGCACTTTCCTAGAACTCCTGTGAGCAGAGTGAACGGGGAAAGGCGTACAGACAAAGCCTCGGCCAAGTCTATACCATAGCATCCAGCACCAGTGGAGCTGGATGAGTCAGAGAGAACTAGAGGGGACAGTGCGATGTCTGACAAGTCGCAAACAGATCCACCTGAGCCTGGCCCAAAACTCTCCATATCTGCTTCACCACCTCGGTGTGAAGCATCCATTTCCCGGGCCTCAGCGCGCCACCCGGATATAAAAACAATAACAGTCTCCTTGGAAAAAAATTGCTTCAGAAGTGCGCTTTCCCTCAAGGGGGAAAAACTGCAGCACAGGCTTCCGCCCCGAGAGAGCGCTAGATCGGGGGAATGCAGGTGGAGATAGGGCGAGCCCGTCTCCAATCCGTCCGCCAGATCTTCAGCAGTAGCGGGACTGGACCGTGAGATCACAGGCACGGACACACTCCTCGGAGCATACCCGGCGGGAGCGGAATGTATTGCAGCGGGGAAAAGCACAATCAGCACCTCCTTTTTTTTTCTCAAAAAAGCTGACTGTGCGAGCTCCGCTCGCCAGAGATATTTCTGTCTTTATAATTATATTCGTTTACAATATGTTTGTGCAAACAATAAGCTTTGCGAAAGTTCATCGAAATCCTCCATGTCCACCTCCTCGGAGGAAGACAGGCGGAGCGTCGAGCCCATTCTCCGGAGGGAAGAAACCGTGGAGCGGGCTTCCGATCCCAGAGAGCGGGAGCTGGAATTGATGAGAAAGGAAGAAGATAGAGGCTCGCCCGTCTTCATTCCCTCCATCTGATCCATCTGTGACTCCCACGAGCACAGCCACTGCTGCGCCTTGGCGTAATCAGAGCCGGCACCGCGAGGAATGCAGGTGAAAGCTCCCTCCTCAAAGAGAGGTTTCCGGGAGCGAAGCATACACAGTGGAAGCCACTCACAATGCGGGCAGTCGGCCCCCTCGAGAGCCGACTCTGCATGCTTCGCTCCCAATCAGACCACGCACAAACTGTGTGTATCCCCACTCGTTTGATGTAGTGTGGGCACGGAGGAACACACAATCTGTAACGTGATCTGCTTTCGCGCTTATGCTTTGTCTTTGCTTTATTCTTTTCTCAATTTAGACATACTGGAACTTTATATGTTGCCGGAATTGTAAATTGACAAACAACAGTAAATAAGACTCACAGAATATAGATCGTGACTGACACACACAGAGAGCTTTGCTGAATGACAGAAAGCTGGCGCCGGCTGCACCTCACTTGCTTTTAAGCTTCTTAATCATGACGTCACCCGCACCTGATGTCTCGCCATCAATTGGACTGATTACACATATGATTCAGAGCTTGATATCGCTGAAGATGTTCCCCTAGTGTTTTCCGATGCAGCTCGAGTTCCCGGAGGGGAACTTTGTACGTGTTTTGGCTGATTATTTACAGACTGTCTTCTGTACAAAGTTATTGTATAAATATACATTAAGAAGCATCTTAAACGAAAGATGGCCCAATACAAACTATTTACATGCTGTATTATCATTCGTATCGTTCAGATTAGTACTTGATCAACAGATTTTAGATTTTACTGACAACTGAACAGTATAACAGTAACACTGGTTCCAGGTCATTCTTATTGTGAATACAGTATGGGACCCTGGAGCACAAAACCAGTCATACGTAGCACGGGTATATTTGTAGAAATAGCCAACAGTACAGTATATGGGTCAAAATTATAGATTTTTCTTTATGCAAAAAATCATTAGGATATTAAGTAAAGATCATGTTCCATGAAGATATTTTGTAAATTTCCTACCATAAGTATATCAAAACTTAATGTTTGATTAGTAATACACATAGCTAAGAGCTTTATTTTGACTGATTTACATGCGATTATTCTCACTCTCAGATTCCAGATTTTCAAATAGTTGCATCTTAGTCAAATATTGTAAGCTGATCTATTTTGTATATATATATTACAGTGTATGTAATGTTTATTTAACCAAGGAAATGAGAATTCTGTTTGAATTTACATTTGATTAAAAAAAAACTTTGAGGACATTGCATCCTAGTTGCTTTTATTATTATATTATGTTTCATCATAGACCCTAGTTTTTTTTTTTTTTTTTATCATTTATAGTCATTGGATCTTGCTGTGATTTGTTTAGAGACAAAAGCCTTTAAAATAGCTTTGTAACCCTTCCCATAATGATGGATTCACAATAGTTAGTAAGTCATCAACAGAATAAGCTTGTTTTGCTTATATCTTTAACACATTGCACCTTGTTATGATAGGTTGTATTGTTAAAAAAAGAAAAAGAAAACAACTGTATTTTCAATAAACTAGCTATTACATTTATTTTGTCATTTTAATCACTTGACCGACTTTATTAGGACTGCACTGGCCTACAAATCATCAAGCATGTTTAGCTTCAAGCAGATCAGCTGAATAGGAAACTGGATAAATTATTTTCAAGAGGGGCGGACAGAACAGGCCAGGCGCAATCTTGGAAATCTGCCCTGAATGTGTGTTTGAGAAGTGGATCGTGTGTCTGAGGTCTGCATGTTTGGAGGCCCTAGAGAACACCGTATGCCAGGATCCACCACCGTGGCTTAAATGGGTCAGTATGATAGTATGTGTGCTTCTTCTTTATAAATTTAATTTGCATCTAAAGTTGATTTCGACAGCTGGAACAAGTTAACCAGCCTACTGGGAAAAGTCCCAGGACTATTTAAGGCCAGTCCATCTATTCTCAACCTTATTTTTTGCCCGTCTTTTAAAGAGTAAAGACATCACTCACTGTCAGACGACTTAAGGATTCAGGGAACATGCTCTGTTTAAACAAAGTTAGCAACACGGCAAAGCTCTCCTCCCAAAACAAATCGATATTTAAGTAACTCAAGTTGCTTTGAGAGTCATTCAGCAAATGCAATTGTCTGAGCCAGCAGCTCAGATTATTTTGTTATTCTAGATGCAATGTCATTGTTATTCATCATGTTCACATAAACACAGACTCAGTTTCATTTCAACCATTGACCTCATTAAACTCACGTTTGATAGCTTTGTGCTGATTCACGTAGCTTTTTTAATAATATTAATATCTAATCCTTATTCTGCTCTGTTATTAGTCTTCTAAAATTACATTTATAACAAAGGATTTAAAAAAAACTGTTTATTTCAATAGAGGTCCCATTCCCTTTGGTTTGATACTGTTTATGTGCTGCTCGTCTCGCCAGGTATTTAGAACAAGGACATGTATCGCTAATATTGGTGTTTAGAACAATTTAGTGATGATGTGCATGTGAGTTTAGGATTCCATGTACCTAGAAACCTGATCCGTAAACCCAGAAAATCAAATTAGTTTCCCAGACATGTCTCGTTTCTGTTTGAGAAACACACTAAGGCCCATTCACATCAAATGCAATACCTATACAAGGAAGGGGGGAAACTATGAAAGGGAGAGAATTTCTCAATTGTCAATTGTCTTTTTTTTATGTAGAATACAAATTAGTACAATATGCCAATATATTTAAGCTTTAACTGATATAGCTCACAAGCTTGACTTATATTGAAAACCAAAGTAATCTCGCCAAAGTAATATTTATATAGTGGACAAATGCAAAGTTACTGCAAATAATAAACAGAGTGTACATTAAATCAATAATTGGGACACAAATTGCTGCACATAAATGTTGGAGAGAAAATACCATTTAGTCATCTATGTTTACATTTTTTTTATTATACACAAACTGTTTATCAACCTCCTTTACCACCTATATTCTAGTTATCACCAAGACATTGCTACCACCTAACACTGAATAGCAGGATATCATGGCAATGCCCTAGAAACCAGCTACAACACCCTTACAACTACCTAGCAGCCACTCAACCACTATATTAAAGCCAATAACATCAAACCTGTTCAGACTGACTAATTATTCAAATGGTAAAACTTTATTTTAGGGATCAGTTCTCACTGTTAATTAGTAAAACGTTATAAAAAGTTTTTCTTCTGCGTTTTGGAAGAGAGTTTCATATATCAGTATTGGAGAAAGTTACTTTTAAAAGTATTGCATTACAATATTACATTTTGCTTCCTAAAAAGATAACTATTTATGCTACTTTTTAAATCTGGGCAGGGCTTGCTTGTTAGTTTTTAATATAAATTAATTGAATATATTAAATCTTCTTTTTCAAATTTTAAAAAGCCCTTTTCACACCAAAAGTCAAACGAATGACGCCTCAGGCTGAAGGAAATGTAAATTCATGTATGTACAGTAGAGGGCGCAGCTCAAACAAATTGCATAAAGAATATGACGCAGGGTAAGAAAGTTCAACACTATTCAGCAATAACAAAAATGAAACACAAATGTGTAACTGGATCATCACAGGTCAGTAGCAAGACACTGATTAATAAAATGGGATTAAATACATAAATTATATTTGTCTTTTTAACATTTAATTATAGCAGGTTTGTAGAATATTCTGAGTTTGCATTTCACTGTTTTTATTATTTTTGAGAAATACTGAATCTGTTTTGTGCAGGTGAGATGAGTAATACATATTTCATATTTAGTTCATATTTAGTCTAGAACTACAGTAACATCATGTTCACAGAGCACACACAATGCCTCTGCACTTACTCCCAATTTCTCTCAACATGGCAACATGAGAGATGTCAGTCAATACATGAAGAACAAAGTAACTGGCATTACTTTTTTGAAAAAGTAAGTTATTTCCATCTACATTAAAAAGTAATTAATTACCTTACTAGTTACTAAAAATGTTGCATACAAACTTCAACACTGACAAAACCTTGTTCACATGGATCCATGAAAACGTCTCCGGTTACTATCGTAACCTTGGTTCCCTGAGAGCGGGAACGAGACATCACGGAGAAACTCTCCGTTATGGGAACTCCTTCCCTCCAACCTTTCCTGAAGACCTATTGGCTGACGCCAGTCCAAATGACTGGCCAATTGTCGCGAAGCATGCAAATACGACGAGCTCAAGAGGCTGTATCAAATGCGGAGCCCGCGACAATATGTCGGAATCTGATACTGAACGCCGCTTGGCTGGACAAGCAGTGATCACGGCGATCACGTGATGTCTCGTTCCCGCTCTCAGGGAACCGAGGTTACGATAGTAACCGGAGACGTTCCCTCTCGAGCTTTCATGAGACATCACGGAGACATCATTCAATCCCACCGTGAGAGAGGCTACGGGCTAGAGGGTGACACAGGAGTGAGTTCTCAAACCTCTCCCGTCCCACTCCCACAAAAATGAATCTCTTCCCGTCCCAATCCCACGAAAAAACTGGGGGAAAATCCTGTCCCGTTCCACTCCCGGAAGAATGACTCCCATTCCCTCCCACTCCCGTGTTGTTGTTTTTTTTTTTTGCCGAAATCTGTCAGTTACAGTAAAAATATAGTACAGATCACAGCGTGCCCACCTTACTAGTTGAATAAAAACCCAAAATGTCGTTTTGTTATTATATTGAACTGAAAGCCATCTTATGCACAGTGTTGCACAGATTCAATTTCATGTAAATCATCCATGCTAACACACACGACTTCTATATATATCTTTTTTTTTTTGACATTTCACTCTCTATAGATATATTTTTAAAAGACGGAGTTTCAAGTTTCGCTCAAGTTCACATGAGACCTAAAGCGCATCCTGTTTGCTTAAAAGCGAAAACGTTCGTTGTTATTCTGAGTGCACACAAATAACGTAGAGTCTTTACAGATTCGAAAGATGTATTAGGCTACTTTTATCTGTATGACCAAAAGATTTTAAGAGCAAGTGAGCGGGAGCCTGTCCTGCAGCAAACGCTTCCACACAAACACTTCAATAGCGCACATTTCTCTAGGTTAACATCATATTGAGCGGCCATGTAAAGTTGCTACTACATACATCTTTCAAAGGAAAAGCCATATTTGAGGTTGATGAATGATAGGTGAGCGTTTGGATGTCCTGCCCGAGTGTATTACCACATAGACCAGCCGTTAACAATCTGTCCATCACGGACTGCGTCATTCACTTAACCAGCCACACCAAAGCAAACAGGAGGAGAGCATAAAGAAACAGGGCAACTAGAATTGAGTTCAGAATTAAAATATACAGTTTATAGTTTATTTATATAAAAGGTATATTTGTGTGTAAAGTTGGGTATCACATTACTATTCCCGGTCCCACCCACTCGTGTGAATGAGTGAGGAGCTAAGTTATTGTGCTTTGCACACTGCAGAACGCCGCTCTGAGGCGGGGAGATCCCTTTGCTCCCGCATCTGCCCTCGGCTCTCCGCACCACCATGGAAGGGGGACGTGAGAAGCCAGGCTGATGTCCTGTCCTGCAGGTTCGACGGGGGAGAGGAATGCGGATATTAGTCAGCATGAGCTCATCACCTGAAGTCCTGAAGGTCCACCGCTGAACAGAGGACTATCTTTAAGAAAATGTCATACTCACCTGAACGCTGCAGAGGAGCGGCCATAGGCCTGTCCTCGAATGAGCGAACCTTAACTGTGAGCTGTAATAGTTTAAGCCATAATCTAGGTTCAGCAAAGTGAAGAAAAGATTCTGACGTATTGTCGCTGGCTCCGCATTTTTATACTCTCGAGCTCGTCAGATGTTGCATGCTGTGCGACAATTGGCCAGTCATTTGACTGGCGTGAGCCAATAGGTCTTCAGGAAAGTTTGGAGGAAGGAATTCCCATAACGGAGAGTTTCTGCGTGATGTCTCGTGAAAGCTCGAGAGGGAACTATTATTAACACTGTGTTAAGGTCTGTTCACACCAAGAATGATAACGATATTAACGTTCACACCAGTGGACGATATCGAATATATCGTCGATATATTACATTGCTTCCTAAAAAAGTAACTATTTATGCTACTGCTACAGGGGGCAGGCGTGGCTCTAATGGATAGAACGTCGGACTTGTAACCCGAGGTTGTGGGTTCGAATCTCGGCTCCGACAGGAATTGTCCACGACTGAGTTGAGACCCTTGAGCAAGGCACCAAACCCCAACTGTTCCCCGGGTGACTGAGGTGAGACCCTTGAGCAAGGCACCAAACCCCCAACTGCTCCCCGGGCGCCGCAGCGTCGGCTGCCCACTGCTCCAGGTGTGTGTGCACTTGGATGGGTTAAATGCAGGGAACACATTTGACTGCTGGTTATACTCTGTATAATTGTGTATGTGACAAATAAAGCTCATCTGAGCTTAATAATTTGTATTTATTATTATTATTGACTGTTTATTCTAAGTGCATCTGCCGCTTTAAATTCTTGCGCATGTTATATCAGGATTGATTCTGATTGGGTGTCAATGTTTATAATTCATCAGCTGGGAAAGGGATCATTCTGAAGGTGATTCCAACGATATCGTTTCTCTGTGCCTTTATCGTTATAGCTGTGGTGTGAACTCTGCTATTCTTTAATATTGCGAATTTTTAGAACCACATATTTATCGTTATCTTTATAGTTATCGTCCTTGTGTGAACAGGCCTTTTATTTTGGCTGGTCAAGTAGTTGGGAATGTTTCTTTTTAAAGAAACACTATTGTGTCTGCGCACATGCGCATTCCTATTGAACATGTAAAACACATGCACATGACGTTACCTTTATTCAATTTTTGTAGTTTTACACAAAGAAAATCACAGTATCCTTTTCAAAAACTTGCGTTTTGAAACATTTTCAGTTTTCAGGTCACCAAAATGGCATTTTTATGTAAATGAACAGCCAAAACGTACCAAAAATGTTTTTTTTTTTTTTTTTCCCTGCCTTTTTCACCCATTCCTCTGCCTGCACCTAGCATCCCCATTTGTTTGAGGCTATAGATTACAGGTAATAATGTTCAAAGCAAAATCGCCTTCTGTGTGAATGGCACCGAAGACTATATAACCTTCAAATCAACCTTAAAATTTTAAAAGCTTCCAGACAGAGCTCTGTTATACCAACAGTCAAAGTCCATCTTAAAGAACTTTCCTGGAGTTGTTAAACCTCAGCTCTAGTGAGGGTTCACTCTTAGTTGAAGACGGCAAACAATGGATCAGCAGCAAATTATAGTCTGTGGAAATGAATGTTAATGCTGTGTTGGGGTGTTCTGCAATGTCAGAAAGCAATAATATGCATATGCATTCATTTGCGGAATAAGCATAGCTGCTATAGCACACATTAGCGATTATTTTAATGCTTCTGATTGAATTTTAAACAATGGGACTTGATATAAAAACACTACACTGTGGATGAGACCCTGTATAGTGAATTGATTCTGAATCTGTTCCTCATTAAGTTCCCTCCTTAAAACATTGCTCTGTCCGGTACCCATAGAGTTCAAATGCAAACGAGACATTAATCAAAGCTGTGGATAAGTGGCTGGAACCTTAATGCCAATGTTTTTTAGCTAAAGAGATGTTCACTCCTTCTCTAACCTTACATAACTCTAAAGTTTTCTGGAGAAGTCTGCGAGGAGGAGCCATGTTCTAACAACCAGGCAATCCCTCAGATTTCCCTCGGAGGGCTGGAGGGGTGACGGAAGACAGAATTCGGGTGGTTTGTTTATTTTGTTTTGACTTGGGGGTTCGAGATTATTGGAGGAGCAGAAGCAGAGATTAATAAATGATTATGTGTTTGTGTGCACAGCGGCAGAAGAGAAAGCTGAGAAACAGCAGAGTCGTATCAAAGACTGTGAATTTCAAAAAATCTTTAAACTCCGCTGCTGTTTGAGCATACTGACATCTGCACAACAACAGTTGAGGCAAACTGGTAGGAAAATAAACAACTCATGAAAAATTTAGAGTGGTGAGAAAAGGACATATTCTAAACAATATGGGTTGTTTGTTTCTCAAAATTTATTTGGACTTTAATACTGTGTGAAATTTTATTACAAGAGTAATTACAATGTAATTACAAAACTTAGGTTAGTCTGGCACTTTCTTGTATAAAGCATGCATTTTTAGCAACTTTATCTTTGTTATTTTAGTTTCAAGTTTAGTCTTTATTTTTCCCTTAACATTGTGGAAATCATTTTAAATCCTTTTTTGAAAATGTTTCAAGATCAATAGTGTACATCCTAGTTGGTTAAATAATGTTTTAGATTGGTTGAAATTGCTGATTGATCAAAGAGGGTAAAGGTAAAGAAGCGTTGTGGCTGGTTTTATGAATACTAAGCATCTTCCATATGAGAAGTCTCAGGAAGTGCCATGTGATATGGATGTGATATATATTACGTGGTCGGTTGAAATTTCGTTGGACAAGCTTTATGCCTGTTATATTCCTCCAGTGGTCATGTTTCATTCAGATCTGCTGCTGTCTATGGAGCATGTAAGGGAGGTGTTGTGCAGTCATGCATCCGTGTTTCAGTCAGTGGGTGTTTGCTGATGGGGCGTTGTGTTTAATCTTTCTCTGTGCTTGGTCTGTTTTGCATGAGCAGTTCATTCTCTGCTTTCGTTATAAAACACTTTTAGGCCTTTAGTTCCTTGGATCTGCATTAGGCTTCTATTTATCCCACTAAATGTTTGCAGCTTGTGTCATCATAAACTGAATGAAGTGAATCAGATGTGAAGCACAGTGTAAATCACTAGGCTTGAAGCTCTGTTCATTTGCATTCATAGACATGTCACTGCTGGAGACCCAACTGATGCAATCTAATGCATAGAGATTTTGCCTTCTGCTACACATCGATTTCAAGTTTGGTAACCTCTGACCTGTGAATTCACATAGCACAAAAATATTTGACCAACGAAGGATCCAAATGTCATGGACTGACCTCTTGAATTCATGCACTTAAGGCAAGACGCCCCAGTTGAAAAGAGAAAGCACACACACATTAACACACACATACACACACACACAATGGATGTCACCATACACTCTTAAAAATAAAGGTGATTCAAAAGGTTCTTTATCATAGAATAACCTTTTTTGGTTCCACAAAGAACCATTTAGTCAAAGGTTCTTTAAAGAAACATATCCTTTTTATAATCTGAAGAACCTTCTTTCACCACAAAGAAACTTTTGTGAAACAGAAAGGTTCTTCAGATGTTGAAGGTTTTTTATGGAACCATTTAAACAAAATGAATGTTCTATGGCATCGTGAAGCACCTTTATTTTTAAGAGTGTACTTACCCAGTTGATTGATCACATTAAGAATTGCAAAAAAAAATTGTATTGAAAAAAAATGTATTACAATGTTTTTCTGGAAGGTTAAAATGTTCAACACTTGTTAGAAGAAGCAGTCGAGCATCAGAAGAGGACAGCAGTTTGTAAGAGTTGTGTCTTGTATTCTCATTAGATTTAAGCTTGGTTGTCGTTGCTGGGAAACATTATTTTGACTTACTGTGTTTTACTGTGGAAAATGCATTCTCAAGTGACATTTGTTGTCGTGCAAATCACGGGAATTTCCCAGTTTTGATGGATATCCAAAAGGCAAGAGTGAGTAGGCCGGCAATAGGTCTAAGCAAAAACATCAGTCCGATCAGGTAACCAAAACAAAGGGGATAATCCAGGTACTTGATAAACAGAGAGCTAAGCAGAATCATACACAGTAGTCAGGCAGAGAAGATCAGGAAATAACGCTCGGTAAGGCAGGTAAACTGGCAATACTTCGCACAGGCCCAAACAGCTAGCATGCTTATAAATGCTACAAACAGGAAATGAGTGTAGAAGTAGAGGGAGTGGAGCACAGTCAGTACTCGGGTGAGGGCTAGGCAGAATCTAGGCAGAATCATACACAGTAGTCAGGTAGAGAAGATCAGGAAATAGCGCTCGGTAAGACAGTACCCCCAGTACGAATCCAGTCGTCTACCACTGGGACCGAGGAAGGTTCGCCAGACCACGGGAACAAGGGGGGCTGGAACCCCAGGATGCACTGAAAGGGGGTCAAGCCCGTGGATGTGTGTGTGAGAGAGTTCTGAGCATATTCCGCCCAGGGTAGAAACTCAGACCATCGATGTTGCTCTCGACTGTAGTAGGTTCGCAAGTATCTGCCGATTTCTTGGTTGAGGCATTCAACTTGGCCGTTGGCTTGAGGATGATATCCTGACGTGAGACTAACGTTGATATCTAATTGCTTACAGAACGCTCTCCAGACTTGGGAAGTGAATTGTTTGCCCCGATCGCTGACAATATCTTCTGGGAGACCATATACTCTGAAGACATGGTGGAACAGGGCTTGGGCTGTTTCCATGTCAGTGGGTAGTCCTTTGAATGGGATTAAGCGACAGGATTTGGAGAAACGGTCTATAATGACTAGAATGGTGGTGAAATGGTCGGAGGGAGGTAGATCAGTGACAAAGTCTATGAATAGGTGAGACCATGGGCGTTGTGGGATGGGTAGTGGTTGTAGGAGACCGGAGGGTAATTCAAGACTTTACATAAGCGGTAACCTCTCTAGCCATTGCAGGCTACCAAAATGAATTTTGTAGCAGATGGATAGTGCGAGAAATACCGGGGTGGCCTGCACTAATGGAAGCGTGGATCCATTGCATGATACGTCGACGTAGACATAGGGGTACGTACTGTTTGTCAGGGGGCAGTGAGCAGGTGGTGGTTCATGTTGTTGTTCCTGTTGTAATTCCTCCATAATATCCCAGAAAACTGGAGCGAGGATGACCGAGAGAGGAAGGATGGGCTCCGGGATGAGATGTTCAGTGGGAACATCGTATCGTCTGGAGAGAGCATCTGCTTTAAAGTTCTTACTGCCGGGCCGATAGGTTACTGTAAACTGGAAGCGAGTGAAGAATAGAGCCCAACGAGCTTGGCGTGGGTTAAGACGTTTCGTACTTTTGATATACTCCAAATTTTTGTGATTGGTGATGACTTGGAACGGGTGGGCCGCTCCCTCTAACAAGTGTCGCCACTCCTCGATGGCTGCCTTCATGGATAGCAGTTCCTTGTTCCCCACATCGTAGTTTCGTTCAGCGGCTGTTAGTTTCCTTGAAAAGAACGAAGAAGAATTCTTTCCCCTTCAGAAAGTCGGGAGACGTTGAATTGCATGGGTTCGTCATGAGGGCGTGCCTCAATAGTGACTGGAATCTGTGAGCTGCTCGAACCTCCCCTGCTGCCCTTGCGTTTCGGGGCTGGTCTCATGAGGTTATCAATTCTTATAGCCAGAGTGACAAATTCAGAGAAGAAGGAATCCTCTCCTTTACAAGCTAGTTCGGTTTGCAGTTCAGTGTTGAGACTATGTTGAAACATGGCTTTTAAGGCGATATCATTCCAACCACTCTGTGTAGCAAGTGTCATGAATTCAACAGCGTATTCAGCGGCGGTGCGATTACCTTGATTGAGGTTAGTGATTTGTTATGACGAACAAAGCCTTTACATTGTTCGGCAGTACCATCAAACTTATCAGGAAGGGCAAAGCTTACCGTCTTCGGCGTGAGTGGTGGGAGTGATTGGATGTAGTGCGTTAAATGTTCATTGACGGATTGGAGCTTGGTTAGTTGTTCTTGGTACCCCTTTAACATCACGCTTTGATAAGCAAATGCTGCTTGCAGGTTTGAAACTTCCACTGGATTCATGGTGGGCGAAGTATTCTGTAACGAGGACACTGAAGCTGAGTGAGAATCCATGTGCGGAAGTTTATTAAAGGCAGTTATCACAAACACATATGAGAAGGCAGGCAGAGGGTCAAAACCAAAGTAGCAGTCCGATCTGTCAACATACAAAGGGGATATCCAAAAGGCAAGAGTGAGTAGGCCGGCAATAGGTCTAAGCAAAAACATCAGTCCGATCAGGTAACCAAAACAAAGGGGATAATCCATGTAATCGATAAACAGAGAGCTAGGCAGAATCATACACAGTAGTCAGGTAGAGAAGATCAGGAAATAGCGCTCGGTAAGGCAGGTAAACTGGCAATACTTCGCACAGGCCCAAACGGCTAGCATGCTTATAAATGCTACAAACAGGAAATGAGTGTAGAAGTAGAGGGTGGAGCACAGTCAGTACTCGGGTGAGGGCTCGCTCTGCTGGTTTGGCATTACACCACGGCAGCGGTCGCGGTAGCCCTTGTGTGAAGACCGACAAGTGTAAAGACGATCGACTCTACCTTGCACAACTCCACCGAGCAAGGACACCGACAGGGCACTTGAGTATTGCTTTTCTCTCCTTTCTTGAATTTTTTGTACAGCTTGTTCTCATCTACTTGTTTAGTCAATTGTACTTACTATGTGCTTTCAAATCTCTACTATTACTACTAACACACACTGTACGATGGAGGCAGGCCAATTCTAATAATCTACGGCCTGTCCCTCTCACCTCTACTACTTTACTCTCTATTTACATTGATCTCTGGAACTGCCAGTCTAGCTGTAAACAAAGCATATTTTATTTCCTCTATTGCTACTCTTTCCGGTTTCAACATCATGGCACTACCTGAGACTTGGATCAAACCTGAGGACACTGCTACTCCTGCAGCCCTCTCCACTAATTTCATTTTTTCCCACACCCCTCGCACAACTGGGAGGTGTGGAGGCACTGGTCTCCTTATTTGAAATGAATGGAAATTTGTAGTAGTTGGGTACGGGGTAACTTCTTGGAGGAGTTGGATGTGTTACTGTCAAACTTTCCTGAGGATGGTACTCCTCTGGTACTGCTCGGTGACTTCAACATCCACCTAAAAAAACCCAGGCTGCTGACTTCAACACTCTTCTCACTTCATTTGACCTCAAGCGAGTGTCTATTATGGCTACTCACAAATCAGGTAACCAACTGGACCTCATCTACACACGCTACTGCTCCACTGACAACACTTTAGTTACTCCACTGCACACCTCAGACCACTTCCTCGTCACTTCTAACCTCACACTAACTCCTGACATAGCACACACTCATCTGCAGGTCACCTTTCGGCATAACCTATGCTCGCTCTCTCCGTCTTGCCTATCCTTAATGGTTTCATTCTCACATCCTTCACCTGTCAGTTTTCAGCACTGGACACAAACAGAGCTACTGACACCCTTTGCTCTGCTCTAACATCTTGCTTAGACGAATTTTCCCCTTAATGTGCATCAGTCAATACTCTCTTCCTTCTCTTCAAATGTCTCCACTGCTAAAACGACATAATACCACAGCAAAATTGACAACTGTTCTGACTCTCGCACACTTTTCAAAACTTTATCTTCTCTTTTCTGTCCTCCCCCCCTCCTCCTTCATCAACTCTTTCAGCTGATGACTTTTCAATTGTCTTCACAAATAAAACAACAATCATCAGTGACCAATTACTCACACCACAAACTGATGATAACTTCATAAAGACAAATACACACTCGCTCACCTCCTTCTCTCCTCTCTCTGAAACGGAAGTTTCCAAACGTATCCTTTCAAATCATCCCACTACTTGTCCACTTGATCCTATCCCCACTCACCTCCTTCAGGCCATTTCTTCTTCAGTCATACTTGCGCTTACTCACATTAACAACAACTCTCTTCACACTGGTACATTTTCCACAACATTTAAGCAGGCTCGGGTAAGCCCTGCTCTAAATCCAGCACTTTTAGAAAACTACAGACAGGTATCTCTTCTTCCATTCATTGCAAAGACATTTGAGAGAGTTGTGTTCAACCAAATCTCTTTGTTTCTTGCCCAGAACAACCTTTTGGACAACAAGAAATCTAGCTTCAAAAGCGACCACTCAACTGAGACTGCCCTACTCGCAGTCACTGAAGCCCTGAGACTGGCAAGAGCAGCTTCCAAATCCTCAGTACTCATCTTGCTGGATCTGTCTGCTGCTTTTGACACAGTAAACCACCAGATCCTCCTGTCCACCCTCAGAAAGATGGGCAGCTCAGGAACCCACGCTCCTGTGGTTCGAATCTTACCTCTCAGATAGGTCTTTCAAGTCACAACTTCTTGCTACTGGGGTTCCTCGAGGCTCATAGCTTGGACCACTTCTCTTCTCTATCTATATGTCTTCGTTAGGATCGGTCATTCAGAAGCATGGCTTTTCTTATCACTGCTATGCTGATGACACTCAACTCTACTTCTCATTCCAACTAGATGATCCGACGGTAGCTCCTCATATTGCAGTGACATTTCTAGCTGAATGAAGGACCATCACCTTCAGCTCCTGCTAAGACAGAACTGATTGTGGTCTCAGCCAACTCATCACTTCACCACAACTTCTCTATACAGCTGGGTTCGTCGACCATAACTCCTCCCAGGACAGCCAGGAACTTCGGAGTTGTGATCGATGATCAGTTAAGCTTCACAGACCGCATTGCTACTACGGCCCGATCCTGCAGATTTGCTTTATACAACATTAGGAAGATTAGACCCTTCATGTCAGAGCAAGCCACACAACTCCTTGTCCAAGTTACCCCTCTCTTCATCAGGTTACACTGGCCACCAGTAGCCGCTCGCATCAAATTCAAGGTACTGATGTTTGCCTACAAGACAACAACTGGCGCTGCACCAATATACATAAACTTGCTAGTGCAAACTTATGTGCCCTCCAGAAGCTTGCATTCTGCAAGTGAATGACGTCTTGTGGTGCCATCCGAAAGAGGTACCAAATCACTCTCACGGACCTTTCCCTGGACTGAGTCCAGCTGCTGGAATGACCTCCCGATCTCAATTCGAGTCTTTAGCCATTTTCAAAAAACAACTACTGTCACATCTTTGTCGCCAGCACCTGACCAACTAATACTAACACTTTACCTATTATATTATTTTCTATTCTATTCTATTCTATTCTATTCTACTGCAAAATGATTAAATGTAAATGTTTAAATATGCAAAATCAGTATTTTTGAATAAATATGCAATAATCTGCATACATTTCCAGAACATAAATCTAAACATAAAATTCTAAATTATTTTTTTTGTATAAAAGATACAAAAAATATTTTGTATATTGCTTAATATTTTTTTTTTTATATATATATATATATATAAAACAAAACTGTACGCTAATTACAGATGACAGTATTCCCTACTAAGACTCTCTTATATCAGATGTATTAGAAGACGTGTTGTATTCTCACATCTATATTTCTTTGTCTTTGACTCATTAAAGTAAAGAACAAGTCTACTTACGTAAAGCAATGTTGCTATAAGTATAACGTTCATTAAAGTTTCACTTCATCCAAAAGTTGCGTCTCACTTTCAGGTCTCAGCAGGTTCCGCAGTCGATCGCTATGAACAATATTCCTGTGGGATTTCCACACCCACAGCCTCTACAGAAGCGAGCATGCCTTGCAGCGGCCTACTCCTCCATTCTCTGCATCTCCTGGGCTACGAGACTGCCGGAGCCTGAAGCTGCCCACCCTCCTGCACCTTTAACCCTCCAAACAACCACAAACACTGACTCACTGAAGACTCCTCATGCCTCCTATCAAACCGAAAACCTCCACACTTCATGATTTTAACAGCTTCTGATCGAGGAATTAAATGAGCTGTGGAGCTGAATCATAGAAAGTGAGATTTTACACTCTCTCATAAATTTCCAAAACCGACTTTCTTCTAAGGAACACCATAGAAGATTTTTTTTTAAAGTCTGAGCACTTTTCAAATTTTAAAGGTATAGGTTTAAAACAAAACTGTAATTGCAGTTAATATAATTTTTATAAAAAGACACCTTATATGAATAAGAGAGCATATTTTTATTTTTATCTTATTTTAATGTTAAAAAGTGCACTTTGTAATAATGTCAAATAAAAAAATCAATGCAAGGTACATTTTAGATCATTATATTTAAATATGTTTTCTTCTTTAAATTAAATTAAAGTGTATTTTTGATTTGTTAAACATACTAAAGAATGTGTAAACTACTTGATTATAATTAACAATAATTATAAAACAATAGAAGTAATTATGAAATTAAACATAAATATGTACTTCAATCCTACTTACAACCAGAATTCCGGAAATGTTGAGAAGGTTTTATTTTTATTTTTTTTTTTTTTTTCATGAAAACTAAAAGACTTTCAAACCACATACGCCAACATTTTATTCACAATAGAACATAAAGAACATTACAAATGTTTAAACTGATACATTTTACACTTTTATCCACTAAATAAGCTAAATTCAAATTTGATGTCTGCTCCAGGTCTCAAAAAAGTTGGCACAGGGGCAACAAAGGGATGAAAAAGCAAGACATTTTTAAAAGATTCAGCTGGGAAAACATCTAGCAACTAATTAAATTAATTGACATCAGGTCTGTAACATGATTAGCTCTAAAAGGGATGTCTTAGAGAGGCAGAATCTCTCAGAAGTAAGCATGGGCAAAGGCTCTCCAATCTGTGAAAGAGTGCGTAAAAAGATTGTGTAACACTTTAAAAACAACGTTCTTCAATGTCAAATTGCAAATGCTTTGCAAATCTCATCATCGACAGAGCATAACATCATCAAAGTATTCAGAGAAAGTGGAGAAATCTCTGCGCATAAGGGACAAGGCCAAAGACCTTTATTGAATGCCCTCAGACGACACTCATCGGCATGATCTTGTCATTGACATTACTAAATGGGCCCAGGAATACTTCCAGAAACCACTGTTGGTAAACACAATCCGCCATGCCTTCTGCAGATGCCAACTAAAGTTCTATCATGCAAAAAGGAAGCCATATGTGAACATCGTGCAGAAGCAAAGTCGTGTCCTGTGGGCCAAGGCTCATTCAAAATGGACTGTTTCAAAGTGGAAAAGTGTTTTATGGTCAGATGAGTCAAAACTTGACATTCTTATTGGAAATCACGGACGCCGTGTCCTCCAGGCTAAAGACGAGGGAGACCTTCCAGGGTTCAGTTGAAACCCCAGCATCTCTGATGTATGGGGGTGCATAAGTACATATGGTATGGGCAGCTTGCATGTTTTGGAAGGCAATATGAATGCAGAAAGGTAAGTAAAGATTTTAGAGCAACATATGGTCCCCTCCAGACGACGTCTATTTCAGGCAAGGCCTTGTGTATTTCAGCAGGACAATGCAAAACCACATACTGCAGCTATTACAACAGCGTGGCTTCAGAGTAGAAGAGTCTGGGTGCTGAATTGGCCTGCCTGCAGTCCAGATCTTTCACCTATACAGAATATTTGGCGCATCAAGAAACTAAAAACACCTCAAAGAAGACCACAAACTCTTCAGTTGCTGGAAACCTATATTATTTCAGCATTTGATATGAATTTAAACTGTAATACATTTTCATTTCATTGCAATTATTATGTAATTTTAGTGTCTGAAAACATTACAGTCAGTTTGCTTTTAAGTAAATTTTTAAGTATAGTTTATTAAAATTGCATCTCTTTAACTTTAGTGTTAAAAAGACCTACAGAAAGTACTACAGTCTTAGTATTCACTGGAAACTTATTCAAAGTAGACAGAATATTTAATGATAGACTAAAACACTGTCTTGGAAGTCTTTGAAACCATTAAATGCACTGAGTTTGTAATTTCAGAGTCTTATGAAGTGTGATCAAGTGTGTTCCTTTATTTATTTATTTTTACATGGGTAACATTCACACAGCAGCACAAAACAGTGTCCAGTTTGGAGTGCTAAATAATGTCTCTTTTCACACTTGTCAAACACTGACTTTGTGAATATAGCCATTTATTATAAAATGTTTGTCACAGTCTTGCAGAAGGACATAATCGGCTCTCTCATTTCGTCAATTAACTGTTTCATTTTGAACCCGTCATCCCCCACTGAGATTTACTGTCTATTTTACCCCATTCTTATTCTGTTTTTAGGAAGAATTCATCACCGTTCATTGAGCTCAATACTTAAAAAGAGAACAGCTTTCAGTTTCTTTTAAAAACCCTGCTCTGTTTCATTCCATCTATGGTCTTCTCCAACTGATATTTTTGTAATTTAGATCACATACACTTACACTAAATCTATCTGGACCATCTCTATGGCCTGTCAAATATCTCACAGTTAATACACCCAGCTACTCTTGCTCCTCACAGTTTCTGAGCACACTAGTTAGAGTATCCAGTGGAGCTTGCGGTTAGGAGCTGTGCAGCTGGAGATTGTCCCAGTGCTGGAGGGGGTCTGTATGAAAGCTTTGGACTGTCTTTCACAGCATTACTCCTCTCCGCATGGCCACAAAGCTTGACCTTGTGTCTTGGACAATGAATTGAATCTTGGTTAGATCCATTCACACACTAGAATCTGTAGTCTGATGTCACTACATTGTAAATGGATTATTATAAAACGGATAGTTCCGGCCATTGATTCTGATTGGTTGAGCCACGTTCGAAGCCATTGTAAATTACACTACAAACCTACGCCTTTGTTTACTTTGTGTGTTGCTTCGCAGCCACATTGTTCCAACCATAGATTCCAACCACAACTGTTTGTGAGGAACGTCTCAGGTTACGTATGTAACCATGGTTCCCCGAGTGGGGAACGAGACACTGCGTCCCCTAGGGGTCGCTACGGGGAACGCCTCCAGCGTGACTCGTGTCTGAAGATACATATGTAAAAACACCATCCGTTGGCCGGCGACAGCCCATGACGTCACTACCGGTGCGACCATAATAAAAGGATCACCGGGAGAATACATCATCAGCTTCTTCGTCTGAAGCTTGCGTCCGAAGCATGGCCCAAAGCCTAGGGGACGCAGTGTCTCGTTCCCCACTCGGGGAACCATGGTTACATACGTAACCTGAGACGTTCCCCTTCATGGGAACTCGAACTGCGTCCCCTAGGGGTCGCTACGGGGAACGCTATACCCACGCCACCATGCTGAGGGGTGCAAGCCAATTTCGCGAAAAAGGCGAGCACTAAGCCAACTCTACCAGGCTAAGGGAGTTGCCCCCGGGACGATTGATGGCTGTCAGTGACATTATCCCCTACGGCCAGAAAGCCTGAGCTGCATACCCCAAAACCTTACCTGCTGGGTGCCGGGACTAACGGACCCAGGGTAGAGCTCAAGGTCTGGAATCAGAATGATTCCTTTAAGATATGGCCAAGTACCTAGTGGTAATAGCTAGGTCCTGGCCGGTCACTCAGAAGCTACCGCTTGCTCTGCACAAGCTTTCTGAGGGACTGTCTCAACAGACCCTTTGGTAGCGACACCCTTTTTTTTTTTTTTTTTTTTGGAACCCAAAATATATGGGACAAAAAGGAGCGGGGCCCAAGGCACAAACCGGGCTTTAACCAACTCAAAAGAGGGCACGAAGCTGTGCGCGTAACCCTACCGTACAGGATTTTTGAAAGAACGCAGAACCTTGATGTGCGAACTTACCACTTGAGTGGATTTTAAAAAAGTGCCCAAAGTCTAGCGTGCGCACTTACCATAACATGGATTTTAGAAAGAGCATAGAACACTTGATGCGCGATCTTACCACTGAGTGGATTTTTAGAAGTGCCCAAAGATCTTAGCGTGTGCACTTATCTAGATGGGTAACGTTCTATGGCTCCGGGCGGTGAACTATTCACTCTTCAGAGTGAGAGGGAACTCAGACGCTCAGAAGGGGCGGCATGCTCATAAACAACCCTCTATGGTGAGGGAGCAACGCTAGCTCGACCAACAAAGAGAGAGACCTATCACAGAGCTCTGGGAGAAACTCATTCTACAGAATGAGAGAGGACTCAGACGCTCAGGCAGGAGCGGCATGCTCATAAGCGACCCTCAGGTGAGGGGAGAAATGCTAGCTCTACCGACAGCGAGCTCTGGAGGCGGAGAAATCACCCTCGGAATGAGAGGGAACTCAGACGCTCAGACAGGGCGGCACGCTCATAGGTGACCCTCGTTGGTGAGGGAGCCGTGCTAGCTCTACCAATGAGGAGCTCTAAGGCGGAGAACTCATCCCTTAAAGTGAGGGGACTCAGACGCCCAGAAGGGAGCGGCATGCTCATAATTGACCCTCTATGGTGAGGGGAGCCATGCTAGCTCGACCAACAAGGGAGGCGACCTATCACAGAGCTCTAGGGAGCGGAGAAACTCAGACACTCAGAGTGAGAGGAAACTCAGACGCTCAGAAGGGAGCAGTATGCTCATAAATGACCCTCTAGGTGAGGGAGCAATGCTAGCTCTTACCGACCGAGCTCTGGAGGCGGAGAACTCATTCCTCAGATGAGAGGAAACTTAGGACGCTCAGAAGGGAGCGGCATGCTCATAGGTGACCCCCTAAGGCGAGGGGAGCAATGCTGGCTCAACCCACAGTCGCATGAAGAGGTCCTGATAAGGACCTGGATTTCCCAAGGATCTGCAGACCAGCATAACCCGAAGACCAAGGAGGTTCCAAGAAACCTCAGAGGAGACCTCGGGTCCGGACCATCAGTAAGGCAGTTTTGATGAACCTGTTCTACCAAAAGTCATCATAGGTCCGGTCTGACTGCGGTCTAGGTTCCCACCTAACCTCGGTCAGGTGGCGGAGATGGTGGTTGCATTGGAGAGGGAAGCCGATGACAAGCCCCTGAGGGAGGGTAGGTGTTAATTTTACTCCAGTCCGGACGAGGCGTTGTTGAGAACGCTTCGTCTGGATCACCCTCCCTCAGGTCTCGCCTACCTCTCCTTGACCTGTACCTCCCTCTAGCCCTACCCGCAGGTGGGAGGCACGAGTCGCGACACTAGCCTTCTGTGCCCGTCTCCGATCCTCAGACCAGGCCGGGCCAGGACCCCTGCTCTGTTCAGGCTCAGACCTGGGCCTTCTTGGGATGAAGGTTTCAAAGGCTGCTGAGCGCGCCCTCGCCTCCCTGAACTTCTCGACCACCGTCTCGACGGAGGTACCGAAAAGCTCGGAAGGCGAGACTGGTGCATCGAGAAGAAAGCCCTTCTCTTTCTTCTCGAGGTCAGCCAAGTCCACCCACAGATGTCTCTCCGTTACCACCATAGCTGCCATGGACCTGCCCATAGCAGTGGCAGCCTGCTTGGTGGCACAGAGGGCCAAGTCCGTGGTGCGGCGCAGCTCAGCTACCTCGTCAGGTGACAAGCCCTGACCATCATCCAGGTCTTTCAGCAGATCCGCCTGGTACGCCTGGAGCACCGCCATGGTGTGCAGCGAAGCGACCGCTTGACCTGCTGCTGCGTACGCCCTGCCATTTAAGCGTGATGTATCCTGAAGGGACTTAAACGGCAAGGAGGGAACCTTTAGAGAAGCTGTGTCACCCATAGAGAGATAGCTAGCTAGCGTCTCTTCTACAGGTGGCATCCTCTCATAGCCGCTTTCACGCATCCTGGCAATGTTAGCATAACTAGTATGCTGAAACCTGTGGATGCGGGAGGAAAACGGCTTTTTCCATTCCTCTCAACCTCTGTATGGAGATCAGGAAGGAATGGAAGGCTCACCTGAGCTGGGGGTTTATGGCCGGAGAGGTATCGCTCATCGAGGCGTCCCGGGCGCCATCTTGGTTCGCTCCCACGGCAAGTGAAGCCTCGCCGTGGCGCGTTCCATAACCTCCAACAGCTCTTCGCACGCAGGGCAAGAGGTTTGAGAGGGTTCAGTCTCAGCTTCCTCACCTCAGACATCTCCTGCTCTTTCTGGGCGCATAACCCAGCAGAGCACTAGCCGCCGGATCAGATGACGCCAGAGAGATCGCGTCACCATAATCCAGCGGCTCGCCCTCGTTCGGCCGACTGCGTGCGAGAGGAAAGCTCCCTCTAACTCATCGGCCAGATCCGCCTGCGAGCCCCACGATTTCATTCTCCTCCGTGCCTCGCCGCGGTGGGTCCCGAATCGCGGGAAGCAGACGGCTGACCCTCTTTCCTCGAAAGAGGGACAGGCGAACGGAGCTTTCATATTGAACAGCTCACAGTGCACGCAGATTGCCCCCTCAAAGACACTGCGTGCGTGCTCTTCGCCCAAACAAAAGACGCAACAATCCGGTGTGTCATCGGGTGTCAAATAACATGATAAATAAAGGAAAACTGTATTCCTACCAGAATGCACGTTTCTTCAAACAGACCAGCCAGTTGAAGACGAAGAAAAGCTGATGATGTATTCTCCCGGTGATCCTTTTATTATGGTCGCACCGGTAGTGACGTCATGGGCTGTCGCCGGCCAACGGATGGTGTTTTTACATATGTATCTTCAGACACGAGTCACGCTGGAGGCGTTCCCCGTAGCAACCTCTAGGGGACGCAGTTCGAGTTCCCATGAAGGGGAACTACATTGTTTGGTGGAAGACTACTGTTTTTATTCATATCATTAAACTTATTTGCTCTATTTTATTTTGTGAAACCGTGCTAAGTATATGGAATAACCGGTTTATAAAAGTATATACAGCTAAGGGGCATTGTTAGGTACGACGTGAAACGGAGTGCCTAAAACCCCCTTAACTGTTATAAACTTGGAGCTTATTACTTTAATCTATAAATGGCTTATTTTGTGAATACAGTTTAGCTTGTCACAATTCACTTTTTATGGAAATAATATACTTTAAAAGAATGGTAACGCTTTAGTTTGGGGACCAATTCTCACTTTTAACTAGCATGCATATTACTAGCATATTGGCTATTTATTTGTACTTATAAAGCCCATATAATGTCTACTATTTATAAAGCACATAATGTATTATTCTGCATGACCATACTTTGGATCCCTTAATCTGAATCCATACCTAAACTTAACTACCTTATGGCTATTAATAAGCAGCAATTATTTATTAAGGCAAACGTTATAGTTAATAGTTAGTTAATAGTGAGAGCTGGTCCCCAAACTTAAGTGTGACCAAAATAATATACTTAAGTGTGAACTGAATGCAATTGCATACACTTAATTGCATGTTAACTGTAATTAAATAAAAATGTTTTATAGGCTAAATGGTGACACTCTGCAGTACATTAGGTAACATTAGTTAATATATTTACTAACATTATTGAACAATGCGCAGTCATTTTTTTACAGTACTTATTAACCATTGTTAACATTAGTTTATAAAAATGCAACTTTTCATTATTACTTCATGTTAGCAAATGGAATCGGTAGAGTAAATTCTATTAAAAAACATGTATTAAACACTTAAATATATGGATGAACAAGCTTATGACAAGCATTTAGTAAACTAAAATATACTTTAATGTGATTTTATTTTCATGAAAGATTTGTATGTCATGTATTTAAATATGTGTGTAAATACACATAAATACAAATATATTAAACTTAAATGTAATTTCTAAGAACATCAATTACTTTACATGTGCTTTAGTATGTTAGTCAACATCCAGTTTAAAGCATGACAAAACATTATTTAAACATGATTTAAAATGTGCGTTAAAGTGAATTTCTCATTTCTGAACATTTCTAGTACAAAGTGCACTATTTTAAATTGTACGTTAATAAACTAGTCATGAAAGTGTATTTTTCCTAAGTACAATTAACTGGTATTCAATACAATTAAGCACACTTCTTTATCTGAAAGATTACTCTGCATATTAAGCTGGCATAGCACAAAGTAAAATAACCAACTAGCATGACTACCATGCTTTCTGATGAACGTTCATTGGATATTCATTTACTTCTTTCAACAGCTGCATCAGATATCATATTTACTTTAGCTGACCTGCACACACAAGATCAAAGGCAGCAAAGGATACATTATGCTGCCTTTAAAAATCAGCCATACAAAATACATCTCAGTGGGCAGGATGTTATGTGAAATATTGAATTCGGATTAGTCTTGATGCGTTCCTTCCAAGCCAGAGAAGGCAGCATTATGCATCTTTCAGACACAGCCTTTTGGTCCAGCATGCATGTATTATGGGAAAGTAATCTTGCACTGGATCTTGTTTTATTTCATGGGGCTTTTAATAATGTATGTCAAGCAAGTGCGTGTTGTCAAGCAAGCGAAATTCAGCCTGCTTAAAAATGTTTGAACAACAGTGAATTACACGTTCTTCCTATTTCTAGGGCAGAAATGATTTGCCTAACATTGCCAATAGTTTTAAAAACCTACCTGCCAAAAACCGAAATGGATGGCATGTTTCTGTGTCTCATTTGAAAAGTTAATAAAGAAAGTTTGACCCTGGTAGAGGGTGTGAAGGAGGAATATTTATGCCATTGGCCCCTGAAAGGTCTCTGATTAAAAAATAAAAACACACTTCATCTTGCAAAGGATCATTGCTATTAGTCTATTAAATGGCAATTCACTAATTAAAGGGACTCTGAGTATAATTACCAAAACCTGCCTCTAAACCACATTCACACAAATAAATACAAGGATAGACCTGGAAAATGGTAAATGTCTCTTCAGTGGCATATTGTAAAGGCCAAGTTCATTCAGCGTGCAAGGAAAAAACATGCAAATAAGCTGGAAACAATTATGTGTAAATGTAATTAAATCCATGGTAATGGTTTTATAAGATCTGGCTGGCTAATGTATTTATAGTTCTATTAGCATCTAAGCAGCTTTATAACACTAAAGTTAAATATTACACAAAACCAGCTCAGGGCTATACAAATTAAATGAAATTGTACTGGGAAGTGTGTTGTGCCATTCAATGCTGTAATTCTGGTATGAGCTCAAAAGCTGTCATGGGCATCTTACGTTTCCAAAGAAAAGTGAAATAAAAAATACTTTGTACCTGTTATTTTGTGCACCAAGATCTAGCTGAAATATTTAATGTGAATTTGATAAACTCACATATTGAGGATAATGGCACAGTATCCACAGTATTACATTTATTAAGAAAAAATGAGGTCCGACAGGGAGACAGTCCAGTCAGTCCCACATCTGCAGCCACAAGCACACATATCAATGGTGTCCTCAGTCCTGGGATTGCAGGTATCACTAAACACCATTCACAGAACAACATCTGGCCTTGCTATTTAGAAATGAATCCCTGTGTTAAATACGTCTGTGCTTTAACCAGATATGCATGAGAGGGGGACACAGATGACGTCCACTATGTTTTATTTCCTCATGGTGACGTATTATTCCACAGGCATGCCTGAGTCATGATCCAATCTTGACACACCTCCTTGAGGATCACATGGAAACACATAATATACTGTTTATATTACAGTACATCCGATCTGGGAGCAAAAATACAAGGAAAGAATCCAATTCTTGAATTTTGTGCAATTAATCAAGGAGTCAAGAGGTGGCATGTGTGTGACAGGATTTAATCATGTCACACACATGCCACCTCTCTTGACTCCTTGAGGATCATATGGAAAATCATGGCTGTTTATATTACAGTACATCCAATCTGGGAGTAAAAATACAAGAACAGAATCAAATTCTTGATTTGTGGGCACTATATATATATGGGACTGTATATATATATATTATTTGTCAACATAATAACATATATATACAGTCCCATATATACAGGGGGGTAAATTATTAGGAATGTTTTATTCTGGAAGGATATGGATTGTAATGCAGATATAGGGTATTAAAGGCGGTGCTATATTCTGAATATAATCACAGATTAAGGCCATTACTAGACAGTAAGTGTAGTG
Source organism: Gymnocypris eckloni scoliostomus (assembly GCA_027564155.1). Classification (NCBI taxonomy): domain Eukaryota; kingdom Metazoa; phylum Chordata; class Actinopteri; order Cypriniformes; family Cyprinidae; genus Gymnocypris; species Gymnocypris eckloni. The sequence continues at coordinate 27,515,321 of CM050415.1, read as the reverse complement.
TCTACTAGTCTACTATGCTAACTAAACATGCCTTGTGAAAAAAAGTACACTTTAGCATACTTTTAAAAACTGTACTTATTTCATAAATAATATGCTTTAAATTAATTTACTGTATTTATGTTCCTGGAGAATCTGCGGGAGACTGTGTGTGCAGCTGTATTTCTGATGAGTGTTATTGCCATGGCATGCACACTACAAACCATACAATGCAAATATTAAATAATATTATGTTATACAAACTATTTCCAGAGCAATGCTATATTTTATAAACACTGATTGTTATGATTGTGCAGCTGAGAATGTATCTTTGGCTCACTTAAAATTGCACGACTAATAAAATGAGAAAAAAAATCAATGGCTATATATATAATTTCTAATTTTTTCAGGTGAACTAATCATTGAATTATTAGTATGCACATTAAAAACTTCCACTGTTGAAAAGTCTGGCTGTTAGTCACACCACCTACTTGCCTGATGAAATCTGAAGTTTATTTCTTCCCAGCATTCTCTCTTGGGTTTCCTCCAACACTCAGCTCAGATTTATTTTTTTCTTTGCTGTTTTCACTTTCTGGTTCCCCACCTCTCTCAGTTATCTCATTCTCTAACTTTGTAGGTGCTGCAAGCTATAATTTGTTAGATCCTAGCTCTTTTTTTAATAAAGTGAAGAACTATAACTGAGTGCACCTGCCTTCAAGCCAGATTCTTCTAGTCCCTGGTGATGAATAACTGTTGGCATTCTCATTGTGAGATATTGCAATATTGTGGTGAAGCTACATGATATTCATTCGCTGAGCATGGCATGAGCATGATTAAGGTCTGTGAGAATTTTGGCTCTTGTGAAACAGTTAGGAATGACACCTACTAGAGGCTAGTTCAGGGCAGCTTATTTGATGAAGTTACCGAAAGTCACGATCAATAAAACCCACTGTAAAAGGGAAAGAAAGGGTAATTATTTTATTCTTATTCTTTTTATTCTTTATTCTTTAACTGAACAAATCACAATATACAATACAGACAATTATGTGTGTACAGGTCTGACATGTGCAAATTTGCAAATAAAAAAATAAGTATGTGTGGTGAATAAATAATTGTATAATAGTGTTGTGTGTTCCACGTTTAATATCAAGTGTTCATGAGATGGAAGGACATACTCCAGATCTCTAAGATATGAACTGTCATCTCTCAAGTCAGAGGTGAGCCTTCAGTAAAACCAAGTTGGATTCAAATGGGACTTCAAGCAAGAAGAAGTGCCAGGAATGACAGTTAATCATTTGGAAATCCTGCACACAGGAATCTAAAATTAAAGTGCATGCATGTCACATCCATGACACGGACTGGGAACACTCTGATAGTGTGTTAAAATACAATATGACAGTACTGTGATCATCTATCAACATATTGTGGTCTCAGTGACAGGGTCTGACATGTCATGTCAGTGCTAGCCGAGAGTGTGCAGGTCTGCTGAGCTGAAAAACAGTGTAACAGTTGACTTCATCTGGGTTTGGGATCCTTTTTGCTAAAATTTTTCATCTTTAGGGTGTGATGCCAAACTCTCCATCTGAGTCTTTTGCAAATCATGTGGTTCTAATGATCTCTGGAGCTCATCCGGTGTGACTATCAGGTTCTTGGTCTGCTGCTCATATCAAGGTCTTTCTTCCCCAGTTGCTCTGTTTGCCTGGACAGACAATCTAAGAAGAGTCCTGGTTGTTCAAAACATCTTCAATTAATAGGGTTAGTTCACCCAAAAATGAAAATTCTGTCATAATTTCCTCACCCTCACGTTTTCCAAATCTGTATGAATGTCTTTCTTCTGCTGAACACAAAATAAGTTTTGAAGGATTGTGGTAACCAAACCGTTTCTGGTCCCTATTGACTTCCATTGTATTTTATCTATATTGTGGAAGTCAATGGCTCCCAACAACTTCCCCAGATCTTTCCCAATCCTGTTTCTGAGATCTAAAGGCAATTCTTTTGGCCTCGTGTCTTGGTTTTTTCTGTGGTATGCACCGTTAGCTGCAAGGCCGGCGCGTGCCTATAGGCGAACTAGGCAGCTATTTTGTTTCTCCACCATGATGCTCACTGTGAGAAACATTGCAAGTCAAGACATGCTGTTTATATAATGATTTACTGTATTAACTAATAATAAAACACAGGAGAGAAGAAAAGAAAGAGGGGAGTTCCCATGTTTCTTACTATCTGAGTGTGTGTGTTTCAACTTAAAGAAGAATGTCAATTGTTTTGCTAAACATTATGCTGCTGATTTCAGCTCCAAAGCTGAATGTTTTTTCATCATAATTGCAAATTTCAGTTATTTTCTCTTCCATTTCCTGAACTCTAACTTCATCCCCACCGGAAATTATTACAACACTGCCATACAATTATGAAATTGAAGAACAAAGCTTTTGAGTAATATGGACTTCCATGGATTTATTTAATCATTGCCAGACTGAAAAGAAAGAAAATGAATGATATGGAATGAGGAGAGTGCAAATACACAGTTAGGCCTCTTAGATTTTCCAAATGCTACAAAACAAAAGAGGATAGAGGATTTGTTGTGCTGGACCTATGATTACGGAACAGACTGCCTTGGGATATTACATCTGCTGAGTCAGGGTCTTTTCAAACTCTCATCTAGAGACTTATATAATTACATTTCCTACTATGCTATACTATATTTTATGGAATGTTCCTTTTTCTTATTATTCCTCCACAGTGGGAGTCTATGCCAGCCATATGAACTGTACATAAGAAATTGATGAAATTTGGTACACTGATTGGGGTTGTCCTGAATACTAATTTAACCAAATTACGTGTCTCTGACACCAACTCTATAGTGCCAACACCATTTCAAATATTCACTTTTATTTTAATCATAACTTTTCAACCCTTTACCCTAGAAATTAAATTCTTATTTACATTTTGTTTACGTTATTACTCTTCTACCGTTAGTCACAATCAATGTCTTACATTATGTCAATGTCTTACAATGACTCCACCTATTACAGTATTCACCATTTTGAAATTAAACATTTATTTTTTTACTACACTTCCCAATTTGTATAACTTTTACCAAAATTGGCTCAAATGGCTCCTTGTCGTATTTCCTAATAATATTTTTAAGCTCTTTCACCTATCAGTACAAATTTTGTAGAGATCATAGTCAGCATGTCAAAGGTGCCTGAAAAGTTTAAATCGCCACCTAGTGTTCAGAAGATGTACTGTAAAGGAACTTTTACAATATAACTTTTTGTTGTTCGAATTTAGTTATCTGTGTTGTTACATTACTCCAACATTATCGCACTTGTCATGTTCCAACAATTTGGTCTTTCACTATTTTGAAGTATACATTTTTTTTCACAACTACTCCTACATAATTTATCTAATTTGGTCCAATTTGAGCTCAGATTATCTTCTGTTTTATTTCTATACTATATTAGCTTTGTATGCTAAATTTATTAGCATGCTAATCACTGACAATTCTCTCTAATGTAGCTCTTCAGCTTTTAAGTTAACCATGAGCTACATTAGCAGTTGTTACCATAGCATGCTAATTTTTAACCTGACGAGCGAGAACTGCTTTCGCATTTTCCTTCTCGTACTGAAGGCTCTTCTCAGTGCAAAAGTGTCCTCTATGTGAGACATATAAGGTTGTGGGCAACTTTAATGTAATTTCTGTTAAAACTTGCATCTAATTTATTTTAATGTATTTTTAATAACACATTTGTAATGATGTAGTACGTGGCAATTAAATACATTTAAAATATAAAGTTAAAGGTAAAATGTAATAATACGCTACAGTTAACATGTTAGCTTTGATATGTTAGTCAGCACAACAAAATAAGTGTTCAGTTAATAAAAAAGTTAACTTTTATTAACACAAACTTTTCAAATGTAAATTACATTGCAAGTGCACATTTAATACAATTAAGTGCATTTATTGTTCCACAAGATGCTGAATATTGTACAGGAACAGTCTAGCAGCCGGATAGATGTTATTTCTACACATCATATTAACATTAGATTTGACCAAGTTTCTAACACACTTGAGCACATAAATTGTTTTGTGATCCTGTCACACCATGTAATCCGAAATGCAGGTGGAAAATGCCCATAAAAACAAAAGTATAACAAAAGCCTTAGTAATATCATAAGGGAACCACAGGGGAAAATGAAATATTGTCTGCTATATGTGACTTTAAAAATATGTGTGAGGCAGTTGAAAAGTACAGCACTGTATGCTTCCTTAGGGAAAGTGTGGAAAGCCTGAAACAACTGAATCATAAATTCATCACATGGACAGTGTGCAAAATTAAAAAAACTCCCCTTTCATGATGATCTGGGATCTATTTAGCATTCTGTTGTAGGTGTATGGTTAAGAAGCTGATCTCATCTCAACTCTGCAATAAGACCGCTTTGGCCTTACATTTAAACAGAACATGTTATGATTTTTCAATCGTGATGTAAATCATTTTGATGTAAAATGGAGACAAAATCTGCACTATTTCTAGGTCATTAATCATACAAGTAAATACTGTATTAAATTGGAATTAGATCCATTCTCGCTCGAGATTTTTGCACCACACTGTATATGTATAGTTTATTTATTAATTCTGTGTTATGGAGACAGCAAGGGCATTGTCAGTGGAACTAAAACTGGAAAGCAATTAGAGCAGATTAGTGTGCTGCCACTCTCGGGAAGGGAACCTAATTAACGAACCTGTTCTTTGCCCTTGCTGTTAAATTCTCCTTGATACATTCCCCACTACAGTGCGAAGGGGAAATCCCAAGGGAAAACCCCTTTTAAACTATTGTTAGGCTGGTATTTTACTGGACAGTTAGTTAATCAAATTTGTAATAAATTGAAATACAATGAGACACTATTATGTGACAACTGACATTTAGTAACTTTATAATTGCATAATTTGCTGGGATTAATTGACAAATTGGCACATTTTATACTGTATGGCATATGTTTAGTATGAAATCTAGGCATGCATCTATTCTATTAATTTCTATCACCACAGAACATGGAAATTATATGAAATTATGCTTGTCCGTGTCATGCAATTAGTTTCCAGACTGTTTAACTTGTTTGAATAAGTTTTAAAGTTCATATTTTTCTCCAGGGTGTCATTTGAAATCCACAAATATGGCATCTGCTTTACCAGTCAGGTTGCTACATATTTCTGTGTAATGTGTCACACAGAAATATGTAGCAACAGTACCTGGTGCACTTCAATATTTCAGAAGAGGATATAGACATGAATTAATATAGTAATTTTGCTGTCAACAACAAAGTACTTTGTTGGATTGATCCATTTGCAGTTATGAGTGCTGTCATAAAAATTAATAATTTTGAGTCCCAGGACAAAAGTAGCTCTGAATAGAATCTTGAGTTGTCAGTTACAATGACATTCACCTGAAAACTCAATGTAAGTCAATGACTTACAGGGAACAACCACAACAACTAAAATATTGCTGCTAAGGAAACTGCTGTCAGACAGGTTATTTATAACTAAGTAAATATTTAATAACTGCAATCATTATTTATCAATAGCAATGAGATGCTAAACTTTAAAAAATAAAAATTGAATTGCTGTTTAGGGGTGCGTTTCCCATACAATGATGTACACTATAGTTTAACCACTGTAGTGTGATGGGTTACACTTTATTTGGATAGTCCACTTCAGACATTCTACTAACTCTCATTAGAGTATTAGTAGCCTGTTTTATAAGGTTAAGGTTAGTTGAATAAGTTGACATATAGTTGCAAAATTACTTATGTTTGTTGGTTGAACATCAAAATAAAGCAGTCTACTAATACTCTAATGACTGCTGGTTGACATCTAGTTGAAAAGTTACTTAGGTTGCAGAATGTCTGGACTACTAAAATAAAGTGTTACCATATTATGCTTTGTTAGAGATCTAGATAATCAAGACTATTTCCTAAAACCCTACTACCATGGGCACATATACTTCGTTTGAACCATGTTAGATTAATAAACTGTCATTAATGATGCAACACGCAGGTGGTGGAATAATAACTTCTGCTTATTAATCGTGTTAGAATCACAAACAATCTCAGATTATTGTAGTTAATTTACATGAACAAGTTATGGCTGCTCATTGTTAACATGCATTATGTAATTGGCACAGACTTTACTCCAGTATAAATACGGTTTCTCCCCAACAACAATTTTTTTTCAGAAATCCTGCGTTAGCGAACATGGCATCTACTGATTACGTGGTTCTACGCTGGTTCTAACTTATGTCATAATGCGAGGTTCCCTTGCAGACGTGAATAGATGTTGACTGTTGACACACTAAAATACATGGGAAGCAATGTATATATTTTAAAATAACAGATAAGGAATGTTCTGCATGTCAGCTTGCATATTTAGCATAAGAGCATGATCCTTGTAAGTCCACATGTCATAATAATGATGCTTCTAACCACTGGTTGAGAGCTGCAGTTCCAACCACACAGCTTTGTGATGCTGTTGGCGAATGTTCATTGGAACAATGGTTTTGGGAAACACTAAAACTTTGGACTATGTTGGTAACAAACGTATGACCACATTAACAATGCTTTTTGGAAACACACCCGTTTGGCACAGTTTCTTTGGACGAACACTTAACTATATACAGGATTATAGGATGTCAAAGGAAGCAAAGGGCTACATCTATGATGTCTTCAGAAACCTATCAGGTGAAGGCATTGTAGTGAACAAGATGTTAAGGCTGAGATGTTAAGATGTTAATGCTCAGTTCAAAAGCCAGCATCTCTGATGTATGGAGGTGCATAAGTGCATACGGTAAGGGAAGCTTGCATGTTTTGGAAGGCACGATGAATGCTGAAAGGTATGTAAAGATTTTAGAGCAACATATGCTCCCCTCCAGATGATGTCTATTTCAGGGAAGGCCTTATGTATTTCAGCAGCACAATGCAAAACCACATACTGCAGCTAGTACAACAGCATGGCTTCGTAGTAGAAGTGTCCGGGTACTGAATTGGCCTGCTTGCAGTCCAGATCTATCACCTATAGAGAACATTTGGCACATCATTAAATGAAAAATACATCAAAGACGACCACGAACTCTTCAGCAGCTAAAAACCTATATCAGGCAAGAATGGGACCAAATTCCAACAAAAAAAACTTCAGAAACGCATAACCTCGATGCCCAGACATCTTCAAACTATTTTGAAAGGAAGAGGAGATGCTACACCATGGTAAACATGCCACTGTCCCAACTATGTTGAGACCTGCAGCAGGCATCAAATTTGAAAGGAGCTCAATTTGTGCATACATTTTAAAAATTTCTCAGTTTAAACATTTGTTATGTTATCTAGATTCTATTGTTAATCAAATATTGACTCATGTGATTTGAAGTTATTTTAGTTTTAATTTAATATGAAAAAAACGTCCCAACATTCGTGTTGTATTTTGACATAGTGTAAACAGAATCTATAATGTAGCTATTTGCACTTAGTGTAAATACCATATCGCTAAAAGAATACTGCTATTTGCACTTAGTGTAAATAGAATATTTTTCTATTTGCACGTATTAGCAGTTTAATATATACAAATATTTAAAATGAGCCAGTTTTAGAACACACATTGTTTTCCATTTGTCATATTTCTCATAGCAACAAAGCACTTGATTCCACGTGAGGTTGTTGAGTTTGAACTCGAATTCGACTTGAACGTCTGCTAGTTGATGTTGTTTGATACTTCTACACATCAGCTACATTAACATTAGATTTGACCAATGTTTCTGAACATACACTTGAGCATAAATTGTTTTGTGATCCTGTCACACCATGTAATCCGAAATGCAGGTGGAAGATAATACCCATTCCTGCTGAAGTGGGCTTGTCCTGGTATGCTGGGATAGATATTCCCCCAGACTGCATGTTAATGTTATGTTTTTCAGCAGCATTTTCTCTCTTTCTCATCTCGGTGAAGAAACATGTAATAAAGCAGTGTTCTGATTGGCAGTACTGAGGTGGGCACATCATCATCATCATCATCATCAATGTGACTGCAGCAGCTCACATGCTTGTTTTATAAGAGCTCTTGTACTGCACTCAGCCACATGAGACCAGCCTCCATACATACATAAACATGACAGGATGCTTGCTGATTTTGATCTAAATATTTAACAATACATTTAAAATTCAATTCACACAATGACGTCAGTATACATGTTGTATTAAAAAAAGGTTTATTTCTCAATTAAATTTAATTTAGACACTTTTAAGGGGTGTAAAGTAAAAAAAAATGTCAGGTGGTGCAACTGTCCAGAAATATGTGGCCATGGGCACATAAAATGTTTAACCACATTTTTTTTTTTTTTTTTATGTAATGTACGACAGCGCTTTAGTGCCACTTTAACAATTTTAATAGAATAAAATTAAAATCTAAGATTATGAGATTAAAGTTGTAATATTTCAAGAATAAAGTCGAAATTACGAGAATAAAGTTGAAATATTACGAGAATAAAGTCAAAATACTCAGACGCAACAATAATCAAATAAATTACAGTGGCCTGGCAACTTATCCAGGTGTTCTCAATTTGCATGCACAATTTAGGCTCTCAATATATACTCTCAAAATATTATAACTTTAATTTAAAATCTTCAAAACATTTTGACTTTATTCTCGAAACATTTCGAGGCAACAATGGTTGTATTATTTTGTGCTATAAAAAAAAAAAAACATTCAACTATATTCTCATAATATTTTGACTTAATTCTCATAATTGATGTTATTATCGAAATATTAGGACTTTAATCTCATAATGTTAGATTTTTATTTGTATTTAATTTTTTTACATGGCACTAAAATGCAGTCATATTAAATAGGACAATTCACCCAGAAATGTTATTATTTGCTCACTCTCAAATGTATTTTTTTCCTGTTGAACACACACACATATAAACGGGGGGGGATGAAGAACGTTAGTAACCAAATCTAGGAGCCATTGTCTTTCAACATTATTTTTTTATACTATGGAGGTCAATGGCTACCAAAAGCTGTATAGTTGCCAAGATCTTTCTAAATATATATTTTTGTGTGTGTGTGTGTGTGTGTGTGTGTGCGTGCGTGCGTGCGTGTGTGTGTGTGGAGAATTATCCATTTAAATCCAGTATATTCATATACATAAATCATAATATTATATCATATCATAATCATAAAAGTCAACATATGTAAATCCACAATTATTTATTGCTTAAAAATTACGGTGTGTGTTCATGCAAGTTTGATGTGTGAAACTGTGCCCATCCCCATACCTCCGCACCTAATTCCCTTCCCTAACTAATATTTCAGTGCTGTCAATGCTTATGAATGAGCTTAGTGTTAGCAAGCAGCACCTCAACACAAGATGAAGCACTGTGTGACGATACTGTACCATCCATTAACACATGATTACTTATAAATCATACGCTGCTGGGCAAATACAGTCAGAGAGTTTCTCAGGACTGTGCGTAGAGTCAGAGGCTGTGTGACGCTAGCAGAGACACACTCCGATCTCATAGTGGAAAATGAATGCAAATTCAGTGTTTGCCAAAGCATGGCTTACTGTCAGGAAATGCTTTTGTTTCATTTAGATTCATTTTATGTCATGATTTCAGTTCTTAAAACTTTTAAGATATCATACATCTCCATCCTCCTTAACAAGCTACAGTAGTTAATATTTGAAATTCATACCATAAATACATTTTTGATTTGATTATTACGTGAATAGTTTGTATCGTATATTAATATTACATAGTAATACAATATAATATAAAAATTATAAAATGGTAATACATTTAATTAAATATTATAATATGATGATGAAAATAAAAGCAATTTTTGTCAGATTTCCTTCCCTTTTTTCCCTAATAAAACGTATTAAAATGTAATGGGGTCATGCAAATTAGATGAAATTTCAATGAAAAACAAGCATTTTAAAACTGTATTCAATCTATCAAATGATGTTACTACTATACGTTCAGTATCTGTGATTAGTCATCTTATTCTGAGCGAGCAAACTTAATATCTCACAAATAGTCATAACTAATTTGTCAATGTGAGCCTTTAAATCATAACACGGAACACAATTACAGAGGGATGAAATGGATTGGGCTCTACACAGATTAGATATTTCATCTTTACCCAAATAGATTGTCCGCATTAAAAGGTTTGAATGTATTTCAAAAATCAGCGTTATAAAATATTCACTGCATGCATAATGACTGTTCCTAGTTTACATATCATACATCAGAGTCATTTTCAAGCTACTGGGATTCGTCTCATCTTTATTTGTAAATCTCTGTACAGCTTCTTGTTTTTGTCAGAATGACTTGTTTGTGCAGTTGCAGTGATCCATGACGTCGTAAGATCGGAGCGAGGTTATCCTGTGGGTCTACGGGCCAGAGACCTGAGCTGAAACCACAGCTACGGGCCAGAGAGGCTAATGAGAAATTAGTGCCAATTTTGGAAATTCTGGGGATGAATTCATATCACTATAAAAGCAACAAAGCATCAATAACTACAACGGTCACTTCTTATTTTGGTTTACTTACAAACATTTAAACATACAGTATATCTGAATTATAAACTCAGTGAAGCTCCATTAATGATTAAGTCTCAGTGACAGACGATGACACACTAAATTACAGTAGCCCAGAAAGTATTTTTGGACAATATAAATGTGCACTCTAAGAAATATTTAGGCTTAAATTTAAGATTGATTTAGTTGAACTGCATATAATATATGACTGTGGAACATGCAACATTAAATTAGTAAAATGTATGAGACTGAAAAACAAAATGTATTTATGTATTTTATGACAAATACTAAATAAAGCTGGTTATTGTGTACTTAAAAAACATTCAGTTTATTAGTACTTTTGCTAAAATCTCACCCGTTTCATGACCGACAAATATGCATCGCTTTAAAGCAGTTAACAAAAAAATTAGTTTAAATGCCTTAATGATGAATTTGCTTCTTACAAACATGCAGCTTCTTATCAGCTATTTGGACTCTCATTCTGACGGCACCCATTCACTGCACAAGAGCCATTAGTGAACAAGTGATGCAATGCGAAATTCTCCAAATCTTTTCCGGTGAAGAAACAAATTCATCTATATCTTGGCTGGCCTGAGAGCGAGTAAATTTTTCATTTTTGAGTTAACTATTCCTTAGTTTACTGTTTATGTTAAAACTCTGTATTCCTAATCAAGGGAAATGTTACATGCAATTCAAATGCATACATTTTACATTTAGACCTAAATATCTTTTGAGTATGTGAATATCATAGGACAACAAAAGCAAATCAAGTGTTGACTGAGGATCATCACTGCATGGTGTTTGGTCTTAACAGCAGACCTCTGTGACTTACTGTACACCTCAAGGATCACAATATGCCACTCAGCTTTACAAAGCCCAATCATCAGACTCACGACTGGAACAGAGCCGGCTGACTGGACTTTTCATGCAGTGCAGATCAGAAATCGTGAACGAACAGACCCAACATACTGAGACTCTGACACTTGTCTTCCTGAGGAAGATAAAATCAATCGAGAAGTCAGTGCAAACAGACCTGGCAAAGCAGCAACTCCATACATCAATCAAATTGAGTTTTTCGAGTAAAACGCAGGAATTGACTCACATTTGCTTTCAGTATAGCTAAGAATACTATAGTCGTTCCCCCTTTATATTAAGTGGCCTTAACTACTATGTACTTGCATTTAAATTCACAATTCGGTACAATGCCCTTATTGTGACATTTTTTACATTGTACTTGTGTTTTAAAAATACTTGCATGTAAATACATCTGTAAATTAATTGCTGTAAGTACACTGTGGACCCATCCTTAAACGTACCCATACTACCAAACCTGTCCCTAACCTTAATACAATATGAATAGAATGAGTATATTGTACTTATTTTTAATGAAATAATATTAGTTAATGCCACTGATATAAAGTGGGACCCAATAATCTAATAACCATAAAAATACAGAGAGCACACGAACATTGGGTACAATTTGTTAATAAATAATAATAATGTATTGTTTGATGCACTAGGATTTTATGGCTCATGTAAGTATGACATAGTGGGAATATAGAGCTCAAACTCAAGGAGAGAAAAAATACCTCCGTTTTATTCAGAGGCCTAAACTGAGCAAAAATACGCAAATGGGTGCCGTTGCTGATATTGCAAAAATATGAAGATGAAAGATGAAATTAAATCATCTTGGATGGATTTTTCATCAAGCTATATTTATAACAGAGCTTACATTTTCTGCAAAACAAGTCAAATTTAAATCAATTTTAATTAGCCTGAAGTCCAGCGGCGTTGTCTCCAGTGTGATGACAATAAAGAGGTTGTAACATGACATCAGTGTGTTCAATAAGAGCCGGCAGCGGTCTGGCTGATGAGGTTCAGCAAGATCATGGATCAGCATGCAGGAGATTTAAAGGCATGTGACCTCAAACATGTATCTGCATTCACTGACCTTTGAGTGACTCAGAATGAGAGTCTGCAGTAAATCTGTGAGTCACATGTTTGTGGGAGACGCAACATATGCTTCTGTCAAGCTGTTGTATATTATCATATTACAGTCTTATTACTCATTCTTCTGTGTATTTATATGTTCTGTAGGATGCTTTGGTTTGACCTCAACCTATTTTGAACATAGTCCTCTTAAAAGTAATTCTCACTTAACTTTAGATAGATACCCACAGGCTTTAAACTTAAGATGTTCCTAAGATATTGTAGTATTTATTAAAAGTGTATTATTATTTATTATTTAGGGATTTAAGTCCAAAACCTGACTAAAGCGGTTATAAACAACAATGTAAGTTCACACAATCTCTCTAATTTGTGCACGCTTATTCTTAAGCAGCCCCTAATGTTGATCACGGATCAAATTGATCCACCGGAAAACAGCGAATATATTTGTGCTGTTTAATGCATTTGAGATGTTGTGTTTTCCTCAGTGCATAACTGACATGTCACGAGTATATTTTTCATCTGTAAATGTTAGAAAGTCATGCAAATAAATACATTTTGCTGTCAGGAGTGGGCTTATGGACGTGGCACGTGGACGTGCGCTGCTGCGCGCTAAACAGACGGAGCTCAATAATTCTGAGTCAAATATGCATTTTATGAAAGCAGTTACTGTAAAGGGACTATTGTAATGGGTAAATAAAATGTATGCTAATACAGTCCCAATTACTAAACTCAGATGAGTTAATGTGTGTCTCTCATAGCAGTTAAAATGTAGTTTTAATTTAGAGATTTAAACTTTTAGTTTGGTGATTGTTAATGCTTTAATAAGCAATTTTAGATTGTAATGTTCTAATGCTATCTGTTCTAACTATAAAATGTACAGCTGTTATAAAACCAGAGAGAAACGCTGCATGGCTATGATAGTATATAAGAGAGTCAGTGGTAATATAATTACATTCTTATAGGTCAGTGAGCTCAGCTTAGCCTGACAGTTTGCCAGCCCTGGACCAGGTTAGCTTTCCAGCATAAGTAGCTACAGTGACTGTGGTTGATCTTTGCTAAATTTGCTTTATGGAACTAAAACATTTGACAGTGAGTCAGACTAACTGACAAATTGATCCAGAAAACAGCGAATATATTTGTGCTGTTTAATGCATTTGAGATGTTGTGTTTCCTCAGTGCATAACTGACATGTCAGCAGTATATTTTCATCTGTAAATGTTAGAAAGTCATGCAAATAAATACATTTTGCTGTCAGGAGTGGGCTTATGGACGTGCGCATCGTGACGCAATGTATCGCTGCGCTAAACAGGCAGAGCTCAATAATTCTGAGTCAAATATTGCATTTTATGAAAGCAGTTACTGTCAAAGGGACTATTGTAATGGGTAAATAAAATGTATGCTAATACAGTCCCAATTACTAAACTCAGATGAGTTAATGTATCGCATCGCATAGCTAGTTAAAATGTAGTATCTTCAATGTAGAGATTTTAAGCTGCTTCATATGTATCTTCAATGTATTGTATACATCGCTTTAATGAGCTTTTATGTATCTTCAATGTATCTAATGCTATCTGCTTCTAACTATAAGTATCGCATGTACAGCTGTTATAAAACCAGATGTATCGCTTGAATGGCTATGATAGTATATAAGAGATCAGCTGGTAATATATGTATCATTCTTATGTATTGTGAGCTCAGCTTAGCCTGACTTTGTATCTTCAATCTGTATCCAGGTTAGCTTTCCAGCATATGTATCTTCAATGTATCGACTGTGGTTGATCTTCATATGTATCTTCATCATCGTATCGCATCGCATCACTAGCTGCTTCATATGTATCTTCAATGTATCGCATCTCTAGCTGCTTTATATGTATCTTCAATGTATCGCATCGCATCGCTAGCTGCTTCATATGTATCTTCAATGTATCATCGCTAGCTGCTTCATATGTATCTTCAATGTATCGCATCGCATCGCTAGCTGCTTCATATGTATCTTCAATGTATCGCATGTATCGCATCGCATCGCTAGCTGCTTCATATGTATCTTCAATGTATCGCATCGCTAGCTGCTTCATATATATCTTCAATGTATTGCATCGCATCGCATCGCTAGCTGCTTCATATGTATATTCAATGTATCGCATCGCTAGCTGCTTCATATGTATCTTCTATGTATCGTATCGTATTGCTAGCTGCTTCATATGTATCTTCAATCTATCGCATCGCTAGCTGCTTCATATGTATTGCTAGCTGCTTCATATATATCTTCAATGTATCGCATCGCATCGCTAGCTGCTACATATGTATCTTCAATCTATCGCATTGCTAGCTGCTTCATATGTATCTTCAATGTATCATATTGCTAGTTGCTTCATATGTATCTTATATGTATCATTTCATATTGCTAGCTGCTTCATATGTATCTTCAATCTATCACATCGCTAACTACTTCATATTTATCTTCAATGTATCGCATCGCATCGCTAGCTGCTTCATATGTATCTTCAATGTATCGCATCGCTAGCTGCTTCATATGTATCTTCAATGTATCGCATCGCATTGCTAGCTGCTTCATATGTATCTTCAATGTATCACATCGCATCGCTAGCTGCTTCATATGTATCTTCAATGTATCGCATCACTAGCTGCTTCATATGTATCTTCAATGTATCACATCGCATCGCTAGCTGCTTCATATGTATCTTCAATGTATCGCATCGCATCACTAGCTGCTTCATATGTATCTTCAATGTATCACATCGCATCGCTAGCTGCTTCATATGTATCTTCAATGTATCGCATCGCATTGCTAGCTGCTTCATATGTATCTTCAATATATCACATCGCATCGCTAGCTGCTTCATATGTATCTTCAATATATCACATCGCATCGCTAGCTGCTTCATATGTATCTTATATGTATCATTTCATATTGCTAGCTGCTTCATATGTATCTTCAATGTATCACATTGCATCGCTAGCTTGCTTCATATGTATCTTCATATATCACATCGCATATTGCTAGCTGCTTCATATGTATCTTCAATATATCACATTGCATCGCTAGCTGCTTCATATGTATCTTCAATATATCACATCGCATCGCTAGCTGCTTCATATGTATCTTCAATGTACCGCATCACATCACATCGCTAGCTGCTTCATATGTATCTTCAATGTACCGCATCACTAGCTGCTTCATATGTTTCTTTAATGTAATCATATCGTTGGCTATGCATCAAGATGCATATCGCTCAGTTATGGAGATGTACATCCCTTGTATACTAATAATATTCACACTGTACAATTTTCTTTTTCAAAGTTGCAAATAAAACAAAGATAATTTGAGTATATTTTAGAAGAAAATACTGTTTCAGTTTTTTTTTTTGTTTTAGTTCAATGTGTCACTTGTCATTTCTTTGTGAAATTTACTAGCAATTTTTGAGTAAAAATTGTTCCAAAGTAAAACGAAATTCTGTGTTTTAAATTAAATTGTGAACACAAAAAGTTTTTTCATTTGTATTTTTTATTTATTTGTAAAATAGTATTAATTTTTAGTAATCCCCATTTAGTAATTAATATCCACTTGATTAGCTCAATGACTCTCTCTCTCTCTTCTCCATCTGTATCTGGTGTGTGGTGAACTAATTTTTTATTTTTAGGTTTTCAGGAATACTACAGTAGGCCCTATAATAGTTGGTTCCTTTGTGACAACTTTCCCCATATAATATTTGCCTACGACAATTGAGGAATGTTTAAAGGCAGGGTAGGGGACTTTTTTGTTTACATTTTTTGTGAAGCTGGTCTCTTCACATTCCGGTAGCAATCACTAAGTTAAGTGGTCTAAATGTATTTATTTGTATTTATATCGTCTGTAGAAGGCGTAGAACCATAACATGTTCGTCCAATCATATTCCTTGATCCGAGGGTTATGATAGGCTGCCCCACCTGCCTGTCATCGTATGTATTTGCCCTGTTGTACCCTGTTCAGAGAGTGATTTTGCAGATAGGGTGGGATCCCTACCTGCAAGACATCTATAGAAATGGACTCACCCGGCAAGATATTCACTTCCTGTAATGAGTGTGACAAGAAGTTCCACTCTCCAATTTTTGTTATTTTATTTAAAACTTGAATTGCTGAGTTTTAAAAAATATGATGAAACCAAAGGAGAAGAGCAGTGACTGGGCATCAAAAACAGCTCTATCTGTGTAGAAGTGAGGCCCAGTGCATGCTGCAGGGAATGATGGGATTGGGATTAACCTGCTTTCAGTCTGGTGTTAGTCATCATTCAGAGAGCAGCTTTAATCCAGATCTCGCTCCTCTTCACCATCTGTCCTGTAATCCCCCCGCCCTCTAGAGCAAAGTGACGTTGGTCGAGCGGTGCGAGCGTCTGCGTGATTTTCATTCACCTTCTTGCCTGCCCTCATTCTAACACCATCATCATCATCACTCGCTCTCGTTTCCAGGAAGAGCAGTGGCCTGTCGACGGTAAACAACATCAGCACTTTACACAAACTGCGGCCCATCAGGACTGAGTCATGCTCATGCAAGTTTCATGAGCTCTCAACTTCTGCTATAATATGAAAACAAAATGAAGTTCAAAGCATTGCAGCCATACAGCTACATTACAGCATTATGTGAGTGTGTGACAGCACCAATAAATTTATTTCTGCAGTATCAACACTCATTTTCCGCAGCCATTTCAACCCAGCAGAGGAGTTGAGTGCTGACAACACTTTTATTCTGAAGAACTTTTTTGCTTAAAGTTTTTTATATTCATTGCAATTTTATTCAAGTTATGACAGTTAATCAAGACCAGATATCAGTGGAAAGTCTGCTTGTACTGCTTCTCTGTTTATAATACATCTGTGCAATATGCGATTGTTCAAATAAAATTAAGTTGTTCAATATAAATTGTTCAATTGTTATAGAGAAAAATGTCAAACATACCTGTCCTAGCAGTGATTGTGAGTAATGAATGTGACTAAGATTATTAAATATATTATAAATGTTTATTATGTAGCAATTTCATGCATACAGTACATAAATCCTTAAGTAAACATGCAGACGACATAATTTTGATAACTACAACACCAAGTTGCATAATTAGTTTGTAAACTACAAGGAATTTGAGGAGTGATAGAAACATTTATTCTAGATGTAGTGGTTCACATTTAAATTTAAAGCAATCAAAAATCTTTTTTTGTGATGTTTTAATCTTTTGTTGCTTGCCCCATTGTCAAAAAGTTGCTCAAGCATGCTTACAGTTTTTCTCAGTCGCTTTGGTGCATTTCTCAGATCAGAAATGAAATTCTTGCTCAACCTCCACATCATATAGTCACTTCTGCACATCATAAAAGCAGTTTCTCATTCTTTTGAACAAGGTGATTGCTTTGGTACGTTCATGCAACTGATTATGTGCATTTGTCTGCGGTTTCCTAAATAATATCATGTTGCTCAAAATGTGTTAGTTCTCTGTGCTATAGTCTTTCCCCTCAAAACATCTAGTCATTAGTTCATCGTATAAGTCATTAGATGATAAAATGGTTGATATAGTTGTCATAAACTGTCAAACATATGTTCTACACATTTCTATTAGACTTTTTGTAAATTTTCCATTAATTGTGGAGGTGAATCTTACCTTTCACTAATGAAGAGAATATAAATAAACCAATTATAAACCAGTTCTTTGAAATAGCTCAAAGGTGTATCTCATGAACCTTCAATTGGAAAGCATATAGACAGAGGACAACACAAGAGTTACACATTCTGACAGTGGATGAACCTCCAGAAAACGATCAGGTTCAACAGACGAGAGGAAGAAGAGGAGTAGGATTCATGGTGGAAGGGTACACAAGCAAAACCGAGGAAGAGGCCAAGGACAGAAGTCAAGTCAAGTCACCTTTATTTATATAGTGCTTTTAACAATACAAATTGTAACAAAGCACTGCACAATATAAAAATAGGAAAATAGTGTGTCAATAATGTCAAATGACAAGATTTAACACTCAGTTCAATTTTCATTATTGAATTTTGTGATGGCATCATCCAGTTCAGTTCAGATTAAATAGTATCTGTGCAATCAAGTCGGTGATATCGCTGGAAATGAAGTGTCCCCAACTAAGCAAGCCAGAGGCAACAACGGCAAGGAACCAAAACTCCATCAGTGACAGAACGGAGAAAAAAACCTTGGGAGAAACCAGGCTCAGTCGGGGACCAGTTCTCCTCTGGCCAGACGAACCAGTAGTTTGTTCCAACTGCAGCAAAGTCCGATTGTAAGTGCTCAACTGGTTCCAGTGGTCTTTTCCCGATGGATGTCTTGGTGACGGGGTCCTCACTAGGGATCAGAAGTGCATATCAGATGAACAATGGGCCACTATTGTGGACCATGTTGTCAAACATGGCCTTACAATGGCTGAAGTGTGCAGCCAAATATTGGGAGATCAACCATATCTTCAGTAATTAAAACATTTTGAAACAGTCTTTTCAATCAATATCCCACATACAGTAATTTTTACTGTAAATGTGTGCTTTTGAAATGGATATATGGCATACATAAGAAGTGCAGCCTTCAGCATTTCAGTACAGTGACTGTCATCCAAACTGTTTCCATAGTTTACATCAGGTAATACTACATGTAACTGAGTGCACTGTTATATTGACAACATGACTAAGCATCTTGTTTGTGAACAATGATACAAGGACTTTTCATTCTTATGACACTGATTTGTTCATTGACATATATACTTACTTTTGAGAGATGAACTAAAGATTCTGAGTAAGTTACAGGCTTTTGTAGGTAATCTGTTGTGTGGTGCTGTTTGGACGAATTATATAAAAAAATGCACATCCTTCTTTGCCAATATCAAGGATGATTCTAGAAATGCACCAAAGTGAAATTAACTGAAAAACAAGTGTAAAACAAGTGAAAAATAAATAAATAAAATAAAAAATTGAAATAATGTAAATTATCCTGTAAAAAATAAACCTAATCCCAAATCTTTCTTCTCAAGTAAATTTGTTTGTTTTAAGGATCTTTAGAAATGTTTACTGTAAAACAAGACAAAAACACTGATATAATATAGATAGTTATAGATACCTCTGGTGTGACTTTAAATGCCCACCTTGAGCCAAAAAATCATCACCAAACACCAATGACATATGGGTACAGTCATTTCATACACTTCAAAACTGTTGCAACAGAGGTTGAAATACATTGTTTTAAGTACATGAATTATGTTTCCATCTTTGTTGCCACAGTTTGGAAGTGTCTTTTTCTCTTCTAAAGAAGGGGTGTCCCAGTACTTTTGTTCATATAATGAATGCACAAGTCATTGGTGTTTGGTGATGAGTTTTTGGCTCAAGGTCTGCATTTAAAGTCACACCAGAAGTGTTCAGCTGGGATTAGGACTTGGCTTTCTGCAGACCAGTCAAGCTCTTCATCATAATTTTTCTTTGATCCTTGTCTTATACACAGAGACACTGTTATGTTAGAATGGAAAAGGGTTCTGTCCAAATTGTTGCTATAAAATTAGAAGCACACAATTCCCTAGAATAGCATTACAGGTGCATCTCAATAAATTAGTCATTAAAACGGTCATTTATTTCAGTAATTCAACTCAAATTGTGAAACTTGTGTATTAAATAAATTCAATGCACACAGACTGAAGTAGTTTGAGTCTTAGATTTTTTTAATTGTGATGATTTTGGCTCACATTTAACAAAAACCCACAAAATCTCAACAAATTAGAATACTTCATAAGACCAATAAAAAATGTTTTGTGAATTGTTGGCCTTCTGGAAAGTATGTTCATTTACTGTATATGTACTCAATTCTTGGTAGGGGCTTCTTTTGCTTTAATTACTGCCTCAATTCGGCGTGGCATGGAGGTGGTCAATTTGTGGCACTGCTGAGGTGGTATGGAAGCCCAGGTTTCTTTGACAGTGGCCTTCAGCTCATCTGCATTTTTTTGGTCTCTTGTTTCTCATTTTTCTCTTGACAATACTGCATAGATTCTCTATGGGGTTCAGGTCTGGTGAGTTTGCTGGCCAGTCAAGCACACCAACACCATCGTCATTTAACCAACTTTTGGTACTTTTGGCAGTGTGGGCAGGTGCCAAATCCTGCTGGATAATTAAATCAGCATCTTTAAAAAGCTGGTCAGTAGAAGGAAGCACGAAGTGCTGCAATATTTCTTGGTAAACGGGTGCAGTGACGTTGGTTTTCAAAAAACACAATGGACCAACACCAGCAGATGACATTGCACCCCAAATCATCACAGACTGTGGAAACTTAACACTGGACTTCAAGCAACTTGGGCTATGAGCTTCTCCACCCTTCCTCCAGACTCTAGGACCTTGGTTTCCAAATGAAATACAAAACTTGCTCTCATCTGAAAAGAGGACTTTGGACCACTGGGCAACAGTCCAGTTCTTCTCCTTAGCCCAGGTAAGACGCCTCTGATGACAACTGTAGCCAAATTCCTTGACACGTCTGTGTGTGGTGGCCCTTGATGCCTTGACCCCAGCCTCAGTCCATTCCTTGTGAAGTTCACCCAAATTCTTGAATCAATTTTACTTTACAATCCTCATAAGGCTGCGTTTCTCTCGGTTGGTTGTGCATCTTTTTCTTACACTTTTCCTTCCACTCAACTTTCTGTTAACATGCTTGGATACAGCACTCTGTGAACAACAATGAATGTTTGTGGCTTACCCTCCTTGTGAAGGGTGTCAATGATTGTCTTCTGGAAAACTGTCAGATCAGTATAGATATGAATACGTAGATTCAGGATGCGTCTACGTGCTTGGAGCGGTCGAATGGGGAATCTATACAGATCTATGTTTCACATACCGTTCCAAAATAGTGGACGGCTTATGTATCGCTGCCCATAGAAACAGTCGTTAATGAGGCATCTACATACATATATATATATATATGAAGAGCTCTTTTCCAAAACGCTATAAATCCATTTGAATAGTTTTCATGAAAATGAAATTTTGTTACCTAGACCCATACATTTTGTTAATATTCAATTTATCATGTTAAAATGGTCTGTTGGCTCAGTCTGAACATGTTAAACAATGATTGATCATTGAACAATGATCCGGTTTTGGAAAAGAGCTCTTCATATATATATATATATATATATATATATATATATATATATATATATATGGTGCTAACAGCTTGTGGAACTGCATATTTGTTACATGAGACATGAGAAACATCTGTGTCATGTCTACTCAGTAAATATGGCAAAAGAAACCCCAAAAGGATAACATTTAACAATAGTAATAATATTTTTAGTGCTGACCTGACGTTACTTAATTGCGGCTCCATGGACACCAAGCATGCCAACAGTGTGATGTTTTGTTGCCTTGTTAAGGGGGAATCCGAAATCCAAGGACAGGAACCAGGAGAAAATGTCACAGCCTTAATTTGGAAGCGCTGAGGCTGCACCCAAGTGGCTCTCCTCCAAGCAGCAATAGCTGATTAAAAAGGGTGAAAATAGCTTCCAGAAGAGCTCTTGAGTAGAGTAGCGTCAAGAGCTCTTCTGTACTCAGAGGTCATGTTCACCTAGCACACTCACCCATTCTTTCCTCTACTTCCCACCGTGCACTGATAAGCCAGAGCCTCCAGGCTAGTTAATGACGACTTCAGCATAGAAACCTCTCGCCCAAGGGATTGTACCTATTATATGTGTCACACGCTTGAGTTTACCCTACCTTATTATACTTCATCAGAAATCTGTGAAGGTCATGAATGGTGCAACTGATTCTTATTTCTGATGCAAACACAATCCAAAATAGACAAAGCTGAAGTGCATCATTTTTGCTTCACTGCTGTGATCAAATGGAATTGCAAAAATTATGCTCAGACAAACAGTGCCGTGCTTTAATAGCATCATGTGTAAATCACATGCGCTACCTTGAAGTCTGCTTCCTCAAAAGGCAACATTGAGTAGAACCTTATCTTTGATTTATTTAGAAAGTCCTAGCAAATGTGCAGCACAATTCCGGTACTTTTCAGCGGAATCAACATATTCACAAATTACTTATAGTTATCTCTGTATGTTAAGCTGGGATGGGAGGAAGTATTTTAATGCAGGACAACAATGACATTCACATTGTTAACGATGCAGTAGAGTTTATTTAGGCAATACCGTTATAGAACCGAAACCAAAATGTTCTGCTGGCAGTTATAGCTCCACTGCTAAACATGCTGACTAAACGAAAGAGCAACTTCATCTTGGTGAATTTGAGATATAACTTTTTCGCAAAAGCCGATAAACTTTTTAAATAGTGTTTTGAAATCATTGTCAGTGTGCACGTCCCTCCTTCCTATATAACGTTTGACTGAATTTGTGTTTGCAGAGACCTCATTAAAACCTTTCAGATTTCTAAACACTACTAAAAATCTAATTATGAAACTGATAGTTTCTATTCTGGCGTCTGATTGGTCAATATAGTGTTTTAGCTATACTAAAACCATGATATAATAACAACTATGAATGAGTCAGGGTTTTTCCTTCATGTTGTGCCTAACAAAGCTATTTAGCACTTCTTGTACTTGCGTTAAATGGGTAAAAATACATAATGATCTTTATTGTAATATAGATATTTAAATATAGATATTTTAAATATATAAATATACATTGAATATCGTCTCAGGTTACGTGTGTAACCATGGTTCCCCAGTGGGGGCGAGACACCGCGCCCCTAGGGGCCACTATGGGGAACGCCTCCAGCGTGACTCGTGCCTGAAGAAACATATGAAAAACACCATCCGTTGGCGGCGACAGCCCATGACGTCACTACCGCGTGACCACAATATAAGGACGGCCGGGCGAATACATCATCCGCTTCTTTCTGAAGCTTGCGTCGAAGCATGGCCCCAAAGCCTGGGGACGCAGTGTCTGGTTCCCCACTGGGAACCATGGTTACATACGTAACCTGAGACGTTCCCCTTCATGGGAACTTCGAACTGCGTCCCCTAGGGGCCACTATGGGAAACGTTATACCGCCCGCCATGCTGAGGAATGCAAGCCAAATTCCCGCAGGAGGCGAGCACAAGTTAACTCTACCATTTGGCTCAGGAGTTGCCCTGTTTGGACGGTTGATGCTGTCAGTGACATTATCCTCCTTTGGCCAAAAACCCGAGCTGCATACCTGAAGTACTTACCTGCTAGGTGCCGGCATTACCGGACCCAAGGTAGAAACTCACAGGTTTGGAATCATTCTTATACAGAAAGATTCCTTTAAGGGATAGGGCCAAGTACCTAGTGGTAGCCACTAGGTCCTGGCCGGTCACTAGGGGCTACCGCTTGCTCTACATGAGCTTGCTGAGGAGCTGTCTCAACAGACCCCTTGGTAGCATTACCCTTTTAAACCAAAATATTTGGTTACATGGAGTGGGGCCCAAGGCACAAACCGGGCTTGACTAACTCAAATAAGGGCAAGCTGGTTGGCGTAACCCTACCCCTAAGGGTTTTTAGAAAGAAAGCAGAACATTCGATGTGCTAACTTACCACTGGGTGGATTTTAGAAAAATGCCCAAAGTCTAGCGTGTGCATTTACCATAGCATGGATTTTAGAAAGAACGCAGAACATTGATGTGCGATCTTACCACTAAGTGGATTTTAGAAAGTGCCCATTGCTTTAGCGTGTGCACTTATATATATATTTATTTTTACGTTCTATGTCGGGAACTAGATGCTCAGAAGGGAGCTGTATGCTCATAGATGACCCTCTAAGATGAGGGAGCAATGCTAGCTCGACCCACCAGGCGGCGATCTACCCGAACTCTGGAAGTGGAGAAACTTCCGATTCTCAACAGGAGCGGCATGCTCATGGATGACCCTCTAAGATGAGGGAGCAATGCTGGCTCGACCCACCAGGCGGCGATCTACCCCGAATTCTGGAAGTGGAGAAACTTCCGATTCTCAACAGGAGCGGCATGCTCATAGGTGACCCTCTATAGCGAGAGCAATGCTAGCTCGACCAGCAAGGCGAGCGAACTACCACAGAGCTTTGAGAGCTTTTAACTTATAACATGAAAGTAAGGTTAATAATATAACTTAGAGAACAACATTTTCAGTTTTACTCAAATTAGGGTGATGCAAAAATGAGTACACCCCACTGAAAGTCTCTGGAGCAAAGCTACATTTTAGACTACAAATGTCTAATTTAACAAGAATTCAACCACAGGTGAGTCTAATTATTCATTACACAGGTGACAGTTGACTATAAAAGGGTGTTACTTAAAGAAAACCCCTTCCCATTTCATGCTGTCAGCAATGGCACCACATGGAAGAGAAATGTCACAAGACCTGAGAAAGAAAATAATTTCTTTAAACAAGAAAGGTGAAGGCTACAAGAAGATCAGCAAAGCTTTGCTTATCAGTCAGAATACTGTAGCAAAAGTGGTTCAAACATTTAAAAAAGATGTAACTGCAACCATCTCACAGAGACGTCCAGGTCATCCACGGAAGTTAACACCTCGTCAGGAGCGTCTTCTGATGAGAAGGGTTGAAGAAAATCGACATGCAAGTTCACTGCAGTTATCTAAAGAAGTAGAAAGCCAAACTGGGGTGACTATTTCCCGTGACACAATACGGCATACACTGCAGAGGAATGGCATGCATGGGTGCCGTCCACGAAAGAAGCCTCTCCTAAAGCCCGGGCACAAAAAAGCCCGCCTAGAGTTTGCCAGGGCCCATGCTGACAAAGATGAAGAATACTGGGACTCAAAATCAAAATCACACCTGTTCGGAAGTTTCTAGTGATCCTGAAGACCTTTATTAGCTGAATCAGCTGTGTTTGATTAGGATTGGAGCTAAACTGTGCAGAGCTGTGGCCCTCCAGGAATTGCGTTTGAGACCAGTTCTTAGATTATCAAAATATTCTTCACACACTCTTAAAAATAAAGGTGCTTCAAAAGGTTCTTCACAGTGATGCCACAGAAGAACCATTTTTGATTACACAAAGAACCATTCAGTCAAAGGTTCTCTAAAGAACCATCTCTTTCTTATCTTTAACATCTGAAGAACCATCCTTCAGCACAAATAACCTTTTTGTGAAGCAGAAAGGTTCTTCTGATGTTAAAGGTTCTTTATGGAACCAGACGAAACGGTTCTTCCATGGCATCGTGATTCGTGAAGCACCTTTATTTTTAAAGGTGCACTAAGACAAAAATGGCAATTTTAAGAACTGTTATTTTAAGAACTGAAAGGTTCTTTGAGGAAACAAACCTGGGTCTTCTAAGGCATTGCTGTGAAACCCCCCTTTTGGAACCTTTATATTTAAGAAGAGTGTAACTGGATTTTCACAAGAAGGACAGAAACTTCACAGGTTTCATAAAAAATATCTTCATTTGTGTTTTGCAGATAAAACAACCAGTAATTGATGACAAAATTTGCATTTTTGGTTGAACTATTCTTTCAGAGGTTATTAAAAGCTGGATGAAGGTTCTTCCTACATTCTCCTTTTGTGTTCCTCAGATGAAAACAGACACACAGGTTTGGAACAATCTAACAGTGAGTTGTTTTATTTCGGTTTGACAAAACACTGAAAATAGCACAGCGTGCTCTACCGCAGGGATGTTTCCTGAAACCGCAGGCCCTGCCGCAGCCTCACAGCTGACTTTGAGCTTCTGTGGGGGGCTGGTTTGGGGCTCTGAAGGCTTTGAAGCAGGCCTCACTGTGACGCTGCCACCCTCACACTCCTACCGACACATGGCGAGGTGGATCCCTCCGCTGTGAATTCATGAATAAATAACACCACTGGAGGCTTTGACAAATGAGGGCTGATCAGACAAGCGCCTTGTCAGCTCAGCAATAGGGCGAAAGGAAAGAAGGAGTTTGAGAGAGAAAGACAGAGAGACGTGGGAAGACAAGAAAACAATGAAATAAGACACTTTTGAGTAGGAGACTGGGTGAGGAAAATCCCAGTGGCGTGTCCACCTTTTGATTTGAGAAAATTTACCTGGTCTAAATATTGCCAGCAGTCTTGGGTAAAGTTACTTTTAAAAGTAGTGCATTACAATATTGCGTTACTCCATAAAAAGTTATTTTATTACATAACTGTAATGCGTTACCCCAACACTGCTTACCAACAATGAAACTGTATTTTATAAAGCCCCCAAGGGGAATTGGTGACAGAAAAAAATATATTAGAATGCTTAAATATTCCCTCCCATTTGCATTCGCTTGTGTTCCCCTGAGATTGTGTTCCAATGATGACTGAATTAGCTTAAGGTTTTATTTATTTTTACACTCGACACACTACAAGATATGACAGAACGGAATGAAAACAGATTACTGTACACTAAAAACTACTGTTCACTCACATTTCACTACTGATTATATCCTGTATAATTGAGTATGTGACAAATAAAAAACCTGGAACCTTGAAGTATGATAAACGTATGACATAATAAATAAGGATAAACACTAAATTCTCGCATTTGCTTTTTTATTTGCTGTAATTCAAATTCAACATTGAAACATTAAAGACTCAAAGCCCACACCAGATGGCACACAGCTGCACTTTTTGTAATTGTTCTAAAAAATTGTGTGTATGCCTCAGATTGAAAACTTGTATCATGGGAAATCTGTGAGAAGTTCCTTCAGGTGTGTCTACCACTGGAATCGGTAAATACTGCTTCTGGCGTTTCACAGTATCACAGTATGAATGTTGTCCTCATCATATTTTCATAAGGGGGAGTGAGATCTAATGATCCATTCAGCTGGTAGATGTATGAGACGATGTAAACATTATCCATCATGACTTCACAGGCTGTCGTGTTAGTCGTGCTCTCGTCAATGACTTGTCAGAGAAGGCCAGTACATGATGGAAATGAGCAAAGGTCATGGGCAACAAGCTGCTACTACCAACAAGCTGATGATCAAGTGCATCATATACATTTTTGTACAGAAGCACATTAAACAGCCAGCTTCATTTCACTCGAGCAGAAATGCAGAGTGGATTTGCAATAAGCAATGTAGATGGAGATGTTTTGGATTTGCCTTGAGTTTTTCGATTTCAGCTGACAACAGGCCTCAAATTAAAATGTTGCCTCTTCAGGCAATGTTTCTCAACCATGCTCCTGGAGGCACACAAAGGCTGTTTCTCCTTCTGCATTATTCTGCATCCTTCCCTTCAAGATCATCATCCTTTGGTTTTCAATTCCACTACTCAAGAAGGCAAGTACAAAGAATGCATATCATTTCCTGGAGGTGTTCTTCATATTGATGATTCATCAGATGGGTACTTGAAGTCCCAGAAGTCATTGCGGCACTATGATCACAGAAGCCAGGCTTATTTTTATTTATTTTTATTTTTTTTTTTTGAGAATCTGTAAATTTATATTCATAGAAAATTCTTGCTTGTAAAAAGAAAAGAAAAAAGAAAAGAAAATACCTGAAGAAAAAATATTCTCAAGACAAAAACAATCATACAAAATGTAATATATATAGTATATGAAGAGTTCAGATGCAAAAGCCTCTAAGTGCCATCTGAAATTTTCTTATAAATTAAGCATTTTTCTCAGGCTGCTATGTGTCGGTTCAGTAATCTCGTTTTATTGGCAATGAATAGGTTATTTTCTGTACAATAAAAGTGAAATAACTGAATATAAACATTGGAGCCTGAGAAAAATACTAATTTTAGTAGACATTTTAAGATAGAGGCTCTTCATATATATATATATATATGCACACATACAGACAGAATTCATATATACATTGTATACGCATAATATGAAAGTAGAATTTTCACTTAAGATTAAATTGAAAGCATTTTGACAGCTTTGAAAGACCTTACTGTTTATTTTGATTTTTTTTTTAAGATATGCATCATATGTGTTATGTACAGTATGTATAAATAAAAAACTATAAATTAAAATACTTCATTGGAACTTTTTAGTCTGTCATTTTGCACATTCTTGCCTTCATGCTGTTCCTGTAAATATGAATATATCTCAGTAACTTAGAAACAGAATATACAGTAGTACTTGATTCTTTGTGTGACAAGCATTCTGCTGATGTTTTTGGTCATCCTCTGATGTCCATATGTGTGTAAAATATAAAACCTGAAGCAAAACCAGTAGAGAACCACAGTATGCTGTCTACACATGCATTAGTGAAAAATCCCAGTGTTGCATTCAGCCTGAGCTCTTCTCGCATCCACCCACTGCTTTTTTCATTTGTGTCATTGAAAAATCTCTGCAGTTGATCTGTTGTTATTGCTGTTTTTACCTCTCGTTGTGTTCCAGCTTCACCACTATGGCTGCTGCATAATGTATGAGAGAGTGAGAGAAAGAAAGAGCATAAAGCAGCAGAGAGGTCGCTGTGTCGTTTAGGGTGCTCTTGCCTTTTTGTTTTCCAGCGTACCGCAGCGCTACACTTCGGGTCAATAACTCAAGCCTCGGGCCTCGCTCTGCAGGAAGGCCAGCGCACATTACCTCCCTATTACTCCCCCACTTACAATTACCATTAATGACTTTCTCCCGCTGACAAGCGATCTCTCACTCCTTCCACTTCTGCTGCACTGTGCTGTGGGGACTGCGGGAAACCCCAGGTTCATCGTGCTGGAAAAAGACTGGACCTACAGTAACAGTTCATTGGTTGGTCTCAGACTACAGTCTCAGCTTTCATAGACGAAGAGAATAATGTTGGGCAAAATGGAAAATTACGTTTCTGTTACTTTATTATAATGTATTAAATCAATGGATAGTATGGGTAGCATATTGCATCTATGCGCATCCAACTTTTTATGACCATAGATTTTAGATTAAAATATATATGAATGTGTAAAGGAAAATGCTGTAAAAGGTCTCCATTTTTTTTTTTTTACCAATGCAAATCACCTCATTTGTAGAAGGCCAAGTCATAAAAATGTCATGAAAACATAATTATAATAGGCTACAATAATTCACCAGGTCATAATTGTGACATAAAAAGTTTCAATTATGGCATACTGTCATGTTTGTGAGATAAAAATCTTAAACTATAACATTTTAAGTCATGATTTTGAAATAAAAAGCAGACATTATGATAAACTAGATCATAGTTATGAGGTCAAAGGTCGGAATTATACATTTTCTGAACTTTGACTGTTTATTTCAGCATAATTTGGACTGTTTATGTCAAGATTTTGACTTTTATCTTCTAATTATGACTTTTTATGTCATCATTTCCACGTTTGCATGTTATATTTCTGACTTTATCTTATAATTTGACTTTGATAATTATGTGTTTGTCATCATTTCCAATATGTCATAATTAAGACTTTTTGTGAAAACCGAATAACTATATATGTCAAATGTTGGCTTTATTTCATAGTTTGTACTTTTGAATCACATGAGTATGATGTGAGCATGAGTGTTATGTCATATTTTAACTTTTTATCTCATAATTATGACACAGTATATTAAATGTATTTTTGTCATAATGACGATTTAACAAAGCATGATTTTTATGTGGCAGAAATGGCCTTCCATACATCTTTGCCTTCACTATTTTGATAAATGCTCCTGTTTTGTTCTGACAAAATAGTCCACAGAGTCCCTCAATAAATATGAGGCAATTAAACCTGCATGTGTAATAATTATTAATTATTAATTATTTAGCAACTTGTTAGTACTTGATTAGACTAAATACTGTCAGTGAATACCACCACTATTTTGTTTATTTGTCTTGGAATTAGTCATTTGGACCACTTTAGTGATGTTTGTATGGCACTCTTTGGGGGCTTTGCAGACCCTGGTCTCCATTTACTTTCTTCTGGAAGAGAGCAGCAGAAACATTCTTCAAAGCTTTTTCTTTTTTTTCAAAGAAGAGGGCTTGGAATAAAATATATTTTGAGTGTGTGATAAAAAAATTAAATAAATTAGGATGAACTATCCCTATACTATTGTATTGATGTATTATTTGGTCTCAAATAAATAAATAACAACAACAACAACATTAGGCAGTATAAAATGTGCAGTAAGCCATACCATTCCAAGCATAGTCATTGTGTAATATTTTTGCATGTCATGTTATGTGCCAGAGTAACATAACTCAACATCTCACTCGTTGGCTTGCTTCTGAATCACAAATAGGATCAGACGGTTGTTTTTACTCAGTGCTCGGTTTCACATTAAAGCTGAATATGCAGTGTGCACTATTTGAGACAACTTCTCCTCTGTAAGCTCACATGGCTTTATGTAACGAAGATTTCTCCTTGCAGTGTCTTTGGGGAGATTCGTAATTTCTTTTCAGCCTTTCATGGTAAAAGAGGCATCCTACATGAGGTAACCTCTGGAGTTCAACACAAGACAGATTCTCACCTATTCCAAAGATGCTCCCAAAGGAAAAGTGGCATGCAAGCAAAAAAAAGTGCAAATGGGAATCTCCCCTGATACATATCTCTCTTCACTCAATCACAGAACGTTCTCAGCCTCTCCTGAAACGTTGACAGCAATATGGTGTTGTGATAGGAACTGTCTCGTGTGGAAAATGGAAGCTCAGATATTGCTTGATGTATGAGAACCAATGCGGTTTTCTTTCTTGTGTGCAGCATGCAAGATTGGGCTTCTCTGTACCATGTCTGATGAGCTCTATGTATGTGTATTGATGTTTATTGATATTTAAATTAAATCTGTGCTGTATACTAATGA
Source organism: Gymnocypris eckloni scoliostomus (assembly GCA_027564155.1). Taxonomy (NCBI): domain Eukaryota; kingdom Metazoa; phylum Chordata; class Actinopteri; order Cypriniformes; family Cyprinidae; genus Gymnocypris; species Gymnocypris eckloni. Next base: position 27,484,149 of record CM050415.1, on the reverse strand, counting down.
GTCTCTTCAGAATACTTGGATTAAATTGCTCGATCCGTATGGATTACTATTATAAAGTCTTTATGAAGCTTGAAATGTTTGGTTGGTTGGACTTTCAATGGACAAAAAAGACAAACAATAGACAAAAAAGTGGGTGAGTAAAAGATAACAGACTTTGGGGGATTTATGTGTGTACAGTAACATACCGCACTACAACAATATAACTATGTAACAGACAGATAAGAAAGTTTACTATCTGAGAAGTTCCATATATGTACTTAGAGCTGACATCAAAATATCTACGTTTTCAAATAATGCATATTGAGGTCATAACATAATATTGTGCAAGGAACAGCAAAATCTTTATTAATCAATAATCTGCCCCTTTAATCATGATCTGCATGAAAATGAATAAAATGTGTTGGTGTTTTACTGCATCTGGTGTTCATTTAAGCTGTAAAGTGCATTGAATCATGTCTATAAATGTATGTAGAGGCAAGTTTTTCTAATGAGTCTATGTTTCAGATAAATGTACAGTCACAATAATTGTATAAAAAAGAACAAAAAAAGACAACAATAGCCTTTTTTTAAATGTTTAATTAAGATTGCCATTTTTGTTATATGTTCCTTATGTGCCAGATCAAAGTGTGCAGAGCATAATGTCCACTGCAATTTGATGGACACAGATAAGAACTTCCCGTACCATGAATAAAATTTAAGCGAAGGTCCCAGGGGCTCTTCATCTTCAGGGGTTAAAACATTAAATGATAGATGCTCTTCGGCCCTATATGCTCTCCACATCCACTCATGCCAGCTCGATCCTTCTACTTCTGTCTCTACATTTCACTTTTCCTCCACTCCCTACACACCTAATGTATCCTCACACAAACTCTGGTTGAGGGTACACTCCACTGGTCATACACACAGATGGACCATCACACCCGAGCGCACAGAACCTCCTGCATGTAGAAGCCTTCCCTTTTACAATAGCACACTGTTCTAGAGTTTTCTCCATACAATTCTTGCTCGTTACTCTCTCTGAAATGAATCCGTCACATTAAGTTAAGTTTTTCTAACATGTTTCGACATGCTCTTTAACTTCTGTTAAAGAGTTGCTGGTGTAATCTAACAGTTAATGTTCGAAGGTTTCTGCTGTGATTCTTCAACAATGAGCCACTGTGACCTTGAGAACAATGCTTGACTCATAGGTTACTTCAAGGGAATTGTCCTGTAATTAGTTCATGGTGGCATTGTCTGAACGTTTTGAAAAACAGATTGCACCAGCCCAGGTCATTTGGTACTAAATAAATGTTCTGTTTTATTTTGTTGTAATTTTATTCAGACATTGGGACTATCAATAACACAATCTAGGCCCTTACTCAGATTTTTACAGTTTACTGATCCAGAACTGCCAGCTAATCTGACTCTTAAAATGCCTTTGTTGTTGTAACCTAATGTAATCATGTTGATTCGTTATCAATAATGTTATAATTATATATAAATAATTATTAAATAAATAATAATAAATGATATGTAGACATTAAAACCAGTTACCACATTTCACAGACAAATATCAGATAACAACAGTTCAATGATGACAATTCTATACATGTTATTAAATATGAAAATGTTAACACATTTCTTGGTATTCTACATTTACACGTATACATTTAACAGACATTTTTATCCAAAGCGACTTACAGTGCATTCAGGCTATACATTTTTTTGTATGTGTGTTCCCTGGGAATTTAACTCACAACCTTTTGCGCTGTTAACACAATGCTCTGCCACTGAGCCACAGGAACAGATCCTATTCTAGATTGCTACACAAACGATATTGGCAATATCTATTGCCAATAGATACACAAACACACTGCTGTGAGCATGTAATATCTGCTTTTACTGCATAATTAGGCATTTATAAATTCGATGGGAGATTTAGACAGGTGGTGCTTGTGGTATTATAGAATAATAGTGTGAGGAATGCTTTTATTTTGAAGGGGGGAAAAAAGGAACACTGGTCGCTTGCTGCTGTACCTGGGGGTTGTAAAATAAAGACAAGCTCCGAATACGTCGTTGTACGAACCTCTTTTATAATAACTTGACATGGTGACAGAAGTGGAATAACTTGTAAGCGGAGAAGGAAAAAAAAAAGGAAAAACAAAGCGTATCATTTTGGTGGAGGGATAGGAGACGAGCCGGCAGATATGGCGCAACCCACACCAACTGCTACGTTCACAATACAACCTCCAGAGCCATTTGATTTTTCCAAGCCTCAAGAATGGGAGCGTTGGATTAGGAGATTTGACCGCTTTCGGCTTGCAAGCAACTTAAACGCAACGTCGGAAGAAAACCAGGTAAACACGTTAGTGTATTGTATGGGCGATGAAGCCGAAGATGTGTAAGGGGCTAACGCTAACTGCAGATGAGAAAAGAAGTACACGGATGTTAAGGCGGGCTTTGATGCATTTTGTGCCTAAAAGAATGTCATATCGAAAGAGCCAAGTTCAATCAGCGTGTGCAACTGCCGGGAGAAAGCGGTGGATTCCTTTATCACTGCTCTATACGGATTAGCTGAACATTGCAATTATGGACAATTACAGAATGAGCTGATACGCGACAGGTTAGTGGTCGGGCTGAGAAACGTCTCATTGTCAGAAAAGCTACAGCTAGACAGGGACCTAACCCTTGAAACTGCTATAACAAAGACAAGGCAGTCTGAAGAAGTTAGAGCGACAGCAGTGTGACTTAAGAGGAGAAAATGGCGGTGCTAGCAAGTGCTCCAATGTTGATGCTGTGCATGCTAAAAGTTACAGAAAACCCAAATTTCCCTCAAAGCCTCAGACACAAGCACAAACACCAGGCAAATATAAACCCAATGCACGGCCACAGCAAGGTTCAAAGGCCTGTTATAGATGTGGGAAAATGCCCTCACATGGAAAATCAGAATGCCCTGCTACAGATGCTGTGTGTCACAACTGTGGCAAAATGGGACATTATGGCAAAGTGTGCAGAAACAGTGCAAAATCTCTGAATGCTGTCACTACAGAAGAAGAAGGGAGTTTATTCCTGGGAGCCGTGGATGCTGGAAAAGACCCGTGGACAGTGCAGCTACAGGTGAGACAAAAAAAAGTGTGTTTTAAAATTGACACTGGTGCTGATGTCACCGCCCTGCCAGCCGAGGTGTGTATGACATTACTGGGGGACTTGATGTGAAGCGCCTGGCAGTGTCGACACGCCCATTGTTTGGGCCAGGTGGCAATGTACTCTCTGTCCTAGGCGTAGCCAGAGAAACACTGCGCAGAGGCAAAAGACAGCTACAGAGGATATTTATGTTGTAAAAGACCTGCACACTGCACTGCTGGGCAGGCCTGCCATAGAACAGCTTCAGCTTGTGAGCAGGGTTGACAGCATCACCATGGAATCTGTGAAACAACAGTATCCGAAGCTGTGTAGCGGCTTGGGTCTTGTTCGGAGGCCATATTCAATTAAATTAAAGCCAGAGGCTGTGCCCTTCTCTCTCCACGCACCACGCAGAATCCCTCTGCCGCTTCTGGGAAAAGTGAAGGAGGAGATAGACCGTATGGAGAAGATGGGCGTAATCACCAAGATTGAGGAGCCAACTGATTGGTGCGCCGGGATGGTGGTGGTGCCGAAAAAAGCAGGTACTGTTCGCATTTGTGTGGATTTCACAAGGATGAATGAATCAGTATGCAGAGAAAAGTTTATCCTGCCTTCTGTCGAGCACACTCTGGGCATGCTAGCTGGCGCAACAGTATTCAGCAAATTAGATGCCAATATGGGCTTTTGGCAAGTACCATTGACAAAAGAGTCTGCCAAATACACCACCTTCATCACGCCTTTTGGGCGCTACTATTTTAACCGGCTACCCTTTGGCATAGCTTCAGCCCCCGAGCACTTTCAAAGGATGATGGACGACAGAAGTGACCGGTGGCCTGGAGGTACTGTGTCACATGGATGACATCCTGGTCTGGGGACAGGCGCAGGGCGAGCATGATATGCGGCTACATGCGGTGCTAGAGAAGGCACAAAAGGCCGGCATTACGCTCAACATGGACAAATGTGAGCTCACACGCCATACAGTCAGATTCCTGGGTCATGTGATTTCAGCAGATGGAGTGAAGCCAGATCCGGAGAAGACGAGAGCTGTGCAAGAGATGGACGCACCCAAAAATGTCAGTGAACTCAGGAGTTTTTTGGGCATGGTCAATCAGCTGGGCCGCTTCTTGCCTAACCTGGCTGAAAAAGACAAAGTGCTAAGAGACCTGCTGTCCAAGAAGAACCACTGGTACTGGGGGACAGAGCAGCAGGCTGCCTTTGATCAGTTAAAAACAGAGCTGTCATCCACACCAGTGCTCGCACTATACAACCCAAACAGTGCACTAAAAATCTCTGCTGATGCCTCTTCCTTTGGCCTGGGGACAGTCCTGCTGCAGAAGAGCGATGCCAGGTGGTCACCTGTGGCATATGCGTCCAGGTCAATGACGCCAACAGAGCAACGCTATGCTCAAGTAGAGAAGGAGGCATTAGCTGCAGCGTGGGCTTGTGAAAGGTTCAGCTGTTTCATCCTGGGAAGACCATTCGAGCTGGAAACTGACCATAAGCCGTTGGTGAGTCTGCTGGGCGGGAAGGCTCTGGATGACCTCCCACCAAGAATCCAAAGATTTAGGATGCGACTCATGAGGTACAACTATACAGTCAATCATGTCCCTGGCAAAAGCCTGTGGACCGCTGACACCTTATCTCGTGCTCCCCTAAGAACCGCAAGAGCACACACAGATACAAGCCTACTAGAAGACACCAACATCTATGTAGACTCTGTCATCAGCAACATTCCTGTCAGTGGAGATTATCTGAGCTGCTTCTGCGAGCACCTGAAGGTAGACAGCACATGCTCTGCACTGATGGAGTACTGCACAGGCGGCTGGCCTGACAAAAGTCAACTGCAGGAGAGCTGAGACATTACTGGCCTGATAGAGCAGTGCTGACTGTGCATGATGGACTGCTGCTGCGGGGCACGAGGCTCGTCATCCCATTCGTCTTACAAGGCGATGTGCTGCAGAGACTACATGAGGGACACCTGGGGGTGACAAAGTGCAGGGGCCGGGCCAAACAGACGGTGTGGTGGCCAGGGCTCAGCAGCCAGCTGAATGACATGATACTGAAATGCAGAACCTGCATTCAAGAGAGAAAGAACGTCAAAGAGCCGCTGATGCCAACGGAGATGCCAGTCAGGCCTTGGCAAACTTTGGGAGCTGACCTGTTCACGCTGAAAGGCAAGACCTATATACTAGTAGTAGATTATTTCTCACGGTATGTGGAAATTGCGCTGCTGTCACCCACAAGGTCCACAGATGTGGTGGTGCACCTGAAATCCATGTTTTCTCGTCATGGAATTTGTGAAGTTCTTAAAAGTGACAATGGGCCCCAGTTCTCTGGTAGCCACTTTAAAGCCTTTGCAGCAGAGTATGGCTTTGTACACATCACGAGCAGCCCCAAGTTTCCCCAGAGCAATGGGGAAGCGGAACGCGCTGTACAGACTGTGAAAAACCTGCTAACAAAGGCATCAGACCCATATCTTGCATTGCTGGCCTACAGAGCAACCCCTCTACAGAACGGCTATAGCCCAGCCGAGCTGTTGATGGGGCGCCGCCTCCGCACTACAGTTCCTGCCCTTCCAACCCTGCTGAATCCAGTTTTGCCTGACTACTACGCGCTGGAGGCCAAAGAAAGGGTGAAGAGGGGGAACGATGCAAAATCCTTCAACAAGAGACACGGCACGAGAAACCTGGAGCCACTCGTACCTGGGGAGGATGTGTGGATCACCGATGCACGAGTCCAGGGCACAGTGCTATCTACACACAACACCCCTCGCTCTTATATCGTCCAGGTGCCTCATGGCACACTGAGGAGGAACCGGCATCACTTGGTGCCACTGCAGACCAACAGTGGGGTAGTCGACGCTGATGAGCCACCGATGGGAGAAGATGAACCAGTGACAACATCACCAGAGCCAGCTCCACGGTGACAACATCACTCAGCAGAGGGCTCCACCACAGAGACTGTGCGGACCAGGTGTGGGAGAGAGGTTAGAAAGCGCAGAGACTTGATTGGTGATTTATTGATTTGTTTCTGAAAAAAAAAAAAAAAAAAAAAGGAAAATAAGAGTTTAATGTGATTGTGAAATTGTTCTGCTTTACCGTTTTCATTTACCCTAAACCTGTGAGTTTAAGTTTTGAAGAACACAGCCTGCTAAAGTACTAGTCCACAGTATGGTAATGTGTAAGTTATTTATTTCTGTTTTGCATGCTTGAAACAGGGACAGATCAGGGACAGGTCTTCCAGCAAAGGGCAGAATAAACCCTTAAGACCTGCAGAGACAAAGGTAGTCCACCCTTTGTTCTCAAAGAAAGGAGATGTGGTATTATAGAATAATAGTGTGAGGAATGCTTTTATTTTGAAGGGAAAAAAGGAACACTGGTCGCTTGCTGCTGTACCTGGGGGTTGTAAAATAAAGACAAGCTCCGAATACGTCGTTGTACGAACCTCTTTTATAATAACTTGACAGTGCTGGGGGAGGTGGAGGGTTTCAGAGGAACTCTGATAGCGTGCTGCAGGACCAGCTTACGGCGAAAGCTGAACCTATTTGATTGTAGAAATGTCGAACAAGAAATCTCATTGGCTGCAAAATTAGAGGCCTGACTGGCTTCTGTGTGATTGTGCTGTGCCATCTAGAGTTCCATGACTGAACTAGATTTAAATCTATTTACTTGCTACTGCATGCCACTTGGTTTATATATCTTTTAAAGGTTTTAATCCAATACGTGAGCAAACTTTGTCAAATCCAGCACACACAACAGATGTTGTTCAAAATCCAGTTTCCAGGCAGATTGATGTAACCAGATAAACTGCATCAAAGTCAGCCCATCAGTTTGGAACTGTTGGCTTTTAAACAAATATTGTCCAATTTGTATGTTGTCTTAGACTGAGACTATAGAAACACCAAGACTTGCAACACTTCTGGGAGCCAAATGACTGAAAAAGAAAGAACTAAAAACACCAGAAATTCTGTATGTTTTGAGTTATTATTGAGGAATGTTGGCACTTCACATACTCCTCATAAAGTAAGAGACAAGACGTAGTAGAGGGAGAACTTCCACATGAAAGACAAAGGAAGCCTTTGAAATCACACCTGAGACTTGAGAGCTGCAGGGGTTGGGGTGGAAAGCTTTTGTCTCACATGCTACTCTTTGCCTTTCTAAACAAAGAGTGGAGCAAGACACTCCTAATCCTTTTGACACAATTAACAGTTATCATATAAAATAATTCACCTTGTACAGGTCTCCAAGACATTAGTCAAGAAGTAACTTTGAAAATAAAGGAAGCATAAGCCATCTTCTGCCTACATCAGCCCATTAAAGGTTGAAGGTGAATCTCATGGATACAAAGAGTTCTTTTATCCCGTTTCTATTCCAGATCTCTGGAGGATGTATTGCCATGGTAACACAAAGAACCTCTAACCCCAAAAGCACAGAGAGCTTAAGGGCTTGAGGAGCTCTGCTGAGGCCAGAGAAAGGTCCTCTGGTATCCAAACAGATTTGCTAAAAAAGTTGCACCACTTCAGAGTGTGGATACTGAAATACTGGAGTACAGCAGAGGATTACAAATAATTAGAGTATTAAAATAGAGAAATTGTCATTCTTTCAACACAAATTAAGCATTTTAATGTACTCGATTCATAATCTTCATTACTATTTACTTGCCATATTTAACAATTCAACTTTTAACAGCTACATCAAAGGCTGCATCCAAAATTGCATGCTCTCAAGTAGATGTTTATTTTAATTAAGGACTTACTTTGTGATCATTAAAAAGTATGTTCTTTATTGTCTGTTCTATATAGTATGAAAGAAATCCAGACGTACTACATGTATCATGTTTTCACTGTCATGTGACTTCAGTTTCATTCTCAACTCCTCTCCTGTGGCCTCGTGGTATATTTTGCCTACAGTTATATGAATACAGTGAATTCGGACATAATACTTATTTCACATACTGTCTTTCACCTACTATGTAGTAGTAAAGTATGCAATATCGGACACAGCCAAAGTCAAGTGGTACAACCAACACGTAGAAACAGGAAATTGTGACTAGGGCTCATAGTCAGTAAGTCTAAAAAGTATCAAATATTTTTCACTCCTCAACTTAACTGTCAGTGGGACATAAGTAGATTGTACTAAAATTTAAACATTGTACAAATAGCGACCATTTTAAACAAATGCATATGTTAGTCCACCGTTTAGACTCAAAATATGGTTACAGATTCACATGCTTCATGTCCCCTTGGCTGAGACTGCTGTGGCTCTTCAAGGAGGACATTCTGACGTTAAACTAACCAAAGCATCCAAATCTTGCATCTTACAATATCATGCCATAACAAACCCCTGTAAAATAATAAAAGTTTAAACTGGAAAGAGGCCTGAATGAAGTTTATCTCAGTTCAGCTGCTATTTTGTCATTCAAACCACATATGATGCTGTTCCCCTTCTAAACTCACGCTCTGTTAGATCAGGTTCGTCAGAAGCCCTAGGATGCTCTACGTGACATATTTTCTGCAATGAATGAATCATTAAAGGGTTCACATCGTTGAACACAGGATTTTCCTCACTCTGTTCAGGTTTGAGTTTGATGCTCTTGACAAAGCTCGCTCAGCAGTCAAAACTGGCCTTTTACTGATGCTAAACTATAAAACAGCTTGTTCAGAAATACGCATGATTGTAACATCACAACCATAAGCTCATTACCATACATTATCATTCAAATGAGGCATAATATATATTTTTTAAATTAACTGACTAACAATATGTCAAGGAGATGAGGCAATTTTGAGGCCATTAAAATATAAAAGTCTTAAAGATGCAATATACTAGTCAAAATTTTAATTTTTTCATAATTATTTGGTTGGCTTAATGCCATGTTGTCTACACTTACTAATGTCATGGAAAAACCAGGTAAAATATATGTTGTCTGATTTTCCAGTAGTGTCAGCTGAAGGGGAAAAACTATTTCCTCCAGGACCACCACAGTCCAATAAAACATGCAACAGATGACTGACATGAGGCTCATAATGAAGGCCCTCAGCTGATATTAAAAACTTGTGTGAGTCTGGAGTGGCCTACTCGGCAGTAAATGACTAAATACCACCAAGTGTTACATTGAAAAAAATACAGTACGATTGACTTTAATTGAAAGAGTCACAGAGGGCTGGATGTAAGTGTAATGAGTCACAAATGTAAGTATACTTTTTAATATGGCCTAGTTTTTTCAGCTTGTTTAGGCCTAAATTATTACTGTTTGTGGTTAATCAAGAAACTGATCTCACAGTTGTTATGAAATGAGTGAGGTTATGCTGAAAGGATGCAGGTGGCACTGATTTGATGTTGTCAGCAGGCTAGTAGTGTTCATACATTTGCATTTCCCCCTCAGAAATATCCTTCCTTTCCAGCTTTTATCTCCCCGTCAGGAAAATCAGTGTCAGTGCTGCGATGCGGTCGGGGGAGTCTGCCAAAAAACAGCAAAAAAAAAAAAAAAAAACACGGGGCAAAACATTGCAGTATCACAAATCATCACGGCTGTGGCTACATGCTAGTCACTGCCCAGAACACTCAGTTACTAGATTAAAAATTCATTGAAAATGCCTCAGCCTTAACACTGGGGCTATATTCATATATCAATGTGACAGATCAGAGAGCGAAAGAGAGCTGGCTGGGCATTTTGCCTGTGGAGACTTTTCTCCGATCAGTGTTCAGCAAGGACAGCCTTGCTATGGGCTAGTTTGTGTTGGTCTTCTGGGACCATTCACAGTCATGTGCAGTGGGTTACCAACCGGCCAAAAGAAGCTAAACCAGCACTGAAACCAGTACGGGAGAATATGAGCACTTGTGTATTCATACTTTGATCACAGTTAGACCCCCAAAACCAGTGAACAATGTGTCCAAAGATGACACCACCTCTTATAAAGATTACACTACCATTTATAAAGATTAGCATCCAGAAGATTAATAACTGAGGCTTCATTTATACACCAAAAATATTTAGGCCTAAATGTAAGATTTCTGTTTTTGAATTGCATAAATTTTCAGTCCTGTAGATTACACATTTTAACAAAATATGATGCATATATGTCAGTTATACATAAATGAGACGAGTACGATTTCTTTACTCAAAAAGCATTGTTTAGTGTCAGCTGAATAATGACACTATTGTCTTTTTAGAGCTAGTTTACAACTGAAATTGTTTTTGTTTCATAACTGAATAACGTTATATCTGAGTGTAGCTGCTCTGCAGTGCTGTATAAATAAATTTGACTTGACTTATTAACTACTTTGATCTGTTTGATTTTATGTCAATCATAAAATGATATGTATTGCATTATTTAAATTGTTTAGAATCAGCATAAATCTGTTCATTGTGAAAATTACATTTGTTGAAAAGTATGAGCATGGTTAATGTATGAGACTGAAATAAACTGGATTTATTGATGATAAATATAAAATCTGGTTATCATTTAAAACAATTTCCATTTTTTGTACTATTACGGAAATCTTGCTTGTTTCATGCCCTTTTAAGTTATGGATCAAATTTGACAATATGTTTCTATTAGATAACATTGGTTAATGCTTAGAATAGAGTAGATCTGCTACACTGCTGCAAAGCAAGTACAGAGACTTGCTGCAGCTAATACATACACAGACAGTAAGAAATATTGCTGCTGCATATATAGCATAAAATAACCCCCATATTTAACATACATGAAATCACCCCATAGCAGATCTAGACAGGTGGAGCTGGGGAAGGTGGAGGATTTCTGATGTGCACTGCCACTTCAAAAGCAAACACTAGAGGAGTATTTGAATGCTGAGCAGTGGCTGCTGAAAAGAAAAAGATGTTACAGCATGGGAATAATGATGTGATTGTATCAGATTGAGTGAGGACCTATTGGTCTGTGCCTTTTAGAATTTCATGACAGAACTTTGTATGTGTCTGATTAAGTGATATCAATTCAGCAGTGACATAAGATACACAGACACTGCACAGAAATGACTAAAAAAGTTACCGTTACACACACATACAAACATATAATACATATATCTCTCTCATATATCAGATATACACATTCAAGCAAACACGTGAACCCGCTGACACTCTCACACAGAGAATAACACTCTACGGAGACCCTTACAAATGGAAAACAGAGATAAAGGCCTGTGATCAAAGGAGACTGCTGGAATAACGGAGGAGAGGAGGGAGGAATCTGCAGAGGGATGAGAAGGGAGAATAATTGGGTGTTTATTTCCACCACATCTGCTGTGGCTCTCTCCTCCTCTCTGCGTGAGTCTGCGACACACTGAAGATTTGAAAGAGAGACCGCTGGATCTAATACAGCAGACAAGTGAAAGAGAATCCCAGAATCCTCTGCTCATCGGGTTACTCAGATATTCGTCTTTAATAGCTCAGAATACGTAATGAAGTTATACTGTAGGTGATCTCTCAATTAGGATGAGATTTCTCTCCAACATTTCTCCTTAAACACTTTATAGGAGAAATAAAATTAGACACAAAAAAGGTCATTATTGACATACAGTGCAAATATATTGCACATATTTGATAAAATGGTCTTGGGAGAATTTGATGACACATTTTATATTGAGAACTTTTGATTGCACACAAATGTGTTTCTTTTTTTGGTATCAGAGGTTGTGCAAAAAATTTGGAATGTAGTTTGGGTGTCTTGTTTTTTTATCAGATGTATAAATATCTAAATTTAAAAACATTGACCCTTATTACTGGTTTTGTGATCCAGGGTCACAAAAACACACGAGTCAGACGATTCTATAAAGATATGTTAAATGAATCAGACTTCACTGTGATTATCCCATTTGAACCAGAAAATGAAAACACTGCAACAACATTTTGTTTTCATAGCACATTTATGTTTAAATTCTAAATATATATTTAATATACTTAAATCCTGAATAAAATGCTGGTTTCTTAAAGACGTTTAAGCACATATCATAAGAACTTGGTCGTCCGGACATACTGAAAAGACTGAATCATAAGCCACATTTCGATTAATGTTAATTGTGAAGTCCCAATAGCACTTTAGCCGTGTAAATAACGTAAGTGAATAGTCTCACCTTCGTCCTGACACTTCTTCTCTTCTTTCTTAATGGACGATCATATCCGAGCCAAAGTTCGGGATGAGGATTTTCGGTCATTGGTTGTCGGTCCACAAAGTGGAAGGGGCATACGTTGACATTACGGGGGGGGGATAGGCATATGTTGTCTTTTACTCTCGTCGTCGAACGGCATCTTGTGCAATTTAAATGGTCTTGGGCACTGACATTCTGCTCGTATTTTTGGCTTATGTTCATAACACTCTTGATCGAGTTTTTGATCAGTTTTTGATCACTTGATCAGTTTTCTGTAGCTGTTGTGACAGCCTTTGACCGCACAACATTTCCCCAAGCCTCCACAATTCACCATTACCACTAACGTCCTCTTGCTGATGACAAATGACAATTACTAAACCGAAGTTCGAAGCATCCTACAGGAAGTCACTCGTCGCTATGGCGCCCTCTATGGAGAAGCGAAGAAAAAGGTATATACTTGTATTTATTTCTCCAATTATACACAACTGTTCAAAAATAAATTATTCTCAAAAAGGCTGCATTTATCGGATTAAAAATATATTGTGCAATATTATTACATTTTAAATTAAATGTTTTCTATTTTAATATATTAATATGTAATTTATTCCTGTGATGCAAAGCTGTATTTTCAGCATCATTACTCCAGTCTTCAGTGTCATATCAGAAATCATAATAATATACTGATGTGCTGCTTAACAAACAATTATTATTATCATTATTATTGTTGTTGTTTTTGTTATCAAAGTTGAAAACCGTTGAGCCACTGAATATTATTGTGAAATTTATATATGTATTTATTTATTTTTACTTTTTCAGGATTCTTTAATGATTTGAAAAAATAAATAAAATAAAATGGAAATTAATGTCTGCAATAAGTGTTTTTTATGTGTTTTTTTTTTACTGTCACTTCAGATGTTTTTTTTTCCTTTGGAAAAATGCTGTTTTAAAAATATCTTATCGACCCCAGACTTTTTAATATTTCAATATTAATATTCGTAATAATTAAAAGCTATTAAAAAGCATCACATATGATGCGTCATTCATTTTCAATTGAATAATTTATGCCAATATCATAGTCTATGCTACATCAGAATTGTATTATACTCATAGTCCATGCTTGTCCGTTTGTTTTTGCTGCTTGTTTGAACAAAGCCATCGAGGTGGTGACATCTCTTTTTCTCTGGAGAATAGGAGAAGCAGGAGGCTTCATTACATCTCATTGCTGTCTGGGAGAAATAATTGAGGTTTTAAGAAGATTCTCTTCTATGTATTTTACTTTCTTAACTATAGCTTTCCTCCCACTCTTCTTTCTCTCCACCTCTTGTTCTACCTTATGCATGTGGACCCATCCTTACCTCTTCCCTACAGGCAGTTATCCACAGTTCCTGCCAATTGAATCTTTTCCAATTAATAGTTTTACTGTCTGCAATGCAGTGACTGGAATGAGGCTGTCCCTGAAACAGGTTGCCATGACAACAAGCCTTGTTATCATCTGATTAAATTTCCGTAATATGTAATAAATTCAGCGGAGTAGCAAGCGTTACGAGCACAACGGCAGGCATTTTCTGACTTTTTATTGTGGTACAGCCATCCAAGGCTACCCTTCTGTTCTGATCAGACAGGAGAATGAATGGATGGTATTCAGACAGCTCTGAGACCGTCTGCAAACTTTCACAAAATGGAATTTGATTTAAAGTTTCAACATTATGCAACATTCCCCAAAATGTCACAGTTGGTGCCATTTTGTCTTTGTTCGGTCTCTTGTGTGACGATTCACGCGAGAGCGAAGACCCACAAAAACATAATGATGTAGGAATATGGAAAGATAGAGAAGATATATTTCTGGCTGATGAAAGGAACCTTACATACACTGTCTTACATTATCAAGTTTGGCTTCCCTTCGGATCACAAGTTGGAACTTGAATTTGAACACTTAAGTGGCCTTTTATTGCTGGGTAAATTACTTACAAATTGTGAATTTCCCATTGCTTGTGGCCTGCTTTAAATTACTTTTAAAAATGTGTAGTTAGTAACGCAATCTAATATATTTACAGATTTTAGGTAATATAGTCAGTCTACGTTTTGTCTACTTTAAGATTAATTTTGACCTAACTCATTAATTACATTTATTTAGATAGGATATTATTTTACCATATCAATAAATAATTACAATTATATTATACATTAAGATACAAAGACAAAGTAAATAAATTCCATTCGTTGTAATAAAGACTGTCACCGGGACGGTCTAATATACGGGACGCCTAATTTTACTTCCATATATTAACATTAAATCCTAATCTAATCATGACAAACTATATATCGCATGAAAGGTCCAAGACTCCTAAATAGATATTTTACCACAGTTTTTTGTTGAAAATTATTTAGGAGCAGTAAGCAGTAGATTAATTTATGACCTCAAAACATACACCATAACAGGAGCTCTGACCTTTGACACAAAAAATTATATTTGTTTCTTTTTTTTCCCATCACATGTTTTAACAATCATGTATATTATACATCATTTGAAAACTTAAAACCTCCAAATTCATCATGTGAAACCCGTTTTGAAATCGAATATTGCGTTACCATAGAATGGTACTTTAAAATATTTGAGTGGGCTCCTCCCCCTTAGTGGGAGGTGTCATATTCCAAATGTATTATGGTCTTAAAGAATCAAAACTTTTTATAATCTTGACAAACACATATCATCGGAAAAGTCTGAGTCTCAAGATTCCATATTTGGTAGCAGAGGTGGAAAGTAACGAATTACATTTACTCGCGTTACTGTAATTGAGTAGCTTTTTTGTGTACTTGTACTTTTTTAAGTAATTTTTTTAATCTGTAATTTTACTTTACTTAAGTATATTTTGTGGGAAGTATTGTACTTCTACATTTTAAAACACATTCGTTACTGAGTAAAAAAAATCGCTCCGAGGAAACAACTGCAGCAAATAATGGGCAGAAGAAGAAACTGGCGCTAAAATCACAAGATGCAGATACAGACGGACTAGACAGGCGTTAATGATGCAGACCCAGCTGAAGACCAAACCCGTCGTATTCTGCTGAAGTTGAACTCGAAGGAAATGAAGTAAACCCCTGGCCATATATTCATGCTCTATTATGCAGTGTTAGCTGTGTTTGCCTCGGGAGACCGAACTAGCAGCTTATAAATATATCGACATCGCCCTTCGCAAGCATGTAGAAATAAGGTAAATACTTGCATCGTTGCATTGGTGGTAAAAATGAAGCTTTGACGGTTTAGCAAAAGGTTTTTCACAAATGAGCCAAAAAGACAGTGGTGTAGGTCGTCACAAATATAGTAATGTTGTCTGCGAAAATATAGTAATTGTTGTTTTAACGATGTGCGATTTGACATTATCAGTATTTTGCTTAAAACCAAACAAATCACTCTAAACAGTGTGCCGTGAAATCTAGTAACGTTAGATTAGACTAATCCGTATGAGGCGCCGCCTAGGATTTATATCAAACTTCGCTTATCAACACACAAAAAACACGTGCATATACACCTATAAACACTCGCACATACATTAATAATGTGCGAGTGTTTATAGGTGTATATGCATGTAAGTTTATATGTATGTGCGAGTGTTTATAGGTGTATATGCACGTGTTTTTTGTGTGTTGATAAGCGAAGTTTGATTAAAAAAAATATTATTCTAATCCGCGTGCATCTGGAGTGCTTTCTTTCACTGCGTGATTCAGTCTGTTAAAATGCGTTTAGAATGATCACAAAATTGAAGATATAGAAGCAGAAAATTTATTTATTTATATCATTTAATATAGTAAGTCAACATCACATGAAGAATGCCGTTTTTCTCAAAAAATCACCATGATTACATAGGCCTGTAGTTTTGCTTTTTACAACAGTTCAAAAAACAATAAGTTAATTAAGAGACTTACGTTTTAGACACCATATTGCCTGTTTTTGCTATATTTCGAAAACAAAAATAATTCCAAACACAGCCACCATACACAGTTTTGCGTCTCTGACTCTGAGCAATGACGTGTTTCATTCCTTGAATTAACCGTTTAAATGATTCTGTTCAATCGCAATGACTCACTTATGAGTGACTTGCTGACACCTACTGGTGGTTCTAATTTAACATTTAAAGTATCTTTTTATTTATTTATTTTTTAATTTCAAATGACTATTTAACATTTGTGACCCTGCATGGCCTGGAGCACAAAACCAGTCTTAAGTCGCTGGAGTATAGTTGTAGTAATAGCCAACAATACATTGTATGGGTCAAAATTATACATTTTTCTTTTATGCCAAAAATCATTAGCATATTAAGTAAAGATTATGTTCCATTAATATATTTTGTACATTTCCTACTGTAAATATATAAAAACTAAGAGCTTAATTTGAACAACTTTAAAGGAGATTTTCTCAATATTTTGATTTTTTTGCACCCTCAGATTCCAGATTTTCAAATATTTTCCGATCATAACAAACCATACATCAATGGAAATATGATTTATTCAGCTTTCAGATGATGTATAAATCGCAATTTAGGAAAATGGACCCTTATGGTTTTGTGGTTCAGGGTCACATTTTATGTCTTATTTATCAAAACATTATTTCTGCATTTGTAACTGCAGGCTAAATGCATTCATGTCAGTGTAAATACATCTATGCCACTTCAGATGAAGCTTCTGCGTTTCCTCTGCATTGCAAAGATGCATTTTGTTGATACTGATTTATTTTGCCTGGTAACAGCCCAAATGTCTTATTATTCTAATTAACCGATTCCTTTAATTAAAAACACCTAGTTTGAGATTTATAGGCCCATATCCTAGGTGTGTCAAACTCAGTTCCTGGAGGGCCACAGCCCTAAAGAGTTTAGTTCCAACCCTGCTCCAACACACACACCATGTAGTTTTCAAATAAGCCTAAATGATTAGTTTAGCTGTATCAGATGTGTTTAATTAGGGTAATATCTACACTGTGTAGGGCTGTGGCCCTCCGGGTACTGAGTTTGACACCTTTGGTCTATCCCATTTTTTCCTCCCTCCCATTGTTAAAATGTAACTAAGTACTTTTTACTCAGAGTAAATTTTAAATGAGCTACTTTTTACTTTTACTTGAGTATATTTTTAGACTGGTACTTTTACTTGTACTTAAGTAAAATTTCAGTAATGTAATGGTACTTTTACTTGAGTAGAATATTTTTGTACTCTTTCCACCTCTGTTTGGTAGTTATTTTGTGATAGGGGTAACACTGAGAGAAAAATGTATACATGTGTGACAGAAAAATGAATTAAAAACTGCAATGGGGTTTGAATGGCACCCTGTGGCAGTTTGTGGTATAACTAATTTTAAGGCGATATTTTTTTTTATATCAACTTTAATTGTATGCCAAATTTGGATTAAAACCTATTTAAAAAAAAAAATTTATATCAAATAAAATAAAAGTAGTGCAGTATATTTTATTTACAGTACATTTAAATGTTTATAACTTTTTTTTTTTTTTTATGATTTCCCTTCTGCAATAATCTGCTGATTATATTCTTTGAAAAGAAACCAACCTTATGTCTGTATTAAAAAGCATTCATGAATTATAAAAATTTAAATTTAAATGCACTTTCAAGTCTATTATCAAAAAACGGGGGTGACAGTTAAGGGGTTAACAACATGAAGTACATTAAACATTACATTGTGTCAAGGTTTCCCAAACTGGGGTTCATGAAGTAACTGCAGGGGGTTTGTAAGTTTAATGAAAATCTAATAAAGGTTGCTTTTTATTTATCAGCACGTATACTTAAAGTACTTAAAATACTGGAAATATACGGGGTAGGAGTAGGTTTAGGAGTACGTTCAGAGTTAGTACCTAGTTATTGTAGCTAATTACTATAATAATTGCATTGTATGTACATGAGGAACGGGACTGTGGTGTTTAATGTGTCCTTGTTACAGTGTAATTATACATTTAAGTACTGAGTAATATTAATCAACTACATGTATTTACTATATGGTTATTACGGTTAGGGTTTGTTTTAGGGTTACTTGCATGTAATTATGCATAATTTATTTTTATTATAATAGTAAGTACATGTAACGTGTCACAAGGACACCTTAAAATAAAGTGTTACCTAAACTGTAAAAAAAAGAACATTTTAAAGATGAAAAAGTATATTCTGAATAATTTATTGCTATTGTGGGAATAACATGTAACCATGTAATCAAAAATGTAACTGTAGTCTAAAACTTTAAAATGGAATACAATCTATTTACAAGTGCTTAATGTAATTCAGATTATATATAACCAGTACAAGTACACGTACAGTTTATTAAAACCAAACTTGTGCGATTTGGAGTGCTCATTGAATTGCACATTCAATACAATTAAGCACAATTACACACTACTTTTCAACAAAAGTTACCAAGTGCACAGTGTGTAATATATATACATGATATACAAATCGCATATTAATATGTATCCAAATCGGTCAGCTTGATTTAGCAAAAACTAGAATGGCCTGGTGAGGTGTCAGGCTAAAGTATTTGTATCACGTTTTAAAAAGGCAAATTATTGCTTTGGTTTGACTGAAATTGAACTTTTAAAGTGCATGCAAACACACTTAATGAAACAGCCCTAAAAGATTAGATCTCATGATGAAAAACAAACATAAGGGTATATGGAAACACACATTGCAATTAACATACAAGAAAGCAAAGGCGTAGGTTATGTTTGAAAGTTGTTAGGGACATACTGAGAGGAAGCAGAAGACAACCTTGACGTTATCTTTTTTAAAACAAATCAGCCATTAAAGCAATGAGTCACAAGACCTTGATCGTATTCAGAAAATGCCATTGTGAGGATGTAAGCAAACACTGCTGTCACAGACTTCTTCTCTTTCTCTCATCCGAAAACTCTGTTCCTGTGAAATCACAAAACAAATTCCAAACTAATCTACCAGCGCTACTGATGTTTTTGACGAGCAGATGCTACTTTAATTTGTAAAAAGATTGTTCAGTCAAGCAAGATTCACACTCAAACCTCTGGCACTTAAGGGAAGACATGCTCCACTGAGCCACACCAGCTCATGTTCCGATGAAGGACTCTGATGACTAAAATCCCAGAATCCTCCTAATATAGACATTTGTTGACCAATGAAAACATGTGGAACAACATTATTGTCAGGAAATTTACATTTTCTGAAAGCTGATAAGGAACCTAACATCAATTATGCAAACTCATAATTTTGCTACATCCCAGTTTGCCTATCTATACAATGCCCTAAAAATATATATTCTTTTTGTGAAGAAAAAGCAGCTCAAGGAAGGTATCCAGGACTGAAAGCGTGAATGGACTTAATTCAAAGCATTTTGAGGAACGTAAGTGTTTTTCCTGATAGTTTATACAGCGAAAGTAAAATGATTAAATATAATGATATATAGATTGTATTTATTTATTTATATATTTAGTCATTTAGCAGATGCTTTTATCCAAAGCGACAAATGAGGACATTATAGAAGCAATCAAAACCAACAAAAGAGCAATAACATGGAAGTGCCATTACA
Organism: Gymnocypris eckloni scoliostomus; assembly: GCA_027564155.1. Lineage (NCBI taxonomy): Eukaryota > Metazoa > Chordata > Actinopteri > Cypriniformes > Cyprinidae > Gymnocypris > Gymnocypris eckloni. Next base: position 27,464,388 of record CM050415.1, on the reverse strand, counting down.
AGTTATATATATATATATATATATATATATATATATATATATATATATATAAATAACAAGTATATAGAATTTAGAAAAAAGAAACCTAGTGTTAGTTTTACAAGAAAAGCTAGCAGTTAGAGAATAAATATGCATCTGATAGAGGGTCAAATGTGTGTGTGATTTTTTTTATAAAAAGAAGACAGATTAGATCAAATAAAATTAGAATAGAGAGTGCTAGAGTTAGAGGGACAAATAAAGATGGAAGAGATGTGTTTTTAGCCGTTTCTTGAAGATGGGTAAGGATTCAGCTGCTCGGATTGAGTTCGAGGTCATTCCACCAGATGGGAACAGTAAATGAAAAAGTCTGTGAAAGTGATTTTGTGTCTCTTTGGGATGGTACAGTGATGCGTCGTTCACTTGCAGAACGCAAGCTTCTAGAGGGCATATAAGTCTGAAGTAATGCATTGAGGTAAAGGGGTGCAGAGCCAGAGGTGGTTCTGTAGGCAAACATTAATGCCTTGAATTTAATGCGAGCAGCTATTGGTGGCCAGTGCAAATTGATGAACACGTGCAACGTACGTTCTTTTCGGCTCATTAAAGATTAATCTTGCAGCAGCGTTTTGGATTAATTGTAGAGGTTTGATGGAACTGGCTGGAAGACCTGCTAAGAGAGCATTGCAATAGTCAAGTCTGGACAGAACAAGAGCCTGAACGAGGAGTTGTGTTGCATGTTCCGAGAGAAAGGGCCTGATCTTCTTGATATTATATAATGCAAATCTACAGGACCGGGCAGTTTTAGTAATGTGGTCTGTGAAATTCAGCTTATCATCAATCACAACTCCAAGGTTTCTGGCTGTTTTTGAAGGAGTTATGTTGATGAGCCTAATTGGAAGGTGAAATTGTGATGAAACGATGGGTTTCGATGGGTCATAGCTAGGTTGAGTTGAAGGTGATAGATGAGATGAGATGCCCCATTTTGGTGTCTGAATCTATGTATTTAGTTAGTTGTATATCTAAAAAGCATATTAAATACAAGTAAAGTGTCTATATTAATGTTTCAAATAACTTTTGGAAAAAAAATATGGGTGAAATGATCCATCGTCGTTCAACCTAACATATATTTAGGTAAAAATGAAACAACATACTTATTCTGAAATGCACTTATTACAATATATAAAAGTGATCATAATAAATTGTATTATATTTTAAATCATTAAAAACTTCTTGCTGACAAATTAAATATATATATAAATAAATTAAATGTGTATATATATGTATAGTGCTATCAAACAATTAATCACATCTAAAATAAGGTTTTTGTTTGCATAATATATGTGTCTACTGTGTATATTTATTATGTATGTATAAATACATATATTTAAGAATAATATGTTGTTTATATATTATATACAATATAAAATAAAATAATATCAATATATAAGCATAAATATTTTCAAAATGTATACTGTAATTTTGTGTATTTATATATGCATAATAAATATACACAGTACACACATATATATATGCAAACACAAACTTTTATTTTGGATTAATCATTTGACAGCACTAATAATATATACTATATATATATATATATATATTACAAGTAGGTGAACATTGTTTTTATCATCACGAGTTTCTAGAACTACTCATAACTACTGCATAATTCATACTGAACATCAAAGAATTCACACCTCAAATAAGTTTCTACTTGCTAAAATTTAAAAACAATCAAAATATGGTCTGGTAACTCGTTTCAAATTCAAAAATGTAATTTAATTTCCAATTCATGGTTCACAGATCTGGTTGTTATGGTGACAGCCATACCGAGTGACAATGAGGGAGAGTCGTGTTATTTTTCAAATTCTTTACATGCACTCAGTCTCTCTCTCTACTCTCAGCCAGATAATGCCATTCACAAGCACTTGACATGAAACACGTCTGCAATTGAACAGATCTAACAAAGGCATGCATGAAAGAAGAGAAGCTCTTCACTCCCCCTCTCGTCCTTCTCTCGCACTCCTCTCAGAGGTCTGAAATGTGTTAACACACGCATCAAATAACATGCTTTTTCCATTGCATGACACAGCGTTAGTAAATGTTATTTTCATCAGGTGAGAGGGTTTCTCTGTTTGCACACTTTCTTCCCTCATTTTCTTCCCCTCGCTAGCCTATACTTTTGTGGAAAAGGGTGCCAAGAGATTTGTGAAACTTTCTCTTTTTCATCTCACTGCTGGTAGGAAAAATAATTGTGAATTGAACAAGAGCTCATCTGTAATTTTTCATTCCTTCCAGTGTTAAAGATATAGTTCATCCAAAAATGAAAGTTATTCCATCATTTAATCAAGTAAATGCTGTTCCAAACCTGAATGAGTTCCTTTCTTCTGTTGAACACAAATTTAGCTATTGTGAAGAATGTTAAAGGGATAGTTCACCCAAAATGAAAATGTTATGCTAATCTGCTTATCTGCTGGATGCTGGGCATCCAAGATGTAGGTGACTTAGTTTCTATTTATTTTTATTTTTTTACTCAAACTGTTGCAGTCTGTCAGTCATTTAATGGCAGTCAATGATACCCACAGGCCACGGCTTTGAGAGAAAAAAAAACATACAGAGACAAAAACCCAGTTAAAACCAGCAGCTCGTGATGATACATCGAGGTCTTAAGACACGAAACAATCGGTTTGTGCAAGAAACTGAACATTATTTATGTCAACCGATATAAATGCTGTTCAGTTTCTTGTAGAGACCGATTGTTTCAAGTCTTAAGACCTCAATGATCTCAAAGAAACTCTGGTTACACACACATTCATCAAAATATATATTTTTTTGTGCTCAGGAGAAGAAAGACATTCCTACAGGTTTAGAACTACTTAAGGGTCAGTAAATAATGACAGTTTTTTTTTTTTGTGAACTATCCCTTTAATTAATTATTTAGTAAAAGCTAACTCGTTTTTAGCAAGATAAATCATGGAGCGCCAAAAATGGTCTCACACATGAACAAACAAAAACATTTTTAAAAAATTATATGAAAATGAAAAATGTTTACTAGATATACATAAACCAGAAATGGCACTGCATATTAGCAAAGTTTTTTTTTGAGTGCACATTCTCAAAAGTATTTTTTTCTGCAAATTTCATTTTACTTATAATAAGACTGTGTGCTAAAGTTTTACTCTCTTTTGAAGCCCTTTGAAACTTTGAGTAAAGGATTCAGACAAAAAAATAGAGGAATTGATTCTCAAACTTGAGCCTAAAACTATTAGTCTAAAAATGTTTTAGCAGTGTTTGAATGCGACACTAATTTATGAATGTTAAATATTTAGCAGGTGATTGTGTAAGCCGGCTTTATGAGGGGGCTTGTCTTATGCGGTCAGACTTCTGGTAATAAAGTCTGCTCAACATTGCAGCTTATAGGGTACTTGCAAACTTTTGTGAGCTTTTGGGGCACGCATTCAACATCAGGGCTCGATGCGTTTGGTCATTGTGAAAGCAGTTTTCTGATATTAAAACCTGTCCATCCTGGTCAGGACTGTATCTTCCTACAAGCAGTTTGTGTAGCTCACCAAATATATAGGAAGTACCATCTCAGTTAATCAAAAATGTACAGTATAATTAATATATCAATTAAAATAGCATACTCATGAATAATATGTCTCCTATCTCATTCCAATAGACATCTTTGCTCCAATGCAATTGTTAATCTTGCGATTGCTCTGTTCATTGCATAGTTCCACTTTCTCATTAACACATACCAGAACTAATTTACGGCACAAGAACAGCAGTTATATCATGATGATCAGATTGATAACTCAGGAGGAACAGGGTGTGTTTGCATGTTCTCTCCGTGTTGGTATGAGTTTCCTCCAGGAGCTCCAGAATCCCAACACCTGGAAGTTTAGTCAGTGGTGGTCAGTAACGAAGTACAACTACTTCGTTACTGTACTTAAGTACATTTTTCAAGTATCTGTACTTTACTGGAGTAGTTTTATTTTGAGTAACTTTTACTTTTACTTCACTACATTCCAAAGCATAAGATCGTACTTTTTACTTCACTACATTTCATAAAACATATCGTTACTCACGTGATACATCACGTGCTCCGAGACGCAGAAGCGGTGTCTGATTCATGAACAAACTGATTCTTTGCAATGAACCTGTTCAATCGGTTCGCAATTTGCAACAAACGATTCATTCACGAAATTCAAATGATCCGATTGCAGCTGTTCTCGAGTCGAAAACGCTCCGGTTACTGTCGTAATCTCGGTTCCCTGAGAGCGGGAACGAGACATCACGGAGATTTCTCCGTTATGGGAACTTCTTCCCTTCAACCTTTCCTGAAGTCCTATTGGCTCACGCCAGTCAAATGACTGGCCAATTTAAAGCATGCAAATACGGCGAGCTCGAGACAGTATAAATGCGATGCTCGCGACAATTATATCAGAATCGGATACTGAACACCGTAAGCTGAGGAGTAGCGAACACGGCGTCTACCGTGATGTCTCGTTCCGCTCTCAGGGAACCGAGGTTACGACAGTAACCGGGCGTTCCTTATCGAGCTGTCACGAGACATCACGGAGATTTCTCCGTTATGGGAGCGATATTAAATCCGCCGTGAGAGAGGCTACGAAGCCCTACCCCAAAACACAGCAGATAGAATAGCGTAGACACTTCCCACAATAGTGACGCTGTGGCGAGAGCTCACCGCTGATAGGTGGCTGTAAGCCAATGAGCGTCTAACCCAAAGGTATACAAATTTGCATATCTGGATAGAAATAACGTTGGCTGCGCTGAAACAGGGCAACTTGCACAACGAGCAAAAGGAACTGCACAGACTGTATAGCATGACCCCAACCTAGCATGATAAAAGTATCGCTAGATAAAACAACACAAATACAGGAATCTGCACTGAGCACAGGGCAGAACAACCGTATAGTAAAGGGTATGCAGAGCAAACAATGTAGTAAACATGCATCAGCCACTTACCGACAGCACCTGGGAGGCAAAGACTGAACGTCCAGCCTGTAAAACCTGGCGAAAGTATTCTCAGAAGACCAGCCGGCTGCAACACATATATCTTGAATAGACATACCTCTCGACCAAGCCCACGAGGAAGCCATGGCCCTCGTTGAATGCCCCTAATGTGTAAAGGACATTTCCAAACCTTGGTTCGTATACGCAGCCGTAATAGCGTCCACGATCCAGTGGGAGAGCCTCTGTTTAGACACAGCGGCCTCTCGCACAACCACCATAGCATACAAATAGCTGGTTAGATTGACGAAAGCTCGAACGGGTCGATGTAAATCCTCAAAGCCCTGACAGGGCACACGAAGTCTGAGCATCTGCCTCACTCGAGGCTGCTGACTCGGAAGACAAGGCAGACAGAGAAACAGTCTGTATCTTGAAGGGAGTAGAAAGTGATTTAGGTACATACCCATTCTTGGCCTGAGAGTGACGCTGCAGTCACCGGGTCCAAAGCGAATACAGTCACTATCCACAGAAAAGGCGTGCAAATCTCCTATGCGCTTGGCTGACGCGAGTGCAAGAAGGAGTGCAGTTTTGAGAGACAACTCCTTCAAACCCACTGATGATAACGGCTCAAAGGTGGCTGAGAGAGCTCTTAATACCACCTCTAGGTCCCAAGGCGGAACCCGAAGGTGGCCTCGAGGCGTAGCCTTCTCGCTCCCTTAAGAAAACTCACCACCATGGGGTCTCTGCCGATCGACTGGCCACCCTGCGGTGAACGGAACGAGGCAATGGCCGCCACATAGACTTTAGCGTCGAGGGTAACGATCCACTATCCAGCCTGTACTGCAGGAAACTCAGAACATCCAACACGGTGCAAACAGCCGGTCGATGTGAGCCTGATGGCACCATTTCACAAACACTCCCCATTTTAAGGCATATAATCGTCTTGTAGAGGGTGCTCGCGCTTCCGTGAGTGTGCCGACCACACGAGCCTGCAATGCGTCTAGCTCCCCTGACAACCCTGAAGCAACCACACATGAAGGTTCCATAGTTCTGGGTTCGGTGCCACACGAGCCGTCCACCTGAGATAACATGCCCTTCCTGACCGGAATCGCCAGGGGCTATCAGCAGCTCTGTCAGGTCCGGAAACCAAGGCTGGTTCGGCCAGTTCGGAGCTATGAGTATGACGGACGCTCGCTCCTCCCTGATCTTGCATAACACCAGAGGCAATATCTTGATCGGAGGAAACGCATAAAGCCTGGCTGTCGGCCAGCGCTGTGAGCGCGCCCCTTCCAACGGGAGTGGGACAGAGAGAAGAACGACGGGCAGTGTGCATTCTCGCTCGAGCGAATAAATCCACCTCTGCTTCCCGTAGAGGTTCCAAATCATCCGAACTAACTCGGTGTAACCTCCATTCCTTGAGGAATTCTCCTCCTTGAAAGCATGTCTGCCCGCGATTCAAAAGACCGGGATGTGCGTTGCTCTGATGGATAGAAGGCGAGAATCCGCCCATAGCAGTAACATCGCTGCCTGCTTGCACAAAGCCTTGAACGGACGCCGCCCTGGCGATTTATGTGCGACTACAGGCGTGTTGTCGGTGCGAATCAGTACATGCTGCCGTTCCAGTTGTGCTTGAAACTCCTTCAGAGCTAAAAAGACTGCTTCCAATTCCAATCGGTTTATGTGCCACGGATCTGAGGCTCTGACCACTGCCCGAAGCTGGCATCCCTACACCGCTCCCCAGCCGGCGTCGTCGTCCGTTGTGACCACCACGCGTGAGGTTACCAACCCCAGGGGACTCCCGGCTGAAGAAATTCGGGTTGCGCCACGGGCCAGAGCTTGATGCAGCCGCGGGTGACCGCGATACTCAAACGTCCCGAGGTCCATGCCGTCCAGGGGACTCGAGTTTTCAGCCACAGCTGCAGTGCATGTAATAAGCCCAGATGACACACTGCCGGCGCTGACGCCATGAGTCCCAGTAGTCTCTGAAATTCTTTCAAATGAACAGAGCTGCCTTCTCTGAAATGGCGTAGGTAAGACAAAATGGCGCCACGCGCTCTCGAGAGGCGGGCTCTCAGGGAGTCTATGCAAACTCCCAAATACAGAATGGACTGACTCGGGCGAGAATGCTCTTTCGCCTGTTCACACATAGCCCTAGGGACTCCAGGTGAATAAGCAGTCTATATGGCTGAGTAGCGTGTCCCGGGACTGAGCTAAAATCAGCCAATCGTCCAGATAATTCAGGATGCGCATCCCGCCCGCTCTGAGGGGAAAGTGCTGCATCCACACACTTTGAAAATGTGCGGGGCCAAAGCCAGCCCGAGCAGAGAACAGAGTATTGGTATGCTGTGTTCTCGAAAGCAAACCTCAGAAACCGTCTGTGATGCGGCGCTATCTGAATGTGAAAGCACGCCCTTCAAATCCACGGACGCAAACCAGTCCCGGGGCGAATCTGCGCCAGGATCTGCTTCAGCGTTACCATCCTGAACTGACGTCGCAAAGCGCTCTGTTGATGGGTCTAAGATCCAAAATTGGCGAAGCCCCCATCCCTCTTGGGTACCACGAGTAGCGGCTGTAAAACCCGCTCTCCAGCTCGTGTGGAGGGACTCGCTCTACTGCTCCTTTCTCGAGCAGACAGCCAATCTCTTGCCTCAGAGCCTGGGCATTGAGGCGATGTTAGAGACTGCACCACGCCATTGAAACGGGGTGGTCTGCGTCTGAATTGAAGAGTATACCCGCTCTATCACGTTGAGTAGCCAGCGCGAGATTCCCGGAATAACCTTCCACGCGCATGAACTGGCAGCGGCTTTAGCTGCTCGGTCGTTGCGCGGCTATAACCTGTGTTGGATGCGGACCTGCACTGCACTGAGGGCGGGGAACCGCATTTATTGAGTGAGGAGGAGAAAGCTCTTTTGTGAGAAAGTATGCATTTTATTGAATGGACACTCAACACACACATTTGGGCAGCTGAACTTTGGGCGCTTGGCCGGGCTGCTCTCGCTCTCCTCCTCCCTCCGATCGTCAGGAAGACGGCTTAGCAGCCGGGGCGGGCGAGAGTCGCGTCGCGGGCTTCTCCGCTGACCTTGGCGCTTCCTGCGGAGCCCCACACCTTCCTCCGGACGTCTGGCTCCTGTCGAGGCAGTAGCAGTAGCCCCAGCCTGGGCAGGCCTGGGAAAATCTCTCCGCTGGGCAGAGCCATGCGCTGGCGAAGATCTGGATCTGGCAGTCTGTTGCTGGGGGCGCGTCTAGGCATCACGTGACTCATCGCTTCGCGCTTTTGAGTCTCAGCAAATCGCTCGGTTATGGTCTCCACGGCATCACCGAAGAGGCCGGAGGAGATATAGGAGCGTTTAGGAGCACCTTCGATCGGCATCCTTTAGGTCAGCTAAGTTTAGCCAGAGGTGCCTCTGAAGGGCGACCATAAAGCCCATGGCCTTACCCACGCTGGGCGCCGTCGCCATCAGCGAAGTCCGTTGCAGCGCAGCGCAGATCCTTCGTCGCCTCAGGAGTGAGGACTCCGCCCTCCGCCGTTTGCAGGAGTTTGGCCTGGAACACCTGCATGGCGTAACGCTGATGCCGCCTCGCCATCAGAGGCATACGCCTTATTAGCGAGATGGGCGGTGGTTCTGCACGGCGACGGCAGGCTGATGTCCGGGCCTAGGGACTTCGCTGCTGCAGGGCACAGGTGTGCAGCAACGGTCTCCTCGACGGGGAGGCGCACGTAACCGTGGGCCTCCGCTCCATCCACGTGGGAGAACATGGCCTGCGTGTTCGAGTGGGCCGCGCGCCGATTGGGGCGCAGACCACGCTCTTCACGAGCTGTTCATGAACATCGGGGAAAAAGGCACCGATGTCCCGCGTCAGCTTTGCGTGTGGACCTGAAGTACCACGAGTCGAGCTTACTCCTGACAGGCTCCTCCGGAGGATTCCAGGTGAGCTCCAACTCCTGAACAGCTTTCGACAGAACCCTCATGAGCTCCTCCTGGAGGCCTGAAGGCTCTGAGCTGCCTAGCTGCTCGGGCTCGATCCAGCCTCCTTCCTCCGAGGCCGAGATGGACATGGCCTCGCCGCCTCCTCCTCGTGGCCAAAAGCTACGAATCCCTCAATATTGGAAGCGGAAACAAACCTCGGGGAAAGAGATTGGCGAATGCGGCGACCGTTGGGTTCGACGGCACGGCAAGACGGCGCTCCGCCCGCCTGGAGAGGGGCTCACCAGCGGCACGCTGGCGGCAGTGAGCCCGACCCGAACAGGCCGCGAACCATCGCGGCGGGCGAGCACGCCGGACCGGGAGGTCCGCGCAAAGTCCTGTCGGACTCGTCCAGCGCCGCCTCGGCGTGAGCCAGGCCCAGGCAGGCGACGCAATGGAGATGCTGATCCAGCGGTTCGATGGGTCCCGCGCAGATCTTACACACTGAAGCCATCACGAGTTCAAGGTGAAGTAAAGATTCTGATATAATTGTCGCGAGCATCGCATTTATACTGTCTCGAGCTCGCCGTATTTGCATGCTGCGACAATTGGCCAGTCATTTGACTGGCGTGAGCCAATAGGACTTCAGGAAAGGTTGAAGGAAGAAGTTCCCATAACGGAGAAATCTCCGTGATGTCTCGTGACAGCTCGATAAGGGAACTCACTGATTCAAATGATCCGTTTAGAGCGAGTCTTCAGTGAACTGAACTAATTTTAGAATTAATTATTGTAACTGAAAATAATATTTAGGTTGCTGCTGTAAAGGGTGATCTATTTAAGTCCACTGAAATGCTTGAATGCAGACAGATCAACATCAGTGTCTCTAACGTTATGTTTTAGGTCAAAACAAAACATTAAAATAACACCGATTAAATAAAATAACTCCTGCACGCTTCATATTCCCGCTGCTGTAACGTTAGCAGTTTTATTAAAATGCTATGCATTTAGACCTATGTGATGTCTGTTTTATATTGCTTATCAACAGTATGCATTTTTATATTGTTCAGATCAACTAGCTGAGTATACAGATATGTATGTTTATTCATAACCATACTGAAAATAAGTAAATATTGTTAGCTGATGCTAACTGTCTAGCTAACAAGCTTGCTGGTGCTAAGCTGAGGAAATTTTTAGATATAAAGTCCAAATATCTTTATTCAGCCACCTAGATAGATTCCATCTGAGGAAAAGAAAGGATGTGATGTTCAGAACATAGTAACTACAGTAATTATCAGAGTGGGAAGTGATGCCCTCTGGGGGCATGTTGTTTTACACCACAGACAAGGTTTGAGAAGAAAAAAATCATTATGAAAATATAATTAGATTTTCCTTAAAATGTTCTTCCTAATTTCAGGCCTAATTCTCATGTCATATATAACTGACGTTCTGCAAAACAAGTTCTAAAACACTTTGTTCTTACTGGTGAAGATCAGATGGTGAAATCTGTTTTCTCTCAGGTACATGGCATAAGCTTCACAGTGAACATTACTACATCACTCTCATCAACGTTGTCCATATCAACAAAATATATATCTTGACTCTATATAGGGGTTATTTTGGGTATTTGGATTATAAAAATATGTGCTAATATAAAATTAAATAAAGTAGTCTATATAAAATTGCAAAATAAATCTGTCTATCAGTACTTTTTTACTTAAGTACATAAAAAATTTAGTACTTTTGTACTTTCACTCGAGTAAAATTGAAAAAGCAGTACTTTTACTTTTACTGGAGTAATATTTTACTATACGTATCTGTACTTTTACTCAAGTACTTGATCTGTGTACTTTGTCCACCACTGAGTTTAGTGACCAGTTCTAACTATTAACTAGTAGCCCACCTTAAAGCATGCATATTACTAGCATTTTGGTTGTTTATTAGTACTTGTAAAGCACATATTAACTAATTGTGCATGACCATATTTAGATCCCTTAATCTGAATCCATACCTAACTAACAACTTTACCTTACAGCCATTAATAAGCAGCAAAGTTAAGCAGCATCGTTATTAGTTAGGTAATAGTGTGAATTGGATCCCAAACTAAAGATTTCATTGTGAAACACACATGAAAGGACCAGTAAATGATGTAGAACTGTCACTATGAAGATTGAAGGACCTTCTCTTTTCAGAAGTATTACGTTATAACAGAGACATAATTAGGAAGGAGCATGAAATATCTGGCATTAAAGGGATAGCTCACCCTAAAAATTCAACTTTTTCCATCTTTTACTAACACTCAAGTTGTTTCAAACGTGTATGAGTTTCTTTCTTCTGCTGAACACAAAATACATTTTGAAGAATGTTGGTAAACAAACAGTTTCTGGTCCCCTTTGACTTCTATAGTACTTTTTCCATATTATAGAAGTCAGTAGTCACATTCTTCAAAATCCCTTTAACAAACCAAGAGACAAAAATCTTTAAAATGGAACATTAAAGCACAACAAATTTCCCCAAAGGATCTTATCTGATCTAGGAAACTAAGCAAGGTTTGGCTTGGTTACTTGGATGGGAGATGCTTGAGAATAGCAGGTGGCTCAGAATCACCAAAAAAATCTGGTTCGAGTCTTGACTGAACCCGGAGACCTTGTAAGTGAAACAGGTCAATTTAGCTCAATGGGAATTAATTATAATATTTATAGGGAATTTGGACAGAATCACTGTTTTACGGCTGATGAACTGCATCTCATGCAGAAGACATGCAGAACAGGTGAACTGGAGACAGTAAATTGCCAGTAGGTGCATTTGCAGGCGTGATTCATGTGGCGTTTCTAAAGGGGGCCTCTGTCATGGTAGAAATCACGTCCCTGAGGGCCAACTGTCCATTCATCCAGGGTGTTCCCCTGCTTACAGTATGCCCCAAAAACACTGAGATAGGCTTCTGTGTTCCTGTGACCCTCCAAGCTATTTGGAAAATAGAAGAATGTCAGAAGTAATCAGAGCATTCTTGACATACTCAGCTAATATTTAATAACATCCTATCCACTAAGCCAGTGAAATGTAGCTATAGGGATTTACTCATTGTATAATGCAGAGATATTTTCCTCCTCACTCGTCTCAGATGGAGTGGCCAATTTCGCAGTCACGCAGAGACAGCTGATGGGCGGCATTGCTTTTCTCACACTGATGTCACTATTGATTTGTGAGTGGGCTTTCCCAGCTTTCCTTGGCTCTGTGGTGGAGCAGCTCATTTTCATGAAGATGTGTAAAGAAGAGAGAGAGTAATCGAGTGTTGCGTGATTAGTGGGGGAGTTCGTGGGTCCCTGGCTTGTATTCAGACTACTTACACAATCGACCTCCAAATCCACCCTCTGATGATGAGAGCATGCCTGAGTTTGACGAGTATCAGAACTACAAATGAGAATCACAAAGAGTCTAAAGACGAAACACAGTCAGAGTATTTTGATTATTTAGCAGCCAATCATGAACCGATAATGAAAACAAACATTAGGAAAATCATTCAGTTGCATTACTTTATATATATAAAAAATAAACCAATCCAATTCTGAGCAAAAGACTGTTCTCTCTCTAAGCATGATTGCAATATGTGGTCATTGGGTTGATGCAATCCTGTTACAACATTACATCCAATGTCTTTGCCTGTGAGACAGATACACAACACAGTATTCAGTTTCTAGCTGACATTTCTTTCAGATCTGCTTCTTGTAAAGTTTTACATCACTCTGGTACTGATAAAAGGCTAAGTGATGACATCTTGTAACTCTTGGTAAGAACTGAAATAGCAGCAGATGGGAAGGCAACGAACACTACCACTCTCTCCACGGGCATGTTTTGTCTTCATCTGTTTATGCTGTGGCATCACCCAAGTGTGGCTGCAAAACTATTGGAATCGCCTCCATTAGGCCATGAGTGTTTCTAAGCCAGAAAAGTACACAGAGGCACACTAAAGATAAAGAATAAAAAGGAACAGTAAAAACTTCCTGAGACATGTCGTAAAATATCTTCTTTCATTTCAATCACTTTAAAGTACCTGTAGCCCATATGAGCCAGTACCTAACAGTTTTTTGAAGTTATGCGGTAGATTTATGTGGGGACGAAAGCAAAACTGAAGCGTTGCATTTTCATTTTTGCCATACATTTCAAATCACATTCTCTATTCAGAACGTCTGCTTGTCACATTGCATTACAAAATACATCACACCTAGCATGAGCCAACAATGTGCAATATTGGATTCTAAACACAAATTTGATTTTTAGAGCTCTCAAAAAGAACGATTATGAGTAAATAATGATTTGTGTGTGTGTTTTCTGGTATATATGGTTTATGAGGATAAATGTGAATAATGACATAGGTACAACAGGATAAACATGGCTTATGTAAACTTCCCCGAAAGTCCCCGAAAACCAATTGGCTTAAAAACACACTAAACAGTGTTTTTGACTATTTAAAAATGGTCAGTAATTTTCTGTAAAAGGTAAGTTTGGGTTTAGGGTAAGAGCATAGAAAATACCGTTTGTACATAAAAAGCATTACATGTATAGAGCATCCATGAAAACAGTGTGTGTGTGTGTGTGTGTGTGTGTGTGTGTGTGTGTGTGTGTGTGTGTGTGTGTGTGTGTGTGTGTGTGTGTGTGTGTGTGTGTGTGATATTTGCTGCTCTTATCCTTGCAAAGTAAAATGAAAATGTCTGCATAATGCTGCCTTCAGATTTAGGTTATGGCTCCCAGAACCTACAAGTGTGTGTGTTTAAAGACTCTGTAGAGATGTTCTAGTGGGCTTTTGTCCATGAAATACTGCTTGCAAAGATTTTATGGTAATGTTCTGTGATCAGCATTGAGGCTGAGAGCAGTGTGTAGAGATGATGGGGCAATAGGGAAAACTGTGGGTCAGCAAATCTGGAAAGTTGTATCAATAACATATTGGCCCTGAGACTTTGATGGCATAATTATCACCATTGTTTGGGAATAAACATTCATTAACATACAGTATAAATTGGCATTGAAAGGTGCAATGTGTAATTTCTGTAACGTGAATGGCACCAAGCTGAACTTCAGCAATAATGATAGTTTTCAAGAAAGGCTTTGCTTGAGCCAGAAGTTCAATGTCGATCTGGTAAATGCAACTCCATTATGGGAGCCAAAAGTATCTTTCTCCATTGATGGCCATTGAATAGCATGTAAATATTTCATTATATTATGATAGATGTTTTAGCAGCGCCCATTTTGAAGTGCTCTTAGCAGCATACAATAGACGTATCTTTCCCTGCCTGCTGCTAATGGCGCCACAGAACAGTACAAACTAATGCTCCCTTCAAGTGCACCCGGAAAACTCATACCTCCAAGTGTCCATTATAACGACATGTCATGCATTCAGGTTAGAATCATAACACGGAAGTAACCTAAACAAAAAATATATATATAAATTAAATATATATATAAACCCAAAACTATATAAGAATTCCTAAGTATGACAGATATTCACTTATTTCACTTATTTAAACAGTGCCACAATTAAATGTCCCATAAAGTAAACTGTAAATGTTTGCTTACAGACCTGCTTTCTGCAAGTTTCTGTACAGATTATAAATATATAGTTTCGGTCACACTTAATTTTAAGGTCCAATTCTCACTATTAACAAACCATTAACTGCAACTTTTGCCTCTACTCCTAAACTCATAATTTGCTGCTTATTAATAATTAGTAAGGTAGTTGTTAAGTTTAGGTATTGGGTAAGATTATGGATGTAGAAAATGGTCATGCAGAATATGTGCTTTATAAGTACTAATAAACAGCCAATATGTTAAAATAGGCATGCTTATAAGCAACTAATTAATAGTGAGAATTGTTCATTATACTTAAGTGTTACCATAGTTTCTATATAGATTATTATCAGTGTTTCTGCCATGCTTGCCACTTGTAAATATGACTTAATTTGGTCATCCGTGTGCTTAGAGCTCGTAATTACGATATCTCACTTAAAAGGCACAGTGAAGGGTTTGAGACTTCTACTGCCAACAGCCAATCAATCAATGCTATCCTCATGTCATATGTGTTTGCACTGACAGCTCACACAACTGGTTCAAAAATAATGAGCAGCCATAATCAAAGATAGCAGAAATCAAACTATTTCATGGAGTCCTGCACCAACCGAGCAAGTGCTATTGAGTTAATGTGAATGATAACGGAAAGCTTCCATAAACTTCGCTGGATGACTCAAAATGTCCAATGTATCTGCAACCCATGAGCACACTTTTTTGTTGAGTTGGCTGCGCAAATCCTGACTCAACATACAGTGTCAGTTCTCCCCAGCAACTGGCAGAGTAAAAGAAGTGGTCATCTAAAAACCGCTCATGTCATGTATTATTGATGAAAGACAGAAGGAAGAGAGAGAGAGAGAGAGAGAGGGAGAGAAAAGAGGAGGATACAAACATGGATGCACACAGAGGCATTTCACACTGCACTTAACTGCAGGTCATTCTAAGCCCTGTGTAGAGGAAGGTTTCACACTTGTAAATTGGGATGGAGTATAGCAGCACTTTTATGAAACCCCGCTCTGGAGTTTAGCACTGTGAAACGATGCTGTGATTAAAATGTTCTGGCTAGATGTTTAGCAACAGACAACTCAATCAGAAATTGAAAGCACGTGTCTCATGCATCACGAGCTTTGTAAAATCACACCAACCCAGCACGCTGTAAACAGTCAAAAGTGTTATGTGGCAACATTTTTCACAGATGCAAATGTACAAGACAATTCATTGCTTAAACCAACTGCACACATTGGTTTCTAAGTGACATCTGTGCTTCCTTACTCTTTCATGAAGGACAGCAGTCTGGATGAGGACAGCACTCATGCTCTCCAGGACAAAGCACACCATTTTGAGAAATCAAGAGTAAAATGTGGCACTAAATGCAACTTGGAGTGTAAAATTATGAGTGTACTTTCTCCTGTGAGTTGAATATCTCTGATCTGTTCCTGCTGTCGCAATTACATATCAAGTTATCATCTGAGGCTCTGTTCCAAATGGCACCCTAAGACATTGAGGTTTTCACCCAAGTTTCCTAATATAATGCAGCTTTGATTGCCGAGTAGAAATCTGCTGCACCTTTCAGATCCTAAAATGTCAAATGGCACACCCTACAGTCTTGACTTACTGGATATGCACACAATATTAATAACATACACTCCAAGAAAAGTCCATAAAAATAGTGAC
Source organism: Gymnocypris eckloni scoliostomus (assembly GCA_027564155.1). Taxonomy (NCBI): domain Eukaryota; kingdom Metazoa; phylum Chordata; class Actinopteri; order Cypriniformes; family Cyprinidae; genus Gymnocypris; species Gymnocypris eckloni. The sequence continues at coordinate 27,448,300 of CM050415.1, read as the reverse complement.
CAATGTACACTCTCAGGAAAAAAACTACAAAAGTTGTACCTTTTTTACTTTAAAGGTACCGGGACAGTGCATTTTCAAAAGCTACCCATTTGTATCTTATTATCCCTTTTTTTAAATATACACATTATTTTGTAAAATGTACAAATTAGTACATTTTGAAAAGGCACTGCCCCATTGACAGCTTTGTATGAAGGAATTTTCCGTATGGACTTTTCACAGGTGTTTTATCCATATTTTGAGCTATGCCTTGCATTGGGCCATGTTTTAGATTTGATGGAAATGTCCATAAACTTAACGGAAAATGTAATAGTATAATTTTCTCCCAGGACATTATCTATTTTCTTATGGATTTTTTTTCCTACAGTGCATTATTTAACATCATTCATAATTTTTTTACATTCACTGAATTGCAATTCATTGTACTTTATAAATACACATCAGAGACCATGAGATTCGTTCCTGTTATTTCATTATAAGGACAGCACTAGTTTTACCTATCTTATGTTGGTCACAGAGACTTTTTTCTGAAGAAATTTAAATCCAGTGCACAAATTCTGTTGGGTTTTTGTCAAGGGATGATGTTAACTTCAGGATTGAATGTTACAAAACAAAATCAAAAAAAGTTGTTAAAATGAGCTGAACTTTAAATGAAGTTTTGTTGTACATGTGAGCACTCTCCTAGCGTGCATTAAAACACTAAACACTTTAAAAAGATGTTAGATGACCTGATGAATGAATATGAAATCAGCGCAGTCACTCCTGAATGAAATTAAACATCCTATGGGGGCTTGTTTAAAATCCTATGGGTAATAATGCAGAGCCAACATAAGAGACTCTCTTTAAATTGCTATCATTTTAATTTATTTCTTCCTTGCCCCATGGGATGAATCTAGATTGGATTTATCACTTAATATAAGGTGGCTGATAATAGTGTGAGATCAGCTAGTGTTCAAAATAATAATTCATCTACACCTGACACAGACCTATATAAGCATGTCTTTAATTGTTTTTACCCATCATTCCACAGTCACATGCGAGGACATTTGGACAGCCACCGCAGAATGACCTAGATTTCATCGATTAAGTGAATGTAAGTGGCCGCCTTTAGCATAGACATGCGTTTGCAGCGAAAACCAGTGACCTGTCACGTCAGGTGCATGTCGCTGTCTTCATTGTCCCTTTGTCAAAAACAAAATGCACCTGTCACCTCATTCGATTTAGCCAAATATTACATCTCATGGCTGTCAGTGGCACAACATTGTCAATTCAATTCCTCAAATCATGCCCCAAAGGAAAGTGGCAGCTGTGGTTTGCTAGCTGCATTATAAACTTCAAATTCTTTACAAATGTGCCATAACAAATCAAGGAATTACTAGCTCCTTGTGCTATAAGTGAGAAAATAACTGAAATAATAATGCAAAGCATGATGGTAAATTCAAGTACCATGTGAGTTATCGGCTGCCGTTTAGTCTTATTTAACTTGCTTGGTAATGTTGGTGTTGAAACATTTATCCTCACTCCAGTTTGTTTTCCCACATGCAGCTTGTTACCTTGGTGCTCTATGCCACTATGACAGCCACTATTATGACCCTGAGTGATTTTTATGACTCCGCTCTGTGCTGGAAAAGGAGCTGCTCTCTCTTACGGGTCGGCCTAGTCAGCGCAGGCACTGCAGCTTCAGGGAGAAACATTAATTAAGACCCTCAAAGCATGACCCCTCTGTCAAGACAGCTCTGCCAGGACCTAAAATAAATCAACCCTGCATGCACTTTAATACAGGAGTTGCTACCAAACTAAATTTGTGTTGCACGGCTCCTTCAAACCGTCTACAAAATCATTATTTCCCTGCTGCTTATAGCTAACCATCTGCGGATCATTAAATGCGAGGAGCCAAATGTAAAAAAGGCTCCGTTCCATAACCTATTGAAAGTATCTCAGTATCGTAGGTGTGTTTCCGACACAAAGCATGTTTCAAAATAAGTTATAACTCCTATCATTATGATGCCTTGTAAAATATTACACATTATTAGAAAGGCAATCCTATAATGCTAAATTGGGCATGCTTTATTTATCATGAAATGCAATTTGTGTTGTGGAAAATTTATGTGTGAAAAGAAGAGGAAATGTGTGAGTAGGAAAGGAACAGTTTGCTGTGGAAAAAAATTACAGAAAGGTACTATACACAAAGGAATGGAAAGGAAAGGAAAGGAAAGGAAAGGAAAGGAAAGGAAAGGAAAGGAAAGGAAAGGAAAGGAAAGAGTTACATTTATTTAAGGAAAGGAAAGGAAAGGAAAGGAAAAGGAAAGGAAAGGAAAGGAAAGGAAAGGAAAGGAAAGGAAAGAGTTACATTTATTTAAGGAAAGGAAAGGAAAGGAAAGGAAAGGAAAGGAAAGGAAAGGAAAGGAAAGGAAAGGAAAGGAAAGGAAAGGAAAGGAAAGGAAAGGAAAGGAAAGAGTTACATTTATTTAAGGAAAGGAAAGGAATGGAAAGGAAAGGAAAGGAAAGGAAAGGAAAGGAAAGGAAAGGAAAGGAAAGGAAAGGAAAGGAAAGGAAAGGAATAAATGTTGGCAGTGTGTGTGCATAATACCTATAATGATACAAATCCACCCAGTGATTTTTATTTAATCCCTAATAATAATATCCACTTTTTTCAAATCAGGCCATGCTCAGCTTCTTGTCTGTGTGACGTCTGTATGATTACTTTTGTTTGTGAAGGGAATGTGCCTCCCGATCTAACTAAATAGGTCTATGTTCATGCCAAATCATTGTTTTTTTTATGAATCGTTGCAATCCCCTTTCCTAATAACGTGCTAGTTAGCACGTTCTGTGGCTAAATGCGGCTGAAGTAATCAGTCTCACGAACAGCTGGTCACCCCACAGAAGAGAGGGGCGGGGTGAGCAGAGCTCATTAGCATTTAAAGCAACATGCATCAAAATGTGAATCTGTGAACAGAACTGATTTTGATAGTGTAAAAGGGGTGTTGTTTTACACTACCATTGAGAAATTTTAACCAAAGTATATTATATACTTTTCTTTAAGACCCTAAAGAATCATATCAACTTGTTGAAAATAGGCATCTGATGACCCCTTTAAGCAGCACAACTGTTTTCAACACTGATAATAAGAAATGTTTATTTAGCAGTAAATCAGTATGCTAAAATTATATCTTAAGAATCATGTGACACTTCAGATATTTTTTTTTTATTGTAATATTTAACAATATTACTGTTTTTACTGTTGTTGTTTGTTTTCCTCTTCAAATAAACTTAAAACTTTTGAACAGTAGTGATTATGCACAGTTTTGTGGCCACAATGCCATTTTCCAACTGCTAAAAGTCATTGTATGGTGTCACTGGATAACAAGCACATCTGGGGTGAATGCATTTCAACATGCTGCAGAACAGCAGAGCTTTAGCAGAAAAACAGTACTGACAGAATCAGTCACTGATTCTTCAATGTGCTCTGCCTTGGTAATCATTTCATCTATTTTCATGCGGGCATTGTGGGCAGCAGGACATCCTGTGTTTGGCGTGCTGTGCTAAACCTGAGGTAATTCACTGCAGAGACCAAACTGGTTGTGCTGGTTGCCCAATTAAAGCTCAAACATACAGCATGAATCATTTAGCACTGTTAATTCAAGAGTTCCCTCAGGCGAGTGAAGAGAGGAACTGCCATGAATAGAAGCTCAAAGTGTCACATAAATGCAGTCAATGTGACAGCTTCAATTAATTCTCTCATCCAGAGCATCACAACTTGTTTTGACAGGAATTTAGAGACAGGGAGATCTATTTGCTAATTTCTGGTCTTTGATAATGAAGAGATGAAGCATTTTACTGATTTAGTATCTGCTTCTATGAAAGCTGTAGACCGTTTCTCTGCAGTCAACATCCTCTCTGTAAACCTAGAGCGACAGCTAGTGGTTGTGCTCGTATACTGCAATCTCCTTTCAGAAGCTTGAGAGCCAGAGGCACTTACATTGACATTTGTTTTCAACTCATTTTCTTTAATCATGGACTTCCTGTCATTTACCCAGCATGCTTCATTGTGTCAAGGTCACTTATGCAGAGGCTTTTTTGTGGCCTTTTGTGTTGAAGGATGTGGATGATAATTTTGCCTCTGACCACAGATGTTTGTAAGCCTCAATCCCTTACAGTAAAGCAGTGTATCTATGGCAAAGTGCTTGTATCAGATGGTAATACCATGGTGCTTTGACGAGTACAAGATCTACATACTCATGTACCATGATATTTACCTTATCCATCAAATACATATTATAAACGTGAAATACATAGTATTATCATGCCATGTTTAAAAACATGGTAATAACATGATACATGTCAAAATGAAAATATATGGTGTTAATATATATAATCCTATGTATTTTTGGACAAGTACTACCATTGTATAATACATGCCTAAAAACAAACGTAGTAATATCATGTTCCATGTCTAGAAATGCAAGGTGTTACTATGGTGCAATGCCCAAACAAAACAATGTATATGTAACACAGTACATGTCCCAAATGGTAACATGCCAAAAAACATGGTAATACCATGTTACACACCTCCAAAAACAGTGCTGTTACTGTTACATAAAAACATACAAATTAAAACGTATTCAAAATATTGGTCCACACTGCTAAAGCAGTGCTGTTATTGTTAACTAAAACTGAAACTGAAATCATTTTCAGTTTCAGTTTCAACAAAAAAATGAAATCATTCAAATAAAATATTAAAATACAAAATAAGATATTTTAAAAACCTTAAACATAAAAACTGTCAATTAAAATTGATCTGAAATAAATAAGCTAAGCGTAAGTATCAAAACTAAAAAACAAGAGTACTAAAACTAAAATAAAAGTTGCTCATCAGAAATATATATAAAAAAGAGGACAAAATCTTATGAATTTAAATGTAAACTGATTAAAAAAAGAAACTTTGGAGAATAAAAGTTGGTGCATGACGAAAAATATGTATTCATGTTCAAAACCACAAAAATATCTATAAATGGCTAGTTTGAATCCAAAAAATAAATGGTATTACTGTGAAGCATACCTAAAAAACCTTAATATGAAAATTTGTTACAAAACATGGTGTTACCATGGTTCTCGTGTTTGTGCTGGATGAACACCACACTGCTGATGTGCCTCATAAAGCATCTTCTTGATTGTATATACGGCTGTGATGTCTTCAGCCCAGCACTAAAACATAAGGCCTGTGAGACCTGCCATAAACAGAAAGGCAGTTTTTCCAAGGGTCTGGACGAACGAAGCATTCAGATACACACATCCTGAGGAAGTAACACATTTCCTGATCCACGTTAAACAAAGAAAGGCGGTTCCATGTGTTAAGTGCAACCATTCTGCCCTTCTCTTCATCCTCCAGCGCCCGCGAGTGCATCCTTCACTTCATGAACACTCACCTGTGAGGATGAGCTTGTGTCTTCTCTGGCTCGGCCTGCTCCGCATCAGCCTGAGCGCACTGTGTAAGGACACCTCGCACTGATGATTGACGCCATCTCGTCTTCTTTTGATTCATATGTCTCACCTCTTTCTCCTTATTGCTCTCATCTGCAGGGCTAGTGGCTGACATACAGGCAGGTAAGTCCTCGCTTCAGTTTCCAGCTTCTGTTTGCACTTTGTATTTGCATGGGAGAGAAACCACTTTGATCACGACAGTTTCGGGTCACCAGCTTCTGTCGGGTTATTTTTACCTCAAACTAACCTGACCGCTTGATTTATATAGTTGGGAAAAGGCGCAGTGAAATATTATGACAGTTCTGTGCTTTTTGGATGTATTTTTAGTCAGAGAAGATCTGTGATACACTTGGATGCTTTGATCCTTCAGAGATACTTTGCCACGCACTGTTTAGCCCCTCAGAGGAAGTCTGAGCTTCGTGCAATAGAAAGATGTTTAGTCTGCGTTTAATTGAAGGCTTAAACATGATCAGTGATGCAGTTTCCAAGCCTCAAACACTACGATTATCTAATCAAGCCACCACCATTGAGTTTGGGTTCAGATTCCCCTTGTTTTTCCAGATTTTATCGGTGTTTACTGAAGTGACGTGAGTAGCGGTGGACTCTGCTTGTGTTTGTTGGCCAGGTTGAGAGTCTTAGGGCAGAAATCACAAGCTCTGCACTCCTGGGGGAGTAATGTTTGGTGTTTGTGTATGTGATTTCCTTCCTTCCGCTTCTTTCTGTTCAGAACGGCGCTGCTTTCCACACTTTTGGCCTCCTTTAAGACTTCAGGAAAAGAACCGTGTGTTCTGCTCAAAGTAAACACACAGAGAGCATCACTCTTTAGAAGTGGCATCTGATGGCTTTTTTGTGAACTGAAGCAAGCAAACGTTTCTTTGAGAACAATACTGGCTCTGTGGCCATTGAACAACAAACTGCAGTTAAAAATATAATCAAGTACATGCGTTTTATTATGTAGTCAAAACATCAAAACGTGTACTTCTTTAAAGCCCAGTAAAAGATTATTAAATCATAATAATTTAAATGTACTTTAAAGTACAAAATTGCAATTAATTTGTATAATTTTTTTTAAGCAGAAAGGTTTAATTTATATTCTGTTGCCTCTATTAATGTTTTAATTTTATGTTTTTATTTATTGAATTCTTGAATGAATGACCCAGCTGTGTTTTCTTTTATGTGTGTGTTTGTTATTTCTGGGTGTTTCTGAGCAGCAGTGACCATTGATCAAGTGACGCTGACAGTGCTTCCTGCTAATAATGTTGAGAGTGGCACTAACGTGATCTTACGTTGTGAGGCCAGTGTCAGTCAGAGCCTCTCCCAGCCGCTGACATACTCTTTCAGACTCCTGCAGGACGATCAGGTGATGTACTCCAAAAATATCAGCGCCTCAGTGATGGAGCGCAGATTATCTTCTGCCAGGGTGTCCAACTCTGGTCGCTACCAGTGCAGTGTCCACATCCAGAACAAGCACAAGACGAGCAACATCCTGTCATTAAGTGTCACAGGTTAGTGACATACAGTAAAAGAACCCACATCCCCAAGCCACGTCTTAAAGGGTTATTTCATCCAAAAATGAAAATGTGCTATTCATTTACACACCATCAGGCCATCTAAGATGTAGGGGACTTCAGAAGAATAGTAAGGATTTTTAGCTGGAGCTGTGGTGATTCATAAAATTCAAGTCAGTGGCTACAATCACTTTGAGTGCTCCTGGTGATATATTGAGGTCTTATGAAGCAAAATGATCGGTCTGTGCAAGGGTTTTTATTAGGGTTGCCAACGTTAGGGCAATGTTTTCAGGGTACCAACACAACAAGCGGGCTATTTTGAAAATACAGTTGTGGAAAAAATTACAGAGCCGTGGGTTGCGGTTTTTTTGGGCTAATTTTATAATGTGCCGCAGCCACCCAAAGTGTATGTAGACAAATAAAATATTTGTTTTACTAATGTGTATTATACTTGGAATGTATTACTGGTAACTTAAGAAAGGAGAGGCGGTTGTAACACAAACAACGTGAGTTTTAGCCAGAGCACACATGTTAAGGCTTTTACACAGCAGAAATAAACATGACAGTGAGAAAATAAAAGTGATATCTGAGTAAAAGTGTACTATTAATCTCATAAATTGTCTTATGAAGCATGATGCTAATGTTAGCTCTAATGCAGCTGCAGAACAGTTCCAATTCTTCTTTATAAAGCATTTTGTCATAATACATCACGTAAGTCCAGCACATTTTATTTTATGGCACATCTTATTCTTCCTTATTTTTTTCACCTATATTTATGCATATTCTTTTGTGTTGTGTTACATATTTTGCATTGTCCACTGAGCGGACCGGACCTGAATACTTTTGATAATAGTTTGTCAAATGTATACTGGGATTGAAGCAATGTAGCTTGGAAAATGTTTTATTGCCAGTATAAATGCTGATAATGTCAGGGTTGGGGTGAAGGGATGAGGCGAGGACTCAATGGTGCAGGAGATGGGCTTTTCCCACAATGAGACAGAACACATGAGTGTCCAAACCCCGACACGAAACCGAAACTAAAGACATGAGTTCCGCGATACGAACACCACGCTCCAACACAAAACAAGGCTCACGTGAAAACAGGACATAACGGGAGTGTCAGGGCTCTGTCACAAAACCCATGAATGACACCAGACCGAAGTGACAGAACCCTGGCTGAATAAAAACAAAATAATAATTATAAAAGAATAATAAGATGTCTTATAATTATGTATCATACCTGGCGGAGGTGTGAAAGGTTTTGTTTCCTTAAACTAGGTTTGTCATAAATTTCTTTATTTTAACACATTTACAGGTAAATCCTAGTATTTTAAATTTGTGATTAATCATGATTAATCACAGTCCATGACTGTGATTAACGCGATTATTATTTTTAATCGATTGACAGCACTAGTTTTTATGGTTGCCCATGGTTTATAAAAAGGTAATTTAATTAAGACAAGTTTATTAACTTTATATGCTTTGGCTGCTTTAATAATGTAATTACGTATACATTACATCATTGCGTGATTATGTAAACAAACTGGCCATTTGGTTATTTGAACCAGCTCATTGAAACAAGCTGTCTCAAATATTTCCCCATTGCCTGAGGGTGTGGATTACAGGTAGGCTAGTCATTTTGTAAATAATGTTCAGTTTCTTGCACAGACTGATCGTTTCGCTTCATAAGACCTTAATATGTTGCCAGGAGCAATGAATATTAATTTGGTCTTGTCTCTATACACTTTTTTATTCTCAAAGTAGCCGTTGACTTGCATTTTATGAATCACTAAAGACCACGTTTCCAACAACAACAACAACAACAAAAAACTCGGATGGCCTGAGGGTGAGTAAATGAACAGCACATTCTCATTTTTGGGTAAACTATCTCTTTAAAGGCATTACTGACCAATTCTACTTTAGCAACTGTTGTTTAGGCCTTTTACCACTTGAATGCATGAATGTTTCACCAATCATTATTACATATTTAGTATTATATCTAACACGGGTGCATCTATCAATTGCCCTAATAGCATAAAACTGTACTGATTATTTTAACAACAATTACATCTGAAACTTTTTATATGCTAATCTTAAAATGTTTTTGTTTACATCCTCTTGAAAATCAGTTTTATGTTTGAAAACAGCTTTTTCATCAGATCCGCTATTAAATGATGCTATTAGATTATGAACTTGCCCTGCAGTAAAGCACAGAGCCATATCAAGATGATACTTGAGAATTATTATGTGTTCTGCTTGTGGCCAACACGTAATTTTTTATCAGATGTCAGCAATGGTTTTCATTGTTGCTAAATTGTCTAGTTGATGTGTCTGATTATATTCAGTGGTTTAAACCCATGCAGGTCTTCAGATCCCTATGATGAAGGTAAAGTCTGACATCCTGTCTGAGGGGGAAGACATTATTGGCACATGCAGTGCACCAGAGGAGACAGGCACTTTGATCTTCTCCTTCTACGAGAATGATCTAGATGTCAAGAGAGTCATTAGCAGCAGCAACTCTGCGACGACCACTCTGACCACGCAGAAGAACACAGAAATCTACCTGCAATGTGCCTATATGGTTATGATGCGCCCTAATGCTGGTCTCTCCAAGAAAAGCAACGTGGTGAAAGTTATTGTACGAGGTAACGGCTTATTGATTGCTTGAAACCTGCAACTAACATTTAAACAATGACATTTGTGTTCACTTTGGGCAACAACAAAAAAAAGTTTGTCAATGGAATCTTGTCATTAAGATCAAAAATATTGATGATCTTTCTTTTTCTATAAAGAATCAAGCCATTTCGTTGGGTCTTTATTATTGATATTTTTCTAATCTCTTTTGTTTTTGTAGATCTTGATGCGATCACCCCACAGATAAGCATCTCACCCAAAGGGGATGTTGTTGAGGGTGACAGGGTGCAGATCACATGTGAGGTGCAATATCCCTCAGATCTTGAGTTGTACCTCACTAAAGGCAACACTGTTCTTCGTGAATCTCATACAACCTTCACATACAGCTTCGTAGTAAGAGCTGAGGATTCAGGGGAATATGTGTGTAAAGCAGAGAAAGGCAGTGTGCAAAAGAAGGCAGTCTATCGGCTAAATGTTACAGGTAACTAACCACCAAGATTTTATAAAAGCAATGTGTCAGATTTCCACACAACTCAAATGTTTTCATTCAGGCTGTACACATCACCAACCAAATGTGTCTTTTTTTTTCTTAATATTTTGAAAATTATTTCAATCAATGCTTTTTGTCATTATTATTGCTTTAAAAGAGGATTTCCATTTTATTTTTATGAAATTGTTATATTGAAATTATTATAGTTGTAATTCATTTTATTTCAATTAGTTATTCTATTGTAATAGAATAGCTGATAAAAAAATAAGTTAAAATAAGTATATACTGTATACATATTTCAAGTAACAAAAGTTTTTTTATGACTTTAATTTTAGTTTTAGCTAACTATAATAACCTTGGACTGCACAATAATAAAAACAAATATTCTCTTCAGAACTGTTCTCGAAGCCGATTTTGAGAATGAGCCCTGACCAGGTTTTTGAAGGAGAACGCTTCACTCTGACCTGCAGCAGTAATGTCATCTCCTCAGTGAAGATCCGGAAAGTAGACATAAAGTATGTTTTGCTGAAAGGTGGTCGACGTATTTCAGCAGTTGCAAAATACGAAGACACTGCAAGCCCTGCCACCAATGGGCAATACTACTGTATGGCAATGGCTAAAGAAGTTAACAAGACCAGCTCCCCACTCAATGTAAAAGCTAAAGGTGATGAGTTTATGCTTTTGTCAAAGCTCTGTCATTAGGGAACATGTATATTATCCACGTCGTCTTTTTGACTTCTAAAACATATCATTTTTTATTATTTCTATGTTATAACTTGTTATAACACAACAATAACATACGGTGTTTGATAAACTAGCAATATAGTCCCTCCAAAGGGTGCCAGTATACTACACTCTTAAAAATAATGGTTCCATGAGGGGATTTTTGTGGTGATGCAATAACATAATCATGTTGGGCTCCCCAAATAATTTTTCAGTGAACAGTTCTTTCTTATAGTGTGAAGGACATTTGAATAAACTAAAAACCTTTTTCCACTATAAAGAATCTTTTGTGGAATAGAAAGATTTGGTTATTCATAGAAATACATCTGCCAATAAAGAACCTTTATTGCAAAATGCTGCAAATACTTTTATTTCAATTGGTATGGTTTCTTATGTGCATGCTTTAATCATGCTTCTCATCTCCCTCTCCTCTTTTCCAGTGCCTGTTTCTGCCCCAGTCCTTCGTGCTGTTAATAAGGTGATTGTTGGTAAGCCGTTCAGTGTTTTGTGTGAGGCTGAAAATGGAACGCTTCCAATAACCTACACCTTATTGAAGACCCGCGATCGAGTGGATTACAGGACAGTGGTTGAGGCAGCCGACAGGGCGATATTTAACATAACCTCCATCAATTTTCCAGAAGAGATCTACAGCTTCACATGTCAGGCTCATAACCGTGGGTCATCGTTCAGTAGGAACAGTGAGCCCCTCAGAGTACCTGTCATAGGTAAGAGGACCACATCGTGATACTTCACACTGAAACATTTGTGTTGCTGCTATTTTGAATAATTTGGAAGTGCATGTTGCCATTTTTAGATGCTGATATATGCTTTAATCACTGATGGACCTTTGTGTCCGGTACCATTTTTGATGACTGACACTTCAGTGGCATTCATTTTATTCCTGTTCCATATACCAAAGCCTGCTAGATTAAATAATCACTGTTGTTTAGCTAAAGTTTCACTTTCACAGAACATTTTTCAAGCCATTCAAAGTGTGTCGTAATACATTTTTGCAACAGACTCATTGAAATAACATGCCTCTAGTTACATTCACTCCAAACTTACTCCATTCACTCCAAACATGTGCATACAATTACGTGCAGTTTCCAGCTGAAATGAAAACTAGTAGCGGTAAAACACTAATTTATATTCCTTTTCACACAAATTATAATTACAGGTGCAGATTATTGATTAATAAAGACTTTGTTCATGCAGTTCCTAGCACAAATCTATGTTATGACTTCAAAAGACTTTTACCACAATGCATGATTTGTAAATTAACATATAACCAGGTCCATATGCATGGCTTTTCTGATATTGTAAACTTGTCCAGTGAAACACACGTCATGTTTAAAGAGCTGAATGCTTTATAAAAGCATGTGTTACAGTGTTTTGGTCACAGTTTTGCATCCTTCTTATGTCACCAGTTATTTGTGGTCAAATCAATGCAATGCACAGCCTCTCAAGCTTTATTTATTTGATGCTCTTTTGTTTTATAATAGAATAAACTATGTTCACATTGTATTGCCAGTACTTGTATTGTTAGCTTTTACCAAATTTAACAAGTTTCTTTTGGAGAACCATCTAAAATGATTAATTAATCAAAATCAGTGAAACAAACAGTAAATAAAACATGAATGTATGTGAAACCTGCCTATTGTTAAAACACAAGCTTGTAAAGGTTTTAAATGGTTAGTTCACATACAAATTTAAATTCTGTCATTATTTATTCATGTTATTTCCATGGAAGAATGGAAACACACACACAAAAGTGGTCCACAACTATAGCTATACTAGTCACACATCACCTTTATGTAACAGAAGTTGTTATTCAATGATAATGTCACTCAGCCAGACCTCTGAAATCTCATTCCTGTTTACATTCAGTTAAACATGACATGAAACTGACTCCAAACACCATTGGTTTTTCACCATTCGCAAGTGTTGCATTCAAACAGCAACAGAGCTGGTCATTTTCACTGAAAGGTGACTTTAGAAGACTTATGGTCTTGTATTATTATACTTACATAAATAACAGAATTTCAATTTTTCTGTCTATCAGTACCCGTTTCCAGGCCAGTCCTGGAGCCAAAGGAGCTTACCATCACAGAGGGGTCAGATCTCACCCTGGTCTGCCGTGTACAACAGGGCACTTACCCCATTACCTTCACCTGGTATCATAACAGAGTTAGGCTCCTTCCCTCCATCCAAGAGGTCAGATCCTTAGAAGGAAGACATGTCGTCAAAGCCATCGAACGAGACCAGAGAGGCGACTACTACTGTGAGGCGTCCAATTACGCCTCTGAAACCAAAAAGAGTTATCCAGCCAGAATTGGCAGTACGTTTTTGAATACAAACACCAGCTAACTATTTGATCACTCTTTGATCAGTCATAGTAGAGCTTCTTTGTTCAGATATAGATTTTTTTTAACTGTAATGCATACTCTATTCAAGTACAGTTAGTTGACCTAAAAGAGCAACTGACAGTAGCCATATTTCCATCCAACGATTAGAATTAAACTTATGTGCAAAACTGGAACATTGCATGAAACATTTGCAAATAAAGCACCGCTTCCATCCAACGATTCAAAGAGAACAAAATCATCACTTTCTGGTAAACTGGCACTAAATATCTCTAAGAAAACTAGGAGAAGCCACTGAATATAATCATTTTCATATATGATAAATTACTTGTGCCTCGGAGAGAGCAGACGTAACACAATTAATGCGGTCATTGCTTTCGGAAATGGATGCCAACTGTTTGGGAACACAGTCGTGTAAGACAATAATTATACAGAAATACTTTGATGTCAGACTTTCCTCAGACATTTCAGAACGACCATAATAACATACAGATGCTGTGAAAGAGATCGGTCCGCCTCTAGTCAAGTTATCCCGTCTCATAGCGCAAAGTCACATTACTTAGTAGGAATTTATGTGTTTCCATCGTAGTTTATGCACATTTTTTCTTATCGGATAAAAACTTTATCCTACTCAAATGTGCACATATGTTTTTATGTGCATTTTTAGAATGTATGCGCATCTTGGCTTTTCCGTCCAGCATTTTTTATGCGATATTCCAAAATGTGCATACAAATAAGTGGATGGAAACATAGCTAGTGGAAGCAGCCAGTTTACGCTAATGTTAAACTAATAGCATCCCTTGCGACAATGCTGATAATGTAATGTTTGTACTTGTATAGTGTATGTTTCTGACCTAACAATAAAAATGTTTACAGAAGATCTTTTTGAAGATTTTCCAGTTTCCTTTCTGCTAATTTTTGTGTTTTATAGTCAGTTTAGCTGTGGAAGAAAGCTCTTATTGGAGTGTTCTGTATCTTGCTTTTGGTGGCTATCGCCATAGTCCTGACAGTCTTTTTGAAGAAAATGTCCAATCTTCGCAAAAAAAAGCAAGAAACTGAGTTATCAGTGTAAGAAGCCTCTTCGTTTCTGTTTAACATCTACATAATTTGTTATGTCATATCATAATTTGAAGTTCTTACATTCTGTTTGAAAATGCTTTCTTTCTCAGAAAACCTTCAAGGCCCAAATCAGGTGACCCAATGAGAATAAGCCTTACTCTCGACATTGAAGACAACACCGCTCTTAATGGTAACACATTTCCTCATCCTTGTCACATGAATAATACAGTTAATTTGACTATTGTTTAAACTGTGCTTAATAAATCCTAAAAATAAGTTACTTTAATCTTTAATTAGACAAATGTCAAGTCGGGTCCATTTAGATTAAAATTTCTTATTCAATACAAATTGGGTATAGTGATGATTTCCATACAATTTCCACACATTTTCTAGGTGAATGAACTCCTGGTTTTGCATTATAAATGTAATTCCTGTGGAGTTTGTTACATGCAAAGAGTGCTATGCAGAGGTGTGTTTCCCAAAAGCACCTATCGTTGCAAGTTCTGTCATTACCAACAGAGTCCAATGGAACTTGCGGCCATAGCTAACAATGCTTTTGAGAAACGCACCCCCAATTGTTATAGCCTAGAATACGTAGTGCTGTCAAAATAATTTTGTTAATATACGTGATTAATTTTAAGAGCACAGGTAGCTAAATATGACATTTATTATACTGGGTTTATGTGAAGATTGTTTTAAGTTCTCTTAAATTAGAAGTTGTTACTTTTTAAAGTCAAATAAATGTTGATAGCTCTCAATTATTGTATACAGTAATGTTGAATGGCTATAGTCAATGGTTAAATATTAGGGGAAAACACATTCTTAGAGACATCAGTAGCAGTATTGGTATCACTGATACTCACCAGTCAGGTATCGGGGATGGAAGAGGGCGAGGACCCAATTGCAGGAGGTAAAAGGGCTTTTTATTTACAAAAATAAAACAAACAAACAAAAACTACCCCGTAGGGGAAAAACAGACTGGCTGGCTAGCTAGTTAGCAGGCAAGGCAGGGCTGGACAAGGCAGGGCAGGGCTGGACAAGGCAGGGCTGGGCTGGACAAGGCAGGGCTGGGCTGGACAAGGCAGGGCTGGGCTGGACAAGGCAGGGCTGGGCTGGACAAGGCAGGGCTGGGCTGGACAAGGCAGGGCTGGGCTGGGCTGGACAAGGCAGGGCTGGGCTGGACAAGGCAGGGCTGGGCTGGACAAGGCAGGGCTGGGCTGGACAAGGCAGGGCTGGACAAGGCAGGGCTGGACAAGGCAGGGCTGGACAAGGCAGGGCTGGACAAGGCAGGGCTGGACAAGGCAGGGTTAGGTAACGAACCCACACGGAACTGCAAACACAAGGAGATTATAAAGGGAGCAAATGATGAGGGTAATGAGGGAAAGCAGCTGGGGAAAATTAATCAATAACCAGGTAACAAGATGGGTGGGGTCAAGACAAATTGACATGAGAGCACGTGGCACACAGAAAACTAGGACAGAAGCCAGGTGCTCACACAAAACAGAAACACAAGCACATGGCCAGCAAACAAATCACCAGCCATGTGCAAAACAGGACATGAACACACAGCTAATGAGAAAACTCATAAGCCAGTGTTCACACAAGACATGACAACATGAAAGCACGCAGCCAATGAATATACAAGCTGCGTGCCACACAGCACAAGATATAACATAAATGCACGCAGCCTATAGAAACACGAACTGCGTGCAACACAACAAAACACACGTGGACAAGAGTGCGCGGTGCCGAGCGAACTCGAGACCGCGCACACACAATGACAGAAAATGGAGCGCGAGTGTCCGAACCCCGTCACGTGACCGAAACTCAAGACATGAGTGCCGGGATCCAAACACCACGCTCCAACATGAAACAAGGCACGCAGACGAGAGAGCACACTCGAAGCCGCGCGCTCACATGAAAACGCGGACATGATGGGAGTATCAGGGCTCTGTCACAAAACCATGAATAACACTAGACCGAAGTGACAGAACCCTGACACTCACCTTCAGTCATAAAAAACATGCCACTAAATAAATATAAAAAATATACTGTTTTTAAGTTGTTTCTACATTAATTTGAAGATTGCATGTGAAATTGTCGCAATATAAAAGTTTTTTGAAAAACTTTAATGTTAGGTGGGATTAATTGAGGTTAATCACGATTATTTTCAGAAAAACCTGTCATTAATTAGTATTTTAATTGTTTTTATTGACAGTACTTATAATATCCATTTCCGGTGTCTTTGTGTGTTGGGTTGTTATTGCAGTGGTGTCTAATCCTGCTCATGGAGGGCCACTGTCCTGCAGAGTTTAGCTCCAGTCCTTAACCAAATCTGAACTAGCTAATCAAGGGCATTAGTATTGCTAGAACATCTAGTGAGCGTGATCCAGTGATTTTGTGCAGGCTAGAGATTAATTGTATAGGACATTGAATTGGACACCTCAGGGTTATGGAAATGATTGAATGGTATTCTGAATATGGAATCATGTTGAAAATGATATTTTAGCGCCTTTTCTCTGGCTATAAATGTTGAACTTATATCTTGTTTGTCTCTGCCTTACAGGAACTCCCTCTGTGATGGGCAGGAATGTCTGGAGTGAAAATGTATCTGGCTCAGGTACAGATTTTAAACAGGATAATGCCCGTGAGATGTGAGTTCATCACATGATACCCTCTGTTTGATATTTTACTAGATTCTGACGATCATACTGATGAAGCCTCTGCGCTGGTTCAGCCACAGGAAGTGGATCCCAGCAGAGGTGAGTTGAAAGATTTTCAAATATCTTCAACAGTCAATGAATCCCTCAGATGGCATCATTGTGAAATATCTGTCAGTTATAGCTGGATATCGAATATTTGTTCTATTGAATCATTGGTATTGGTTCTGTGTGAAATGCTGTGTCAGAACCACCATACACTTTGTTTACATTTTCTAAATTAGTGTTTACAATTATTTAATGAACAAATGTAAGAAAGACTGCTGCTGGTTAGAGTTTTAATGCTGATGTATCCATATTTAGAAGTTCCTGTGACAAAAAGCATAGAGCCCGAAAACAGTGTCCAATACACAGAAGTCCAGGTGTCCACACCAGGTGAGCTCAGATCTTTGAATCACGCACTACAGCATGACAACCCTCTCCTCCGAGCATGACCATAACAGGCAGCAAAAGAGGGCGCATTGTTATATTGCGTCCAAACTGACATTGTTAGTGAACATGTGGTGTTTTCCTAATGCATGAGACGCCAGGTGGCTATTTCCTGTGCTGGTGGGAAAGAGCTTCCTGTTTTCACCATGGACCCTGGAGCCTCATGTTCCTCTGCCCAACCGACACAGAGACTCGTCTATTGTTTCCTCAGCACAAATAAACACTCCACAGTCCCTTTTCCCTAGTTGATTAATAGTAAGACCTCTTACTAATCATTGCGGTATGCGTGCGAAACAATGCTCAAACATAGCAGAGGTCATGCTGAAATGGGTTTTGGCATGCCCACATATTGCCAAACAATAGCTGCATCTGGAGGGAAACAGATTACTTTCACAGGCACATTAGCATGGCACTAACACGATAAGCCTAAGGCAGGCACCGCACTCCTCTTCCTTGGGAGTTGATTGGAGTTGGTTCAGGGCTGAAGTTTTTAAATATTCATCCATTTTCCACTGTGGCTCTGTTGTGATGGTGGTTCATTTGTTTTTTGTAGGAGTTTCGGATCAAGCTGAGGGCGTAAGTGACGCACAATGTTGACACACAGACACACAAGTCCACATGTATGTATGTGCAAATAGTTTTGCGACAGGGAGGCCCTCTTGTGGAAGAAATGTGTACCACAGAAGAAATCTCTATTACGCTATATCTGATCTGGTCATGCTTATGAAGCCTGTCAGGAAAATGTCAAGTCATATATAATCCAAAGAGGAAAAGTTCTCATTATCATCACTGTTTTACGGTAAAAAATACTGCTCTAAAATTAGTGTTTAACTTTAATCAGCATAATTAAGAGCAGTACAACAAAAAATGCCATGATAAAGAAGTACTTTATATTTCCGTATTAGTTTGGACAGCCAGGTAATTAAAACAAATGCTTAGAACACGACTCTGCAAGCTAGTTTGTGAAGTTTGTTTGTGTCTTTCTCAGCAGGCAGCTCTGGAATATGCACAACTCAACAACAGTGAACAAGAACCTGCATAGAGTCTCAACACTTACACTTAATTTATTCAGTTTCTCCACCACCAGAAGCTGATTTTCATTCATGATGAGCTGAATATTTTACTTTGTGATGTTTATATATGAGAGATTAAAATCTGTCAAATCAAGTCTTTGACTGGTTTTCTTTGTTCTGTTTTTGTGTTTTTCTCTGCGGTGTTTTTTTTTTTTTGAGAACTATGAAGAACAGGAAATACATTTTTGCTTCAAGAACAGGAGGGAGCCACTGGACCATCTCAAAAATTTCACTCAGGTTTTCATTCTCACCATTGACTGATTAATGTTGTAAACAATCTGAGACTGAGAACTGAATGCTGTCATTGAATATATCTGCCATTTCTTATGGTGTACCACAGGGGTCTATTTTAGGACTGCATTTTTTTATTCTAAAAGTTACTTTTAGGTTTTTTATTTAGGCAACACATTATTTTTTGTTGTTTATATTTGTAAGATGTGCTAGACCTCTCATACTTCCATCATGCAATGTCGGATCTGCAAATTCTACATGCAGCACATGTTAAACAAAGGAAGGTTTACTTATTTTTATTTAATATCATGTAAAACTACGCCAATTTTTGTGACTGTGGACAAAAGTGAACTTGTTTTACAGGCCATCTTTGAGTGTCACATAAGATATTACATTGCTCGTGACACTTCTAGTGTCCTTGGATGGTGCAAGGCTGCTTGAGAGCTCCAATGTGACACTCAGGAGCTTATCAGCATGACTCTTCATTAATCATATGACATCATGGGTTGTCAGTAGCAAATGGCCACCCATTTTGGTTACCCTAGACGAAACAAGGGAGTCCCATAATGGGGTGCCACTTTAGTGATTAGAGTTTAATAGATCTTTGGGGGTGCTACAGTAACCCCAAGGGCTTTATGAAGGAAACCAGGCTTTACTGAAGCTGTATGTGGTGTGTACACTGAGCTTTTCACCACTCTTAGACATGCACTTATTTTAGGGAGGGGGAACATCATGTACCTCTGTTTTACTGCCATAAAGTGTCCCTCTCTTGCTCTCACTCAGTCATAACATGAGCCCTGACTCGATGTCATGCAGAATTCCAAACCTGCAGTTAGCTGCAATGCTAAAATTGGCACGCTGACCCCTGTGAAATGTATTCTGGGAATATGTTGTCTTTCACTTTGCCTTATGGGGTCAGTCCAGAATGCTACTTTATGAATATCTTGCACTTGTGACAAGAAGCTCCTCTTTCCTGGATATACACCCTTCAGCACGGTAACGCAACATTGAATATCCACAGAAAAAAAGTGGAATTGAAAAAAGATACAAAGATATATGTCTTATGAGATAACATTGACGGTAATGGTGTGTAATCTGGTTAGTGTGCAATTTATATGGTAAGGAGACTGAATTATGCAACTGTTTACAAGCTTGTCAATTTTTTTTCTCAGAGTCTGGTACAACTCACACTATGGTACCCAAAATTAAACAGATTTTGTTCGATTTTTGCAGATGCTCTCCATTATCCTTCCTTTAATATGAAAGGAACAGAAAACGAAGAGCATATGTATGATTACACTCATTTAAATGAGTGGAAGTGAATGTAACAAGCTCCTAGTGTGCCCACATATTAAGAGTGACACTATCAGATACGTCATAATATCATGTCAGCAAGCATCTCTGTCTCTACCTGTCTCTCATCTTTAGATAACCTTGCACTTTCCTCGAAGATCTCCCAATGGGATGACCCGATGAGAGAACAGGAAGGTGCCTGAAATAGACCATCATCCATCTGAAGATGATATCTGTGTTATGCAATGAGCTCATGTGGGTAGTTCACTCCTCACTAACCTTCACACAGCCTGAAGATCACATTCATTTTCCAAATGGATGAAATTAATAGTTTTAGTTGAAACTAAAATATATGAAAGTTTCACTTTTTGAAATAAGTTACAAGAAAAAATGAACTTTTTCACCTTTTTCTAATGTTGTTTAGATTGCATGAAATTGCATTTACTGTAAAATAAAGTGCAACTGGGTTTCTTAAAAATTGAAATTATCAATTGAGCTCTGTTCTTGGCCGATCACTGTGTTTTAAATGCCCCTTTATCCCCTGTTGTGAAGTGTAAAGCACTAACATGTGTACATTGCAACATGAGAGTGTTACTCTGATGGTTTTTGTTTGTTTTTTCATCCCTGGGACTAAATTAGCTTACCTGGTACTGTGTCCTTGTTTGTTTATGTTTTTTTTGGTAAGTACACACTCATTGGCTACTAATGGCGTATTGGTAAAACTCATGCCCCCATTGTGTAAGCAACATAGTGACCGTTCAAAGCACCCACATTTTATTTTAGAATCGGAACTTAATCCCCACACAAACAATCATACCATCAAAGCTCTCTCAACCCACCCTATGAAGTTAGCCACACACATGCTCCTGCAACGCTTTGAAACAGCTGCGTGGCTCTACTCAGAACTTCAGGCTATTCGCAAGCTAGCATTCTTCATACCTGCTCAATGTCAGCGCGCCCCCGCTCACATTTGCACAAAACAAACCACAGGTGAACAATAGACTGGTGAGAAATAAAGAGTCAAATCATTAAACACATCATACAAGGCTTTGAAGGAATCGTTGTGTGAAGAGGTGGACAGCCTATATTTTATTTGTGGTCTGTTGTGTTTGGATCTGAGAGAACGACCCAGGGATGTTCTTTCAGTCATAATATCAGCATGAGCTAATAGTGTTAACCCTGCTACAAGATCATCCTGAATTTCAATCATGGCATGCAGTCAAGCTAGTCGACCTCTGGTGTGTTTGCCAAAAACATACTTCCAACAACATTCGCAAACATCTTCACAAACTTGTGTGGTTGGATCAACAGCTCTCAACCTGTAGTTAGAAACATCGCTTCTCGTTCGTATGACATGACTTAAACAGAACATGCCAAATGCAGTACAGTCTTTCATTCCATATAAAGACACATTTCTTTACATATATAAGTATTCTTGTACATATATTCTAGTTAGAGAAGGAAGATGTCGTTGTTCTGATTTTTTAAATAGTCATTTCATTTTGGGTTTATTTTATTGGTTAAGATGCATCATGTGATTTAGATCAGAGGTCATGGCAACCATCTTATATTTCATTTCACAGGATCAGCGATGCAGCAGCAGATTTCTCCCTGATAATAGCTTTATTTATATTATTTCATGCCATTTAGAATGAAGCATTGTTGTGCATTTGAATAAGAAGATTGTTGTTTTTATAACGCGTGGTAATGCTAGATTTGCTACTTTCCTAAAAACTACTTTTAGACATAGTTTATACTTAATGTACGTGTTGTGTTTGCATTATAGTTTCACAAAAAAAACGCTGTTGTGCAACAGAAGATTTCAAGTAAAACACTGGAAAATAATTCCTTCAGTTTGGACTTTTTCTTCAGCACTCATCCTGTTTAACTATCTGTCGAGATGCAACCTACTTGCAGCAGGGGCAGAAGTCATTTTGAAGCACATGTTCATGTGTGCTGTAATAGAGAGCTGCAAGGGGGACATATTTTTGCAGACCAAAACTCTTAGCACTTGTGGTTTTATCGTCCTGAAGTCAATGAGTTTTTTTAAATGGGTTTTTATTAAATGACTGAAACAAGGTCTGTGGTGAACAGAAGCTCCAGATATTTTCTAATTTTATTCTATGACAAAAAGTATTCTTTATTCGCATGGTTATGTTTGTAGAAATATCCAACAATACATTGTATGGGTCAAAATGATCAATCTTTCTTTTATGCCAAAAATCATTAGGGTATTAAGTAAAGATCATGTTCCATGAAGATATTTTGTAAATTTCCTACCATAAATATATCAAAACATAATTTTTGATTGGTAATATGCATTGCTAAGGACTTAATTTGGACAACTTTAAAGGCAATTTTCTCAATATTTTCCAGATTTCAAATATTGTCCTATCCTAACAAACCATTCATCAATTCAAATTGTATTTATTCAACTACTTACAGATGATGTATACATCTCAAATTTAAAAAGATTGTACCCTTATGACTCGTTTTATGGACCAGGGTCACATATTGTGCTTTTACGAACTATTCTAACTTTCAGGAACAATTCTGAAAGAGCTTGTGTGTTAATATTGTCATGTGACATGGTGTAGTTCCAGTGTAATGCCAGCTAAGAAAAATATATCATATCTGCAGCACTCTATACCCTAGAGCAGTGTAATGTGATTCACAACTGAATCAAATGTGGAAGTAAATGAACACAAAGAACAGTCTTCAAATGCCATGTTTGTTGCATGTCAGTTTTGAACCAAGCCGTGCAAGTGACGAATGTGCGACCAAGTTACTAGCTTTGGGAAACTGTCATGGCTAGCTAGTTAATTTATCCAGTAATGCATTGTTGTATGGTAGTTAAGCAGCCAGTTAGATGGTTGTGCGAGAAATCCAGCTCAGAATGGCCTTTTTGTTGAGACATATTGGACAGAAGTTCTTGCTGGTGCAGGCCGGTTTATGCTGGTTTGGTGCTGATCATGCTGATGGACCATTATAGGCATGGTGACAACCAACTTAACCTGTATGTTAAAGCTGGTTGATGGTTGCTGGTTAAACTAGTTAAGAAACCTATAAGATCCCATTCTAGTGCTGGTCTTTTCAGCAGGGGGTAAATGGTCAGAGAAGAAGGGACTTTTGCTTTCACGCACAGGGCAAGGAGGGTGAGTAGAGCGTGGGTAAATCACTGTCTTGTGGTCTATTTTTGCTACAATCCACCATTAAGCTTCACATCTGCCATCTGAGCTAAACTGTGCTCCATTATGAACAGTCCCTGGAGAACCTGCACTAATTCTATAGACTGACTTTCAGTTCCAGAAGATCATCTGTTCATACTACTTTAAATGTCTGGTGTCTTACGTGTTGCGTATTTTGTGTATGCCATAGTGTCTTAAATTAGTGCTAGTGCTAAAATTGTCTTTATATCATCATGTATCTCCACCAAATAGACAGATATAGTTGATAAATAATAGCATTTTAAACCACATTATGCACATTTATTGCAAACATATTTATCATCTTTCAAAGACAAATGACAATAAAATACACTTTATATTTATAAAGCAATAATACACTTTACGAGGTGAAATTTTGCACGATTCAGTATCAGTAAATAAATAAATCAATACCTTTTTCCAGATTTCACTAAATCTGCATTAAAAAATGTGTAGTTTTCAAATGTTGAATTTTAATGCTCTCGGAATTGTAATAGAAATACATTTAAAAATTATAAATGCATATACATTTCTAAATTGATTATTTATATTCAGATTTTTGTATCTAAAAAAAACTAAATGTACAGCTAAATAATACACTTTTGTGCAAATTAATGACATCCACTGAGCCTCGCAGAAAACGTCTACAAAAAATTATTGCCATGTCTTAACATGCAACTTAACCAAGCCCAACCAACCCATTTTGCCCAAATATTAACGCTTCAGAAACTATGTTCTATTTTTTTAAATGCAACAGTAAGCTAAATGGAAAACATGTGCTTGTTACATAAAGCAGGGCTCTACAATCTCTACAGTCTATGGAATGGCATCCATGTGTCTATTCCGTGCAACCAGAGCCAGGTGTGGAAAAGTTTTGTTTTGCTAAGTGCAAAGCTCGGTTTAAGCCTGGAAACTTCTCACAGATAACAGGCCACAGCGAGCAGTGCCAGGGCATTACAATCTGTCAGCTCTCCAATCTGTTGAAGGCTTCATAGTCTTAAATTCAGCACACCAGGGAAGTAAACATTATTTATCTATGATAACATTTTAAAAAATATATAATAAAAATATAATCTCATGAAGCAAATCATGACAAAGCTTTAATTTATTTTGTAGAAAGTGCAAGTTTTGGCATATTCTGGTCGCTCATATTTCATTCTTCTCTAAAGTTCACTTCCGGCCCATGGTAGCATCAAGATCTTAGATACAGCTGCTAAAACAAAAAACAAAAAAATCCATCAAAATAGCTGTCACATGACAAATGGTGAACACTGGCTTTCTGAGTAAAGACCATATGCTAGCTCTGTGTCTCCTGTGTCTTTACAGTGGTCAGTGCTCACAGCAGTGATTAGCTGCTTCTTTTAGACAGTGGATTACTGAACCCTGATATAGACATGAGCTGTACTTTTTCATACTGCCTGGTTCTGTTTAGTGGGTCCTGAACCCCACTTATGTTAGCATGTTATGAAACTAACATTATAAGACGATACGCTAATACACAGCAGTTTATAGCACAGTTTATAGTAAAATATCCATATTTCCATTAAATTTTTTGTGGATAGTTTTACTAAACATATTGTATTTATAGATCTAATCATATATTAACATTTATCTCACTTTTGTCAGCCATATTGAATACATTTACTGAGCTTGTAATTCCACCACTGAAAGTAATTGTATTAAGGCTGATTTGTCGCTGTAATTTGCAATAGCTTTGTGTTTAAGTAAACTTTAGGATTAATATACTGCAAATTGAATGTAATGTTTTCGGATACTTCAATGTTAATTGCAAATAAACAAAAATATATTGTATGTATTGTATAATTTAAATTTATAGTTAGATTAATGCAATCAACTTTAGAGTGCATTTTGACCAACTTAAGTAGGACTTAAGTACATCTTTAAGTAACACTTTATTTCAGTACTTACTTTTATAACAATAGTAAATCGAACCAAACCCTAAACCGAAGCATATAAATATATGCAATTAATTAATATTACTCAGTACTCAAGTGTATAACTACACTATAACAAGGACACCTCAAAGGGGTCATACAATGCCCATTTTCCACAAGTTGATATTATTCTTTAGGGTCTTAATGAAAAGTCTGTAACATCGTTTGGTTCAAATTTGTCATTGGTAGTGTAGAAAACACGTTTTTTAGCCTGTCAAAAACAGCTCTTTTCAGAGCAAGCCGTATTGTGTCACTCACCTTTAAATTTTAATGATCTCTGCTGACTCCGCCCCTCTCTTCCGAGTGCTCACTGAGAGACTGCTTACTTTAGCCACATTCATCGTGAAACTTGCCAATTAGGACATTATTAGGAAAGGCAATTTGCAAAGATTCATTTAAAAAACCTTGTACTCACTTCTTCTGTAGGTGAAGATGGATCACGAATGATTCGCGCGGACATAGACGCATTTAGGTAGATCGAGGCCGCATTTCCTTTAGGACTAAACGTAATCCTCTTCAGCGGCTCAGATGACGGGAGTAAATGACGACTACTGCTATGTTCATTATTACATCCAACAAAACACCTAAATCGCTTAGGAGTCATTCTTGTCTACGTCTGCTCCTGCGGTGAAACAACTGATGACAGCTCACTCGGGGCGGTTCCAGTGCAGTCTGTGCTAAAACACTACTGTCAATCAACACTCATGGGAGGGGCCTCCGTCCGTGTGACGTCACACTGACAGATGGCTCGATTTAAGAAAAGGGTAAAGATTTTAGTAGATAAGAAAAACACTGGGTGGATTTGTATAATTATAGGGTGGTTGTGTACACACACTGCCAACACACATTTTAGTTCAACAACTTGTAAAAGTGCATAATATGACCCCTTTAAAAATAAAGTGTAACCCATCTTTATATGTAATTTCATAATTGCTTCTTGTGTCTTTGAAATATGGTTAAAGTGAACAGCTTGAATAATCTGAAAATTGTTTATGGTAAACTAAAATAGGTCAGTTCCATTATAGTGCATGATGTACATACATATTGTCACAAATCCGGTTCGTGGCCATCCCTCCAACTGCCTCCAACTAAGGTTGCCTCTCCATCATATTGACTCTCACACCACACAGACTGTTACACATCACTCCGGACTGCATTTCCCATCATCCATTGCACTGATCACACACAGCTGTCACCAATCACACGCTCACCTGAGAACGATCACACACACTATATAACACCCACTCAGATCCTGTCCAGCATTTAGTTGACCCTGATAAGCGTTCACCATCACATTTGTAAACACGATGGCTTTCTTCTTTCCTGAGGGGGTTTGGCATCACAGCATCTTTGTTTCCAGGCGGAACGTTAAAGAACACGACACACACGTCTCCCGGAAATCCTGTATAATTCAACCAATCTGACGACGACTTTGACGCTCATGAAGTGTTTCCAGATACATGTACCATATGCATCAGACGTTTAGCCAATGGTCTGTGGGCGTGACATCTGAGGCTGAGACTAGCCCTAGGATTACTCTTTGTCCTGCCTGTGTTATACCTGTTTACCATTGTTTGACTCTTGTCTTTTTGTGACCACATCTTGGAATAAAGCTTGCAAATGGATCTGCACGTCTCGTTCGCCCTGTAACAGAATACTTGGCAACACAAGGATCCAGCAGCTGTTCAAGTGGACATTGGTCAGTTATGGACACAGCAAGAATATTATTAGCCCTTAAACAAGGCCCACAATCATTAGATAACTATATTAGAGAATGTTTAGCCATCGCTCATTATTCAGATTTACCAGACATTATTTTGATTGAGTTTTTCTGTGACGGCATTAAAGGGATACTCCACCCCAAAATGATATTTTTGTAATTTTTCACTCACCCCATGTCGTTCCAAACCCGTAAAAGCTTCGTTTGTCTTCGGAACACAATTTAAGATATTTTGGATGAAAACCAGGAGGCTTGTGACTGTCTGATTGACTGCAAAGTAAATTACACTGTTAAGGTCCAGAAAAGTTCGAAAAGCATTGACAGGATACTCCATCTGACATCGTTATTTACATTTACATTTACATGCATTTAGCAGACGCTTTTATCCAAAGCGATTCAGGTCATACATTTATTGTCAGTATCTGTGTTCCCTGGGAATTGAACCCACAACCATTTGCGCTACTAACACAATGCTCTACCACTGAGCCACAGGAACGCTTCGTTATGAAGCGATGAGAATACTTTTGTATGGAAATAAAACAAAAATAACAACTTTACTCAACATTTAGGCACCGTAAGGTCTCCTCTGAGTCAGAGTAGCACCATTTTGAAGATTATCCCCAGGATGCTTAGTTCGAGTGGTTATGAACGAATGAATGAAACACATTTGTCCGTGTTTCACTCCGTCTCGAATCGCGCTAATGGAAAGCACTCGAGAAAACGATGTCTCTTCCACGGCTCGCTATGCTTTCAACACATTTTTTTAGTCTCGAGCAAGAGAATTTACGACATTCACGTTACATGATTTGACTGATTTTTACGTGAAAGGGCGACAGCACCGCATTACAATCAATTATCATTCATGTTTTCATAGCCGCTGGCCAAATTCAAAAATGAAATCATCTTTGAGAGCAAGGGGGCCTACTGGTGTTTTGGGGGCCCTACATAGCTTGCGTATTCTGTGTATAGGGAGGATCAGCTCTGATTACATATTTATAATGATCAAGTTGCAATACAGTACATTTTAAATATAATAACTTTAAATGTAATATCAAATAACACTCTACAGTTAAAAGTATAATTAAGTAATTTGCATGCGCTTAAGTTAGTCAACACATGAAAAATTAAGTTTACTTCTTTATCATGACAAAAGATTATTCAAATAATGATCAAAATGTACTTTACAGTAAACATTTTAATTTGACATTGCAACATTATATTTTTCAGTGTGTATCAAAGACAAATGAAGCATACGTTGGGCTTAAGTGTCTACTTTTAACTAGTTGCTTGTTTGACTGCTTTGCAACATTCATGCCTGTATTTAGCATTAAGTACTTTTACAGTACTCAGTTTTCAATCAAAATAAATATTTAAATATTATTTCCATTAGTATTTATATTAAAAATAATATTAAAAGTAATTTTGCATATAAAGCACCACCTGAACTGTGGTTCATTTTAAACTGAAATCTTTTGTAACATTGTAAATGTTTTACTGTCACTTTTGATCAACTTAATGCATCCTTGCTGAATAAAAGTATTATTATTATTTATTTATTTATTTATTATTTATTTATTTTCAATATTACTGATATCCTGTGTAGGGAAGTTAAATGGGTGACAGTTAAATCCATCTGGTAGATTTTCACCCAAAAATAAGCAAATAAAATCCTGGCCTTGCTCACTACTGAATATTTTAAATGTTTTATATACATACAGAGAGAGAAAGCAAAAAATACTCAACACAGGAGTGATATGCTTGGCCCGTGGTGTAGTGTAGGAGTTCTGTGTGCTTGTTTGTGAAGTGTGTATCACGTACACTATGAAGCAGTATGTGGCGTAGGGCTGCCTGTACTATGTTTAGCGTGCTTTATTTGCACCGCTGACCTGAACATGTGAGAGGTCGCATCATTCTGGCACATATCCAACGGTAATGCAATGTATCAAGAAACAATCCCTTTCAGCCAATCCTGTTCATTTTCTCAACTGTGGGCCCAAGCTGTGTGACACTGCCATAAAAGAGAGTGTGCAGTATGATAGTCAGAGTAAAAACAGCCACCCCTAAC
The DNA here is from genome assembly GCA_027564155.1 of Gymnocypris eckloni scoliostomus. Lineage (NCBI taxonomy): Eukaryota > Metazoa > Chordata > Actinopteri > Cypriniformes > Cyprinidae > Gymnocypris > Gymnocypris eckloni. Next base: position 27,419,353 of record CM050415.1, on the reverse strand, counting down.
TGGGAAAATTCAATTATCTCCACATTAATAATATCTCTGTGTCTAGACTTCAGCTCTGAGTCACTTGTACTTCAAACTATTTTAAACAATCATATACCAATATATTGCACTTTTTGATACTTTGGTCATTTAAGGAAAGACATTACAGATCGCACTTTAGTTTGGGGAGCAATTCTCACAATTACAAAGTATTTACTATGACTCTTGCCTCAATAAACTCCTAATTTGATGCTGATTAATAGTTTGTATGATAGTTGTTAAGTTTAAGTATTGGGTGGATTAAGAAACCTAAAATATGGTCATCCAAAATAAGGCATTAATGTGTGTTTTACTAATAAACAGCCAATATGCTAGTAGTATGCATACTAATAAGCAACTAATTAATAGTGATAATTGACCCTTCGCAAAGATGTGCCCCCCTTAGTTACTGTTGCTATGTCCGACAAGCCATGGCACTCTCATGCCACAAATCATGTTTTCATCATATTTGTGGCTCTTTAATGTGTTGTGACAGATCGCTTTAGCACCTCAGTTCAAGCGGCACATAAACCGATAATCTCTTCCTCTTTACTATAGCACACAATAAACATGAAGGAACATCAGAAGGGATCTTGCTTCAACTACAGAAAGACATCAATACACACCATTTTTTAACTATCCTTTCTGATTTGTTTGTCAGACAAAAATTGTAGATTCAGGGTAATGATTGGTCAGATCCCTGTCAATCAGACTCTTTGTGAAGGGTCAATTGGCCCTTAAAATAAAGTATTTCCACACTACCGGTGAATAGGGTAAACATTTTTAAACAACATATGTCACCATAATATCCCCAGTTGATTAATTACACTGCAGGAAGACTGAAATGTTATGCTTAAATATGCAAAGCAGGCATGGCATACTTATGAATGCACTAATTTGCATTAAATTCCAGAAATCTACTCTATAAAGCCAGGTTTAAAGTTCTTGGTTCATTTTGTCAACATAGTAGAGTTAAAGGTTTTATCACTCCATAAATCAAATTTATCCTCAGAGGTGTTGACATGAAGACATCCCAATAACTGATATGCGTGCTGGTCATGTCCTTTTCAGGTCATAATAGTGTTGATAATATGAGCTGAGATGGATTATATCCTTGCTATTTCTCTTGGCTGGATGACACCTCCTGTGAAAGGCTGCAGCCTGAAACCAAGACCTTTGAAATCCGGATGGAAGCAGCTCAGATGCTCCTAGAGGACAGCTGCAGCAGTACGGGTCAGATCTGAGGATCAGTGGACGGTGAAAACACACAAATGACTGCTCAGAACACAGGCCAGCTATGTGAGAGCAGGCACGTACAACCGTCTGACCTTTTCAAGTCCTTGCAGGTCAAGAGGAAGAAATCAGGATTTAATTAAAAAAGGGAAAAAATATAATCTCTGTGTAATGGCAGTATATGACTGGATGTGGGGATTTATTAAAAGGAGGTTTTAGGCAGAATGTCTGAGCTGCTCAATGGAAATACACACTGATGTGGGGTATCAGAAAAAAAAACATCACAAACAACAAGTTGTCCATGCAAGTCTTATGAAGACATATAATAATAATAATAATAATAGCTTTTGGGTAAAAACCATGCCCTCTGCTGTATCAATAGCTGCGTTTCTATTACTCTTCAAATTGCACAAATTGAAACACATCTTATGGAAATTTCACAAAACTTCCATATATCACAAAATAAAATTACGCTTGCATGAGGTGGTTTTTCAGGCAATTCGAAAAAAGGAATATATAGCAAAAAAAACTGCAATGGAAACTGGAAAATTGACAAAAAATTATTCGCATTTACAGGTCACCTGGCATACGAAAAAAATCACATGGTCATTATTTAATGTACTGTGCTAATACGTGTCCGTTCTCAAGTATGAGTGGCCTTCCTTGCCATTAATGCTTGAAGAGATAACCCCTAATTTACACTGCGCACATCTACAGTGCATTACGGCTCTGACATGGCCACTCTACCAGCTGCACTACGGCAAATAAGCATCCCAGAAGTGGCTCTACGCGTTGTTTTCCTAAAGATACACGCTTTACACCATGCTACTTCGATTAAAAATAATAGCCAGTGTGGAGGCTGCGATATACATAAACCTACCATCATCCGTCGTCAAGACTAATCGCAAGAGTAAAAACATAACATCGGCTAATGGAAGCGGCATCATTTCACGACCGGTTTTTATTGATATTTATAAAATATCGCAAACGTTTTGCGTAGATCTGAAATGGAAATGTGCCTAATGTCTTCTTCGACTTCTTCAACAACTTCTTCGAAATTTGCACATAACCAAACTTGTACAAAGACGTGCCAAGAGGATGCCAATCTCCATTGGTTCTTACATAAGTTGAAACCTATCAAGATACTGAATATGTAGATGAGATTAAAGAGCTACTTTAGCAGTGAATAGCAACTTAATTTCCAGTCTGTTATGGGTTTGTACTTAATTAAAACCCAAACAATAAAAAATAAATAAACAAACAAGCAAACAAACAAACGTATTCAGTTAATAATAACAAAATATAAATTTTGGGGTGAACTATTCCAATAAGCAAATGGGAAATAATGTTTATATTATAAACATTAAATCTTAGTTAATTATCATATTAACTTAATTAAGTACTGTATTGTATTGGGTTATGGATAGGGATGGTCACATAACTAACTGTCAAGTACATATAACATGTAACGACAACAACTTAAAGTGATACATCATTTATTTACTATATCATTGATGTATTCATTTAATTTATACTAAAAATACATTTAACCCTTTACGATTCCTGTAAGACTAGCCTAAAACACCTAAAAAAGGCATACCCAAAGTCAATTGCATGCTGTTCTTGGGCCATTTGGATGATATGCATGATGTTGGTCTCCTTTGAAAGATGACACTCTGAGGTTTGTTTCTCAACAGTCCGAATCACTGTAAGTCTTACTGATATTGAGTAGTAGCACTTTGAACACACAAAAAAAAGAAAAAAATAATTCTGCCTGCATTTTTTGTGTAAATATAAGCCTGCAGATGACTATAGCTGGGAGGTATGAACTGGAAAATACATTGGGATCACAGAATGAAGCCTTGCCAAGCCAAATTTACCATTTGATAAACAATTTATTAGAAAATTAGTGTTTTACACATGTTTATCTAATTTTATGTCTAGACGCTTCCAAAAAAGTACACTTGGGAGACTCCAAACGACCCTTTGTAACCAACGACACATACAATGCTGTAATTCTTGAATGCTTTAATGTACAGTCATCATTTTGAGCTCTAACTTTACCCTGTCACCACTAGGCGTCCCGCCCGGCGGTACGCTGGATTCTTAAAGGGTTAATTTAAAATTAAGTTAACCACATTATTACATAATGAATATAGGACGGCTAAAGCAGCTTGTCTGGGCTTTGTATGTCTCATCATGACATGCAGAAATAGAATCAATGATCTGTCTGAAATCGTAAAGAACTATTTTTTGTGCGCCGGCACCATTTGACCTACTTGGTTCAATACCGAGGGCGATGGTAAATTTAGCAGGCCTAATTTACAGCCGTTTGACCCAGCACAAGACAGCATCAATGCACTGGCACAGCACACAGCCTGTGTTTAGATGCTTGTTTGAGCTTTATGTCTCAATAAAGTGATGTTTGTGTGTGCTTTATGGAACATCAAATCACACTTTGTGTTTTTCCTGAACAAGGTTTAAGCCTGATATACATGGGTGAACTTAAGCTGAGAATCGTTTTAATTGGATATATGCATACTGGGATAGTTCAAGTAGACACTAAAAAGCAAACAACAAAATATATATATTGTTGAAATGTGTTATAAGCAAAATATGATTACTTTGTCAAAAGTGTAACCATGGGCTGCATTTGGATTCATATACTTCTAAATATCTTTTAATTCGTTTTTTATATTTTCATTCATTCATTCATTCATTCATTCATTCATTCATGTTGATGATATTTCAAATAAAGCTGTAGGCAATCATTTGGATGTTGTCTTGTATTATCAAAAAAATGGTTTTCATCCCTATAGCTTGTTTTGTCACATTGTTCAAGAATCAGTGCACGTGTTCTCTGAGCTGTGTCTATCTAAAACCTACGATAAACATGATTTATAGTACATTGAAATGTTATAGAAAGATCACATGTCTCTTTTAGGTCTTAAAGTGAAGCGCCTCTCGTAAAACGCTCAGTCCCCTCAGCTGTTGCCCATGTGCTCAATCACGCTGTTGAGGATGAGCTCATTTATGTGGCAAACACACATTTAGTGTCCAAGTTTTTCGAAAGATACCATGCAGGCTGCTCAGAGAACATTCACTGGTGCTGTCAGATGTTTATGAGGGGGCGAGGTCAAAACTTGAGTGCATGTGAAAGTACGTTGGGAGGAGTTACATCACAGTCACTCGATACAAGGGATGACATCCCCAAAATAACCCTAGAAAGGGTATATAGGACCCTGCTTTGACCTTCACTGTCAGAAGAGCAGACTGTATAGACCGTGCAATTCAAGTTGATGAAACAAGTGGTGATGGGACAGATAATCTAACCAAACGTGACAAGAAAACAAATCCCCCCCAAAAAGGAACAGATTCCTCTGGAAAAGTGACATTATTTCGGACTTGAAGTGGATTGTAAAAACTGAAGACTGTGTGAACCCAAAGTCAAGGTTCAAGATCCCCCGCAAAACAGGATTTTACTCTTGCGTGGAGCTTGACTTGAGTTTCAGAGTGTCTTTTGTCCTCCTCTTGAGCCTAGAGCCAAGGGGGGAGGCAAAGCCGTGGCGTCTGCGGGAATGAAGTACAGCTACCAGTACCCGGTGTCACAGTACACACGCTCTAGCACACACTACACCTCCACACATTACACACCGTCACACTACTCCAGCAGTTCGTACTCACCCGGATACTACAGTTCCACAAAGTACAGCCCTACTACACTCCACACGCCATCATACCACACTCCACCGGCTTACACACCTGCCTACAAGCCCACCTCCACTTACACCCCCATCCATAGCAAGGCGTCCCGGCAGAGCAGCTCAGCCCAGACAAGCGTACAGCTTACTCCTACCGTAGCCCTCAAACCCGCCCGGGCCGTGCGCTTCACAAACGATATTGTATTCCAGGATTTGGTCCGGCACAGCGAGCTGGAACAGATCGGTCGGTTTATGAGGGCGAGGAAAGTGCGTCTGGACACCATCTTTCATTCTGGTGAGTGAAGCTCACCTTTCATACATCTATAGTGCAAACAGATTCATTCATGTTTGATCTATGATCGCCAATCTCAGCGTTGAAATTAAGTAAACCATTCGTAGGTAAACTTCCTGTAGAGTATAAACTCTTTGACTTTATGGCGTGTTTAAAATATAGACCAAACATAGCGGTCTGACATTTCAACTTCTGGTTTAACCAATGATAGGAAGTTGAGATAGGGCCAATGGGATTAAGCTTCAGCAGTTATGGCGCATCTAAGTCATGTTGGAAAGATCGTGTTTATGAGTTACATTTACATTTATGCAGACGCTTTTATCCAAAGCCATTTACAGTGCATTCAGGCTATACATTTTGTCATCAGTATGTGTGTTCCCTGGGAATTGAACCCACAACCTTTTGCGCTGCTAACGCAATGCTCTACCACTGAGCCACAGGAAGTCAGTTAATTGAGTTAATTGCACATGAACGTCACGACAAAGTTAAACTTTGAAAATTGTTAACTGGTTTTTGATTTGTCTTTTTAGCTACAAAGAGATAAAGCTTATGGCATCTGTTTGAGTCTGAGGTATTTTCTGAACAGGTTTAATCTCACTACTATCTGGAAACAGAAACTGAGCAGCCCACTCTTACAAAATCTGTCTTTTTCTCAGGAATGGCAGCACTTCATGAAGCCGTGCTCTCAGGAAACCTGGAGTGTGTGAAGCTCCTGATAAAGTACGGAGCTGACGTTCACCAGAGGGACGAGAACGGCTGGACGCCACTGCATATGGCGTGCAGCGACGGTTATCCTGAGATTGCACGGTGAGAACAAACTCATACATGCACAGTCCTAAGCAATATCAAAAAAGTGAACATCTGAAAACAAATTAGTATTGCATTAAACTAAAACCTTGCAAAAACGAATGCATTTCATTTACATCAAAACCATGACGGAGTTCACATTGTTAACTACTGTCTAAATAGACCGTTTCCTTTTAAGGCAACATCAACTAAACCTTACAAGTGACCAATGTGCAATCATTCAAATAGTACTCCTTATGAGACACTTCTGAGAGACCTGACTCTCAATTGATTTTAGTAGAGTATAGAATGATGCTAAGCTAAACGTAAAATATTGGGTAAAGTAGTATGTTTTTTTATTTACCTATATTTTTATTGTAAGGCAGCACTGGGTTGGTGAACAAAGCCATTCATTCTTATAGTTTAGCATTCATTTTATCCCCCTTGTGAAGAAAGCGTGCTTAACTTATAGTGTACTTTAAATCTTAACAGCATATTTAAAAAAACATGGATTTGCATATACTATGCCTGCGTCCCAATGTGTATACTATCCATCCTAAATTCTAAAGGATATTAGTTATTTTCAATACTATTTAGGGCAGATAGTGTGGATAATATGCACATTGGGACGCAGAGTATAATTATGAATAAAAGGCCAATTAAGTGTTAGTCTCGTGTAGCCAGACCTTCAGACTGACGGATGAATGGCCAAGGCCCGCCCAAGAGGCCATATGACTGACAGGTAAAGCAACCAATCATGTTTTGTGCCGCATCATGTTTAGGGTGTAGAAATGTCGCCACAATAACAGACCGGTGTGTAAAACTCTCTGACATATTTTAAAGATTCTATGCCGCAAACTTAACATTTTTCACATAATTTTGAAAATTAAGTGTTTAGTTGATCCTGACAAACACTCGTCATCAGTTGTAAACCCGGCGGCTTTCTTCTTTCGTGAGGGGGTTTGGCGCCACGGCATCTTTGTTTCCAAGCGGAACGTTAAAGAACACGACACACACGTCTCCCGAAAATCCTGTATAACTCAACCAATCCAATGATGACTTCGAAACTCCTGAAGTGTTTCCAGATAAGTGTACCATATGCATCAGACATTTAGCCAACGTTCTGTGGATGTCACGTCTGAGGCTGAGACTACTTAAGTGGACTTAAAAGAGACACTGTTTCACACTTAAAGGGATTGTTGACCCAAAAATGACAATTCTGTCATTAATCACTCACCCTCATTTCGTTCCAAACCCGTAAAACTTTCGTTCATCTTCAGGACACAAATGAAGATATTTTTGATTAAATCTGAGAGCTCTCTGATCCTCCGTAGACAGCAAGAGCAATACCACGATCAAGGTCCAGAAATGTAGCAAGGACATTGTTAAAATAATCAATTTGCAGGGTCTCTCGGATTTCATTAAAATATCTTAATTTTTGTTTCGAAGATGAACGGAGGTCTTACAGGTCTGGAACGACATGAGGGTGAGTAATTAATGACAGAATTTTCATTTTGGGGTGAAAGATCACTTTAAGTATAACGTCAAATTAAACTTTTTACTTTTAAGTAAATTTAAAATCACAATGTTTTCATATTCTTTTGTCATACTACAATGAAGTACACTTGTTTTGATGTGTTGACAATAGAAGTAAATATGAAATGGCAACAACGTCCAAATAAGCACTCTTAAGTTCAGGTAAAGTCTAAATGCACACTATATTATATTTTCATTTAATTGCAGTTTACATCAATTACGTTCAGTTGAACTTAAGCATATTATTTCTGAAATTTTGGATTGTTTTCAAGTTTGCTGAAGAGTACTTTTTTTTACAAGGGTATATTATCAGATTGTTAATGTTTGCTAAATTATTTGTATTAAAACATTATTCCTCCTTTAGGTACCTTCTCTCTCTGGGTGCCAGTGTGGAGGCCGAGAATGAAAATGGAGAGAAACCAGCAGACCTCATCGACCCAGACTGCAAAGAACTGCTCAAGCTCTTCGAGACCGGCTGTGTTTGAGCGCTGACCCTCGGAAGAACTTGAAAAAGCTAGCTTTGAAAAAACATTCAGATCACTCTCCCGAGCTTCTCATTTCGTGTGGTTCTCTGAATAATCTTTATCTTTGTTTTTATTTTATTTTAGCTAGACACAACATTATTATACAGTACAGAGGGACACCAAACCCTGCATATCTGTGTGCTTTTGAAGTCATTTAAGTATTTCTGAGTGAAACACAGTATTGGACGAGGACAAAATGAAGGGTGGGACTTTTATTCATTGGGAATAGATTGGATTATGAAAAGTGGGTGTATGCAAAGCAGCCAGATGGTTTGAGGGAAGGGTTTCTAATGTCAGACAAAAAGAAAAAAGCTGTTTCAGAGGGGGAGCAAGTTATTAAACTCTGATTTAATAATAGAAGACGTTGGCGTACACAACAAGACCAGGAACGTTTATGTGAAACCGTCGCTTTCTTCATCACCATACATTCACACAAACCAGCATCTCTCGATGTTTACAGCCCAAGATCTTCTCTGTACGCCATCTGCAATTGTTCTTTTTCACTGCTGTGTTAACCACACTTTGTACCAGGGGTCCCTTTGACATGCTCTTGATTGTTATCATTTGACAAGGGGTACAATCCTGTTTATGCAAAGAGGTGCTTGCTGAGAACTGCAGAGCCCAGAATGAAGCGTGGTGCCGTCTGTCTGCTGGGCAGACTCGCTTATGAAGAAACACTGAGGGGCTTTGTGCATTACTGTTGAAAGTGAGGGCACTACTGACATTATGAATGTCTCTTGTCAAAGTCTTATCATTTTTTACATTGTTTTCTTAAATAAAGCTGCTTTTATATAAACATTGTGTTGCGATTTGCATCAAACCCTTTGAAGATTATAAAAACTGAATGCTGCCTAACTGGAATGTATAGATGAGTTCATTTACTCATTTGTATTTTTCCTTCTGGTAATATTTGATATTTATGTGCCTCAAAAGACCTTATAAGGTTATGATTTTCAGTCAGAGGAATCTTCATTTCAGCAACATTCACTGTTGCCAAGCAGATTTAGAAAACAAAACCTTGAAACTATGTATTAAACGTCAACAACAATAATCAAATCATGTTGTTTTTCACTAGTTAAGGAGAATGATATGTTGTTTGGGTTATGCACCTATAAAATAAGACGCAATAATAAATGCCAGCTATTTATCAACATTCATTTTACCAATCCTGATATAAATGCTGCATCCTCATAAAAGTGGAGCATGGAGCATGAACCAGTCATAAGTAGCACGGTATATTTTTAGCAATAGCTAACAATAAAAGTAAAGATCATGTTCCATGAAGATATTTAGTGAATTTCCTACTGTAAATACATCAAAACATAATTTTTGATTAGTAATATGCTTTGCTAACAACTTCATTTAGACAGGTTTAAAGGCGATTTTCTCAATATTCAGATTTTTTTGCACCTCAGATTCCAGATTTTCAAATACTTGTATCTCGGCCAAATATTATCTTATCCTATCAAACTATACATCAATGGTAAGTTTATTTATTCAGCTTGATTCACAATGACGCTTTTTAGGTTTTGATTCCTATATTTTTTACAACGAATATTTTTTCTTACATTCAAATCACATGTGTCAATTGTTTGGCATATCAGGTTTGATATCATCGGGTTGGTAGATTGGTGTGGTTGAATTGAGCAGAATAGTAAGTAAACAAAACCTGTAAATAAACAGATTTGCCACACTTTTAATTGGTAAGATACATTTTGACTATATCTCATATAAGACAAGGGAGACAAAATTCCTAGTGAGGATCAAGCTGACTTCAAAATTAAAAAATCTCAATTCATATTCGCAAACAGTCTTTATGAAAACTAATTTAACAGCAAGTCGGTTAAATGTAAATATGCATTACCTCTGTCCGCGCATGCGCCTCTCTCTCTCGGCTTCTTTGGCTGAACCGGAAACAATTGGTTGGCATTAGCAACGTTTCGGCCGATTCAGGCCTGAATACAGAGATAGCAGAAGAAAGAGAAACAAACAGACAGGTTTGAAACGGCTCATTTACGTGTTTTCCAGTATGTGCGGGTTAGTCTGAATGTGTCGTGATGCATTCGCTGTGTTTACGCTCAGATTGCTTGTGACGCCAGCATCTGTTTCTCACTATGAACAATGCTAGCTGCTCGGAACTCATAAACAATAACAAACGCCGAGTTACTGAATTACTTTCGTTAAATTACATCCTGTCCTCTCGCTTGTGGTTGAGATATAGTAGCATGTGTCTGTGTAGTGCATCTAATGTCTCTGGCCAGCTTTATGCGCAGATGAACGTAGTATAATTCACATATGTTCAAATCATTGATCTCTGATTGATTCGGTCATGTCAGCTGTGTGCCAATGATTTCGTTTTCTGTTTTGCTGTCTGGATCTTTTATTCAAACGCAGATTTATGACAATGAATGTCTTTTGTCTGAATTGCTTACATCTTTCCCTTAGAAAACACACTGAAGAACAGGCAAGCATTCCTGTTGAGCCTCATACTGAGATTGTGAGGCAAGAGACTGTAACAGAATGACAAGGTAAAGTCATTAGTCTTTGTGAAGCTTAAAACAGAACCACTGTTAATAACGAAATACTAGAGTGATAAATAATGGATCCTTCTTACAGATTGTGTTTCTACAGTTAGTAAAATTATAAATCTAGCAAAGCTGTCTATCTATCTATCTGTCTGTGTTTCTGTCTGTCTATCTGTCTTTTTTTATTTAAATGTACTATTGGTCAAAAGTTTGTTTTATTGTTTTCTAAAAAAATCATATCTTCTTACCAAGGCTGCATTTGTTTGATCAAAATAACAGAATAAAAAAACTGTAATATTGTGAAACATTATTACAGTTTAAAAATAACTGCTTTCCTTTCAAATGTATTGTAAAATAGTCTTTATGTAATTAATTTGATGGTAAAGCTGAGTTTTCTGCATTTCTGAAGGATCATGTGACACTAAAGACTGGAGTATTGATGCTGAAAATTCAGCTTTACCATCACAGAAATATATGTTTATCATTTCAACATAGGCCTAGTTCTTTTAAAATATAATACTGTTCACAATATTGATGTTTTTCTGTATTTTTTTTCTAAATGCAATTTATTGAACATGTTTTTTTAATTTCACAAACATTTAAACAATGCTTATAATTACTGCTGCAAGGGTGTTTCTAATAAAAATCATGAGAGAATGATGGTTGAATATGTTTTTGTTTTGGAGCAGATGGGAAGGCAATATTTTTCTATATCATTTTGCTGTATCTCTAACCATCACAACTTTTGAGATCCCCAAAAATGCCAAAAGGGTCCATATTTAAATGTCACACTACTATGAAAGCACCTTCTGCTGAGTTTGTTTTCTCAGTTTCGGGTAACAGGTTTCACTTTAACATCTGATGTGTTGTGAGCATGTTTGTCTTTACACTTCTAACACTGGGGAAAATACCTTTTTAATACTAAAGTAAAAACAATCTGCAAGTATGTTTGTGGCTACATTCTTGGAATTTTAGCAAAAATTGACTTTCTGCTTACATATTTTTTAGCACATAACTAGTTTCTCAGTAATTTTTTGAATGGATGTTGTCATGTGAGTAAATATTTTATTCAGTGTTTTCTGTCTTTTCCAGCTCCTCTACCCCTAGAATGCACACGTACAAGAGGACTTCCAGCCCCCGATCACCAACGAATACAGGAGAGCTTTTCACACCAGCACATGAAGAAAATGTGCGCTTCATCCATGACAGTAAGACACGAGATGCACCTTTTTAGCTCAGCGCCATTTTCATTTTGGAACAGTTATAAGCATGATAACATCACTGAAATCCATAAAACCTATCAAATGTGTGGAATGTCATTTTTGTTATAGTTATACTCTGCTTTTAAATATTTAATTGGCTAGAAATTATGCTTTATGGATAAAATCTTATTCCATAATCATGTACAACAACATCATGTAAATGTATTGGTCAAAAAGTGTAGGAGCCAAAGACTCTGGATTTCAAGACATCAGTGTTGTTGTAATGCTTGTGTTTTTCTTTCCAGCTTTGTGTTTTGAGAGACATTAAATCCCCACAAAATAGTGAACGCAATGATCGTGGACCACAGGAGTATGTGGAGAAAAACCCAAATCCCAACCTACATTGTAAGTTGACTTTATGTAAAAGTTTCATTGTACCAGTGTATGTGGACAAAGTGCATGCCGTGTGTTTTTTTAAATGGGTTTTCTTTGTTTTTTGTCCCTTCTCTCTTTCAGCTTTTATACCAGTGGACCTGAGTGACCTTAGGAAGCGGAACACACAAGACTCCAAGAAGTCTTAAACCGTTCCCTCTCTTTCTGATCTCGCAGTTTTGTCCTCCCTTTTACATTTGGGACCTTTTTACTCTATCAGTCTTCTGTCGGCCAACAAAGATCCACAAGCTGGGAGATTTGGCCACATTAGTCCAGAAAGCTTCTCTTTTCTCTGCCTCTCGGACCTGCGGTCTGGACTTACAGGCTGACACCTGTTTATCCGTTACATTTTCAAGAGCCGTTTGAGTGGCCATTCCCAGTTTTCATGTTCATCCGGGCTCTGATCTCTCTTTTTTTTTAAAGTAACAAAGACCTGTTTCAGGATTTGTTTTCTTACTCCTTGGGTTCGGGTTTAAATTCTTCTCCATGTGCTTTTTTTGTTTTGATGTGGAGATGAGAAATGCAAAGAACAGATGCTTAAACTGTTGGACAGACTCGACACAAACTTTCTCAAAATGGGACGCAGTCCTGGAATTGACTCCTTTTCCAAAACATGTTGATCAGCTGATGGGAGCGACTGACTGTTCAGTTAGTTTCATAGATTGATTGATTCATAGAAGAATTTAGCCAGTTGTGTCTGATAGGACCGGTAAGCTTGGCACGGCAAACATTTTTAGTAAATGTACCTCCATTTTTAACTTTGAATTTAACCTTTAAACACTTTAAGTCGACTTTTCCACATCTTTCGTTCCCAGCCTTTTAAATAATATTAAAATAAAGATTGCTTTTATGTTATCTCAGCCTCTCTGCATTGTATTTATCATGGAGTTTGTCTGTTGACTTTGAGGTCATCTGTGTGCTTTTTTGTATTTGTATTCCCAAAATGAATGTTTAGCAGATAAATGCGCTTTAAGTCCAAATGATCCTTTTCTGGAAATGCTTCAGCAATTCTCATGACACCTCTCGAAATCACAGCCTTTCCAAATGTATGTCTTAGCAAACACTCTATAGAACAGCAATAGCAGTAACAAATCATCTCTCGGACTTGACTTTAGATTTAAAAAGAACGGATGAATGAAATGAGACCGGACTCGGAGAGTCTAAAATGAAACAATGTTTTAATTCCATAAATCCAGTTTAGTATCTGCATTTAGACTGATTCAAGACAGGGTCTAGATTTTGGTAACCCGTAATGTGTGTTAATTGTATTATCTTTTGATTATAATCCATTTTGGAGAGAACTGAAAGTGAGAAAAGCTGAACATTACATTTTAGAGAAGCGTTCAGGTAAGTGATCGTATCTTGATCCCATTCTCACCACACTGTAAGTCTTCGTGAGACGATATGATTTATATAATCATCCAGACATAGACTAGACGTATCACAAGCTCCTAATGTATGTCTATATTTTTCACAAATACTATGTATTTATGGTAAGTACCTATTTATTGCCAGTATTTTGTATTAGATATCATCACTGATATCATTATATAAAATGACATTAGTTTGGTGTTTGAATGTTTCAGATTTGAATCATGATGCTAAAAGCATTACAGAGATTTTAAAAGGAATGCTGGCTATTAATCAGTCACGAGAAAGGGTTATTCAAATATTCCACTTTCTATATTATTATATATATATAGAAAAACACTGCTGGTGTATCCAAATCATTTGTTTCGCTTCCTTGATGTTCATATCCATGTGTTCATTTATGATTTTTTTTAATATATTGATTTATTCTTCTGATATTAATCCTCATCATATATTCATATTCAAGTATTTGCTCCTATGACTCGTTACTCATTTGTTTATCTTTTATTTTGATTGATTTATGTTTGTATGTAATATTTGTAATATTATCCCAAAAAATATCTGTTTGTTATGCTCATTTCATATATGTTTGAAAGATACGTCATCTCTGTGTTTTGTCAGATATTGGACATCTTTCAACTACTGCCTGATTATTAATGTTTCTCAGAATTAGTCATTAATGGTACCATACCTTATTTTTGTTTTTAGAAAATGTGTTTTTGTAATATGTCAGATATGATATTTAAATTGCTAATTTTGCAGTATTTGTTCTATGTGAGAACTATTTTTAACTGCAACATTTGACTGCTTTATGATGACCAAGCCTAACCTGACAACATATGACATAATGGATTCGTCTATTTGACCTTATTAGCCAAACACCAGTTTGGGAGGATGTAAGTTTCCTGCATTTATATTCCTTGTGCCTACCCTCAAAAAAAATGCTGGGTTATTTACAACCCAGCGCTGGGTAAAATAAGGACGAACCCAGCGACTGGGTTGTTTTTACCCAGCGGTTGGGTTACTGCCCAGAAGATTGGGCAAAACATTTAACCCAACTGTTGGTTGAAAACAACCCAGCATGTGTTCTGTCCATTATTTACCCAGCACTGGGTATTTTTAACCCAGCATTTTTTAGAGTGCAATGATTTCTTACTCTTTTCCCCTCTACTTGCATTCTGCTTTTTTGGGCTTTTCCTCTGATATTCACTAGGCTACTTCATCCCAGATATAATAGTTTGGAATACTCTGCACTTTAGTATAAATACTGAATAAGATATCTTAATTTTGTTGAAACTACTTCCTATAATAATTTTCATATTTACATTCACGTTTTATATATAATAGTCCACCATTACTCATCTGCCTGGATCTCATTGCGTCAAACACAGTTACATTTAATTCAATACAAATTATGAATACTGTAAAATATGCATAATTCACACCTTTAGCATTTGTCCTTGGTCGAAATGGAAAGGATGATTTCAAAGAGACTACTTAGATGTCCATTTTACAACGTTATATGTCTATTTTTCCTAATAAACAAATTGTTGAAAGCATAGTTCACAAATATAAATAAAACACCTATAAGACAGATTAAAATGTGACCCATAAAACCAGCACGAGTATATTTGCTGCAATTGTCAACAATACATTGTATGGATCAACATTATCGATTTGTATTTTTATGTCGTGATCATGTTCCATTAGGAAATTTTGTACACTCTAAAAAAAAGTGCTAAATAGCACCAAAAGTTGTTATTTGGCTTGTAACCATATAGGGGAACCACTTTAAGTGCTACATAGCACCTTTATCTTTAAAGATATATATATATATATATAGCACCGAATAGGTTCTTTATAGGTGCTATATAGCACTTATTGTGGAACGAACAATGGTCTTCTTGAATTTGTCAATAAAGCTAAAAAAGCAGAGTAACAGATGCCAATATAATACTTTATTGAACACCGTAACAAAGCCGAGAAGACAGCCGCCGCATCTAATTATCTCTGTCCGCGCAATCATTTTATTGTTCTATTCTATTTAATTTCTTATCAGCGCAGTTATTCAAT
This sequence comes from Gymnocypris eckloni scoliostomus, assembly GCA_027564155.1. Classification (NCBI taxonomy): domain Eukaryota; kingdom Metazoa; phylum Chordata; class Actinopteri; order Cypriniformes; family Cyprinidae; genus Gymnocypris; species Gymnocypris eckloni. The sequence goes on along the minus strand of CM050415.1, from coordinate 27,403,660 downwards.
GGTGGAATCAGCCACTTTTATTCCGCTGCCAATAAGGGGGTCACATGAGTCATACATCAAACTTGTTTACCTGTCATACTCTGGAAATCACCCAGAGTTCATAAGGTTATTTAAGTTCACTGAAACGATCAAATGGAAACCACCATACTGCCCAATGGATTGACTTACATTCTACATCAGGACATCCAGTATTGGAATAACTCAACATATCAATCAGTAGATTGATTACTTTCATGACCGTGCATCATATTTTTGAGTAAAATAATACCATATTGAGTAAATAGCATAAAGTAAAATAACGCAATACACTTAAATTGGTTCCCCTGTATGATTACAAGCCAAATAACCACTCAGCTGTAGCTCAGCTCAAAGAACCGCTGAAGAACCATATGTATGTGTGTGTGTAAATTCCCTATCGTAAATATATACAAAAATATATTTGTGATTAGCAATATGCATTGATAAGGACTTCATTTGAACAATGTTAAAGGCGATTTCCTCAATATATATGTATAAAAGCACCCTCATATTCCAGATTTTATAATAGAAAACAATAAGGCAACATTTCACAATCTTTTTTTAAGATAACTCAACTAGCAACCGACACCTTAAAAACTTTAGTTCATCTAATGAATAAAAGTCAGTCTACTGAGTGTTAAAGATCTGTTAGAGCAACCAAAGATGTTTAAGAATTTAGCAACGCTAATCTTTTTTAACAATCCTCTTTCATTTAGATCTATGATTATTTTCAAATCCTTCTGCATGCTGGGAACTTGTGCAATATTGTTTAATGTAAAATTGTTTGTTTGGATGACAATTAGAAAAGTTGGGAGAACATTTGGATATGTTGCGAACAAATACTTGAGTATCTAAGTAAAGTAAACAAAACACCTTTTGCTAGCGACATGTTTAGAGTATATTTGTTCAGTTCACACAAACATTTTTACTGACTTCTCATACAAAAATGTCTTTGTTCAGGCTACGTTTTACATCGATTAGTAGAACTTTTCGAAAGTTGGATTTTTTTACAGTGTAGTAAATCCTATCCTAACAAACCATACATCAACGGAAAGCTTATTTATTCAGATTTCAGATTCTCAATTTAAAAAAATGAACCTTATGACTGGTTTTGTGGTCGAGGGTCACAAATAGGTTCACCAAAAAAAGGTATTACAAATATCACTTAAGTAAACTATTTTCTAATTATGAGATAACGAGCATCAAAGTTTGATTTCTACCATTAATTCCACTATAATTTAAAATTTTGACGTGACCTTACTCAGTTAATATTAAATATATAAAGGTTACATTTCACAGAATGCTATTTAACATATGAAGGATGATTTTGTTTTTGTAGAAAACAGCAAATCACAAAAAAAAATGACTTTAGCTGGGTTTTCACAGAGAGGGTCACATACATTACCGGAGGTGTTTGTTTTATTTTTGTCTTAGAAAAACTTTTACTTCACTATATGGCTTACTTTTTGCAGCACTACTTTTCATTAATAAAAGTTGTTGTTTTACCTTTTTTACCTTTAATAATCATGAGCATTAAAATGTAGTACTTTCTTGTGCTCAAGGAAAACTTTGAATTACCTTCACTTGAGTAAAAGTAAGAAAGTACTAGATTTCTAATGTAATTAAGTATTAAATTGTATTTAATATGAAACGTAGTGCAGTAGAAAGTACAATATTATGCTTTGGGATGTTGTGCAGTAAAAGTTTTCTAAAGAAAAACACTGATAAATTACAGACACATAAAGTACTTTTAAAAACAGATACTTCACTGCTGTCCACCTCTGTATATTTAAAAGATATGCCTAAATATAATGGTTATTCATTAATTAAATTAAATTCAAGTTTATTTGCAACAAATCATTGCAAAGCAGCTTAAGTTTCTAATATAGAAATACAATATATTTAGGAGTAGCTTACAATTAACAACAACGACAAAATAGTTTTAATAGGGCTTATAATTGGTATATTTGCAACTGTGAGTTTGCAAAAATCGAAAAACAAAACCCAGAGAGAAAATTATAACATTAACTTCTATTATTTTTAAAGAACATCTGTACAGAGGAATTTAAACCGGAAGCGTTCGTCTCACGGATGTACGTCACGAGTGGTCCTGCTATAAAATCGTCGCTGGCGGGGGCTCGTCGTTTCCTCTTCTGTGAGCGAGCGGTAGTGCAGGGTCAGTGTAGTGCTTCACACGAGCGGATTTTGTTTTTAGTTAACGGTAGTGTTTAGTGTTAACAAAGGCCAGACGATGGCAGACAAGATGGATATGTCCTTAGACGACATCATCAAGCAAACCCGGCAGCGCGGGGGCGGCGGCGGGAGAGGAGGCCGCGGCGGACGCGCAGGTGGAGGCCGCGGTGCAAGCGCCGGCGGGCGCCTCGGAAACACAGGCGGAGGCTTTGGAGGCCGCGGCGGGGGATCGGGCCCCATGAGGAGCCGCCAGAACCTGAGCCGTGGAAGAAGCAGACCCACGCCGTACAGCAGGGTAGGAGAAAGCGGAGAAAATCACGGGCGCATCCACACGCCTGGGTGAAGCCCCGTTTTTATCTTTCTAAGCTGCCAGCAAACATGGCGGCTAGCTGGCCCCTGGAGCTTCTCTGGGAGTGTAGCTCGTTAGATGTATATTGTGCATAATGTGTTCTCTCCCTAAGCCCTTTGTCTTGCCATCCGTGTGTGAGCGTCAAGCATCGCGCGGAGCGGCTTGTGGAGCCCCTGTCCTTCGGCCCTCGACGCCATTTTGGAGACGACGATCCCTTTCATTCAGCCTGAGCTTTCTTTGTTTTCGACGACGTCCAGCACACATCCTCACACGGTCTTGTGATCGTGAGGAGTCTGCCCTCTTTTTGTAAAGCCCAGCTTTAAGAAGGCCTTCGTTCCTCGCTGGAGTTCGGCTTTTGTTTGAGAGGGTTTCATATGGTCTCAAAATATAATTGAAAGCAGAAATATAGATATAGTGTTGGAGCCGCACAGGATAAATGGACCTTGACCATCTGTTCAGCGATTTTGGAGCATCCCCTTGCTGATTATTTTAAGTTTGAGCTTAGTGAGGCCAGTATTTATATAAGCACGTCAAAATGGCGTGGGCTCAAAATGGACGCTTCAGATGGCAAGCATGGACACTATTGACGGCCTCGTTTATTTTGGACGTTGCTGTGCTCCTTCTCACCGGAGTCCAGTGGAACATCTGTATCCACCGTATGGAGGCCTGCTGGGATTCATTTGGAGTGAACGGCAAGAGACTCTAGGGTTTCTGGTAGCTAGTTAGCTTGCTACCAAAGAGGGTGGGCAGTTTCTAAGGGAATGTAGTGGTGTTTACAACAATAGGCTACATGGAGTTCATCCCACTCTTGTAATTGGTTATTTTGACGTTATACTATAATGCATATGAAGTCTTTTGAATTCACCCTCTGGTTTTCTTAACTTTCAGTATTGGCAGACAAAACCGATAGGATACCATTTTAAAAAAAAGTGCACTGTTTTGTATCTGTTTATATCTTGTTTTGATTAGTTTTTCATGGTACAACACAATTCCTACATTGGCATCCATATTATATATATATCAATAAATTGGAGAATTTCTATAAGTGTTTAAAGTATAAAATTGTGCAAAGATATTTGTAATCCTATATAACCAAAAATAGAGTTTGTGTATTTGATGCTTTGTTTTACTAGTTTATCAAATACTAGTTAATCTGGGTTGGTTTTATTTTTCTGTATTCCCATTTAGTTCCTGTACAAGTACCTTTTTTACCATGAAGACCATGTGACTTGATACAGTTTAGCTTATGTCCACATTTTCATCTGTGTAGCAAGTGTCACAAAAATCACCAAGTTTTGTACCATTCCGGTGAAGTATAATTGTAAAAAAAAATCAAAAATGTAAACTTATAAAATGACCACGTACCAGAGGGTTCAGCTTGCCGCCTCTGAGGTCTAGTGAACTGCACATCCAGTAAAGCTAGAACAACATACTTGAACCAACTCTGTACATGTGCTGCCAGCTGTGTCCTGCACTGGTTTACTTGTTTGAAGTGATGGGGTGGGCAGGGATTGCTGGAAGTCACAGTGAGTGCACTGGGTGCCCCTGGCCTTGTTGAAGTGGAGCCCCCTGCTTGCCCCAGCACCCAGCCGAGTGGACTGTCAGTGACAGACTGGGGACCCGAAGTTAGAAGGTGCGTTCTCTCTCATCTGTTGCAGCCCAAGCAGCTCCCAGACAAGTGGCAGCATGACCTGTTCGACAACGGCTACAGTGCGAACGCTGGTGGTGGAGGCGGCGGTGGTGGTGGAGCAGGTGTGGAAACCGGAGGAAAGCTCCTCGTGTCCAATCTCGACTTCGGCGTCTCTGATGCAGACATTCAGGTTGGTGTCACTTTAACTTGTGTTGAAGAGTCTTTAAAGGTTTGTTCACCCAAAAATGACAGTTCTGTCATTAATTACACACACCACCCCCATGTCGTTCCAAACCCTTAAGATTTTCGTTCATGTTCAGAACAAATGAAGATATTTTTGATGAAATCCGAGAGCTTTCTGACCCTCCACAGACAGCAATGTAACTACTATTTTTGAGAAAAGTGTGCATGCTGAACGTAAAAACCACTGATTACGTTCTGGGGATACGCACATTATAATTTTTTCTTTGCGCACAAAGTATTCTCATAGCTTCGCAAAACCGAAGTTGAGCCACTGATTTCCAGTTAGTCATCTAACAGACTTTTCTCCAACGCGACCTGCAAATGAGGACAATGAAAGCAATCGAGAGCAGTAATACGCAAGTGCTATGACTAGTTTGTTAGTTTAACACGGTACACATAGCACGTTTGTTTTATTATATAATAAATAGAATGCTAAAAGATTAGAGAAGCTATTGGGAGTTTTTTTTTTTTTTTTTTTACAAGCAGTTTGTAAATGAATGTACAATGGGAGTGCTAAGAATAAAGTGCTAGAGTTAGAGGGTAACTGATGTCACATGGACTCTTTTGTCCTTGCTATGTTACTGGGTCTGGGGATATTTCAGTTTTTTTACTGTCTATGGTGGGTGAGAGCTCTCGGATTTTAACAAAAATATTTTGAAGATGAACGAATGTCTTACGGGCTTGGAATGACACGAGTGAGTAATTAATGACATAATTTTAATTTTTGGTTGAACTAACCCTTTAAGTGTTCGATGGATTCTGTAGCTAAGATGTGGTTTGTGCTGCAGGAACTCTTCGCTGAATTTGGCACTTTGAAGAAAGCAGCGGTACATTACGATCGGTCCGGACGCAGCCTCGGCACTGCGGACGTTCACTTTGAGAGGAAAGCAGATGCCCTGAAAGCCATGAAGCAGTACAACGGTGTTCCCCTTGATGGTATGCGTGCGTCCTTAAAAGCTTTTCCTCTGCTTTCTTTAATATTTTGAAAACCTCCAACAGGCTGGAGAGTCGTTGTGAAGTGTTTAATTGGTCTGGCAGCAATTCTCAGTCATTTGACTCTCTCTTTCAGGTCGCTCAATGAACATTCAGCTTGTTACATCACAGATCGACGCACAGAGGCGGACTCCGGTGCTGGGGTAAGGATGAACCGGTTTAGTTTGCTGGTTAGTTTTTTTGTTATGTGTAGTGTTTGGCATGACTGAATGCTGTTCTTTTTCCTGACAGTCTAAATCGTGGAGGTGGTGGCATGAACAGAAACAGACTTGGGGGCTTTAGCGCACAGAAAGGTCGCGGGGGACGTGGTGGTGGCGGAGGAGGAGCCAGAGGTCGGGGGCGAGGTGGACGAGGCGGCGGTGGAAACAGCAAACAGCAGCTCTCTGCTGAAGAGCTGGACGCCCAGCTAGACGCCTATAACGCTAAGGTGTGTAAACCCATTCAGAGATGCTTTTAAACTGTACCTTTTTATGCATATAAAAGCTGGAAGTAATCAACTTGTGTTGTTTTTCAAACAGATGGACACCAGCTAAACGTGTCGAGTCAAGCTGCATTCCCCTCTGTTCTGACATGGGGCCGTGGTCGTCGTTGTAATAGCTTTGAACATGCTGGATGTTTTACACTCGCGTCTTCAGAAGTGATTGAAATTTGTGTATCGATCTTTTCTCCTTTTAAAACTGCTCGTGTTTTTTACCTACTTTGTTTTATTTTTGGTTTCCTTTTTGAGAAAAACCTGGTTGGACTGTAGGATTTAAGGGATGGTGTCATAACCATCCTTGTGTAGATCATTGAAATAAAAAATCTGCAGTATTTAGTAACCACATGATGTCTCCGCTTCCTCATTGTGTACATTTAGCCTTTATTACGCTGGAGAACTGCCAGTCTTAAGTTGTAGTATTTCAGTGTGTAAGACTCTCGAGCAGTTAGTGCACTACTCATGTCAGCCAGTAGGTGTCTGCAACTGTTTTACTCTTATTTATATTAATGTGTGGCAGCAATGCTTTGTAAGTGTTGATGGGTGTTAGAACTTTTTATATCTGGTTTTTAATAAGCTGTTAGTCTATCAAAATGTTGAATTTCTAAATCTATTTGAATCATTTACAAACTCAAGTGAGGAACAATAAAATGCATATGAAAGAATACACTTTTCCAGTTGCATCTCCATCATTCAGGTGTAAAATATGTACACACGTATGTGTACCACGAACAAAAAAAATCTTAAATTCTTTAATCATTTCAGGGGGTTGCAAATGGAAAAGGTACCAAGTCTTAAAAAGGAGACTCCTGCATAGGTTTTATACAGTTCCAATTCTCATTGGATATGTTTTAAAGATTCAAAGTATTGTTTGCATTTTTCTAGTAATTTAAAGTGTTACTGTTATTCCTCTTCTGTGTATTATATATTTGCTCATTGTAATGTTTAACATCAATGACCTGTTTCTCAAAAGTCCACCTGCATAAACCAAAACTTGAAACCAATGTATTGATGGACTCAATATCTATGCAGCTGTAAAGATCATGCCAGAACCGCTGTGACTGGACAAACAGATGTTCAATGGTTTCAGGCTCTTCTAAACAAAAACACAAGGACTCTTCAAAACTGAATCTGTTCCGTACAATGTGGGCAGCTGGATACACTATTTATTTCTCAATCATTTTAAACTGATCGAATATCCTTTATTTTAGTAGAATTTCCATTTACGTAATTTGTTTTTCAAAATGTCTTATCGAAACCAAAAAAAAAAAACATGTTCTATTTATTAAATTGTATGTCCCCGTTATAGGCTATACTTCTCCAATCTTCATCTCAGGCAATGCAATTTAATATGTAAGGCTGTTTTTTTATTAAATGTTTTAAAGAGGAAGGGATGGCTTTACACAAAGTATTCAATTCTCTAAAAGAACATTTTCTCACATTTCTCCATGAATTAATTATGTATAATTTGACCAGTTTCATCAAACAGATCTACAATTTTGTTTTCATACCACTCTTGTTTGAATACGGTCTTTCTATCTATTGTAATGCGTATGTTACTGCACATAGTAGAACCACGCGGTGTAAAACTCTGTGTGAATATCATTTTCCCATGGTACAAAACCTGTTTGCGGAGTTTTGAAAGCGGTCGCTGCGCATGCGCAGACCGCGTGACTCACGCGCTCGACGGTTTTCCCGGAAGTGTGTCGTTCTCGGCATCGCCGCCGCTCCCTCATCGCGCCATTGAGAAGAAGTCGGGCAAGCTTTCTCTAACCCATTGACTCGCAGTAGCCGCAGATCCACGGTAAGTTTACTCAACAGAAACACCACGAAGATCACATATAACGCGTGCAGACATGACCCTACCGCGTTGACATTTTATTCCCGGTAGTTTTGCATCTTTTGTAGCTGGGTAGCTACGGCAGGTTGACACTAGACAGCGAGTTGATCACTAACGTTACATGCATTTCCTGCCTGCTCCGTCAGCTACACTGAGTCCTTTATATCAATGATCAATGATGGGTGGATGTGATGTTATATCTCGGACCGGAGACAATGCGTCTCCGGTAACGGTATTCGTTTGATCTAATTCTGTTCAGGTTTGTCTGAATTGATCGTCAGGCGTTGTCTGATAGATAGCCAGTGGCGGAACATCAAAGTTACCGATCACTTCTAAGTGTGGGATTCTGCCTTTTTTCTACCGTCTTCTAGAGATTAAACTATGAGGTTGTGTTTCATAAAAGAGTGCGTATTTTGACAGCACGTTTCCTGATCTCGGTGCATGGAGAAAGTCGCGCTTTAGATCACAACCGGCTCCCGTAACGTTATATCAGATGCATCTTATGTGTAGCAGGTCGCACACTGAACCCGTGCTGTGACTTTAGATCTGGACCTGAGAAGAAAGGGCGATTTCTGAACTTGTGTTTTCGGCTGTTCACACAATCTGCTGATTCATTGCGCGAATTCGTGATTTGTGAATTTAATAAATCTAACGTTAACTGAAAGCATGTTGTACTTTATTAATATTAAACTTCCTGCTGCTGGAGATGGTGTTCGGTTAGCAGCATTAGCTTGCTAGCACGAAGAGTAACTTCCTGGACCTATGCTTATTTATAGTTTGTTTATTTTGACTCGGGGTGAATATAATAATTCCGTAGTTTATTTTTTAGATAATTTGCTATTTTTTTTTGGCCATAACGCGTTGGTTGTAAAACATATTTCATAACGGTAGACAAAAGCTGTCTTGATGCGGTTATGTGGGGTAATCACCCATCATCGTGATTTCTTTTTTTGCTTTCCTGTGTAAATCCCGGTTAATTTAATCTTTCCTGGCAACGGCTGTTAAATCTACTTTAACGAAGAGCGAGGCGGAGATTAACGCAATGTTTGCCTGAGCACAGATTGAATGAGAGGATGTAAATTATTTGCATAAGTTAACCATTTCTCGTGTTTTCGATGAGCGTCCTGACTTGATTGACAAAAGAAGCCCATTGCTGAAACTGGCCCCCGAAAAAATAAAATCAAGGCTAATTTCCTTCCTCTGTGTGTGTGTGTGTGTGTGTGTGTGTGTGGCGAGATGTATTTTCTAGTTCCTTCTTTCTGAGGCGAATTTACGATTCCTACTATGGGGGAGAATTGGCTCATGAATAATAACTACGCAAACTGACGTTCGATGTGTAAGTCTAGCTGATTGGCTGAAAGCGGAAATAGTTAGCGAATGAGCGACGTGTACTATATACGGAAGGCGTGGCTTTCGTATGTTAATTAGGTCACGTGATTCACCGCGTCTGTAATGTTTAAAAGATACTTTGGCATGACGTAATAAATATTCATGAGCTAAACCGTCGCCATAGTATGCGTAATGTCAGCTATCGTGAGTTTGTCAGGGCGGTGTCTGCAGTGTTTAAACTTTGTCCTTAAGTATACTTAGCAGCCATTTGCATTATTTTTGTACTCCATATGTTTCAAAGGTCACGTCGTGAATATCTAGTTTGCTCTAAGATTGTTTAGCATGCAATATTTAAAGTTAAAAGGACTAGTTGTCAATATTTGATAGTAATGCACATGTTGGTATACTAACTATGTGTTATCTGTACTGAAATGTGTTTTATTTAATTCAAGTTTTTCGTTTGAGTTAAAGTTAGATCAAAAAATATGATTTTATCAAAGATTTTTAATGGGCGCACCTGTCCAACATGTTTTTATTGTCATCAAAGCAGTGTGAAATACTGCAGTGATAGGTTTCTTTGCTACTAAAGATAGATTTTACAGGTGGCTCTGTCCTATATACTTGACCACAATTCAATATTTTAGCTCATTTAGGGAAACTGAAGGCAAAGCAGGTTGCTTTTGCGTGGCATATGTCCAAAATTAGTCTACCTTCCTATAAGTACTGCAGTGTTTTTGATGAAACGGGAATATGAAAAGCAAAAACAAACATAATCTCACAGTGTGTTTTGTTCATATCATTGTCTCAATTGTGTAGTTCAGCCGATTGAATGAATAATAGATTCAGATTTCTTTTATGTAGTCTTTCAGGCTGATACAGCAGCAGCGAGACGGACATCAAAGATCTGTGATGAGAAGCCACATAAAGGTCAGGCCTGATGGGCCATCGCTGATATGACCACCTCTGGAAGTGCTCCCGCAGGCGCTCGTGGCTTTTATTGACCCCAGTCAATAAAAAGTTGTTTTATGATTTTATTTTTAGCCGTTTGATGATTTTTTTTAGTACAGACAGGCCTAAATCTGTTTGCGTGTTTGCCCTGAAACAGCTTGAAATAGTGCTTTTATTTCTTCAATCAGAGAAACCATCATTTCAACAACAACAAAACATTCTAGCATAGATTAAAAAAAAAATCATATTTGGCCTAAAATTATTTAAAAAAAATAACACTGTCGTTCGAAATAAATCAGCTTAAGTACAAATATTCAGTCATATTTGTGACCCTGGACCAGTATTACAGTACAGTACAATATTTACCCGCATATCCTTCTGCTGAGTCATTTTAATATTTAAAAAGCTGAAACTTTGTTGAAAGACATGTTCAAATTTCACACTTAGCACAGTGAAATGTGTGAAATTCATAATGCTAATGCAAGTATGTGTTGCACATGCTGTAAGTGGGCATTAGCGTAAGCAGCTTCACTGGTAAGTTCTCTCCTGGTGAGCTCCTGTCATAGCCGCAGTTTGAGGAAAATCTTGAAAAGCACGTTTTTTGTACAATGTTAAGCACGTGGACTGGGAAAGTGTTTCGCAGTGCTTTGTCCTGGAGTTGACATTCGTGTTTGCATACTTGCTTGTATTTATACCTCTGTGAATTGATTAGGGGTGGGTGCTATACTTCAAGTGGGAAACCAGTTCAACCATCTCGTTCATACGAGTTTGCACATATTTAATGAGACTGTCTTAAAAGTTAGGCTCCAATTTCTAAACTGCAGGACGTGCTTAATATTAAAAAGTTAATAAAAGCACATTAAGCTGTGAACGAATTTAAGATAAAGAAAATAATGTTTTAAACTGTTTTAAATTCAATCAGAAAATATTATAGTGCGAGTTTTGATTTTATGCCATTGACAACTTCAAACTGCTGTTTGTAAAATAAATTTTATGTTCGTAATCTGCTTTATTATTTTGTTTTATTACTGACTTTTTACTTGTCTTCAGTAACTTGTCTTTCTTCTTACATTTGTTAGCCTCACAGTAATTTTTACTGTGGTTTCTAGAATTGTTTTGTGGTTATCTTAAATCTTGGACTTGTAACAACTTGATTTCAAGCCAAACATAATTCCATCATATGTTGTTACTATAAAATAAAATAACATGTATATATTACAAATTACATAATTAAGGACATATGGCATATCTCTAACATCTGTCCTTCAAAGCCTTTTCAATCTGCAAATGTGAAGTATAATTTGATCACAGTGAGTAGTATTTCGGTCACATGTAATGGTAATAAATGCTAACCCAAGTTATTTGGAAGTGATCTAGCACAGGAAGTTGAAGAAACAGGAAGTTGAAAGAAGTCAAAGAAGCATCAGCACTAGCATGCTTTTATTTTATGGCGTAGTTCATGTGTCACAGTTATTGTAGATTTGTATGTTAAACGGGTTTACCAACGCTACTGTGTTTGTCCTAGTATGTCCATGATAAGTGCCAGAGCTGGGAGGGGCTTCTTGAAGTGTGATCTATTCCTGTCTCCTCTCTTCTCATTTCTTCAAGGACCTCTGTCTTTTCTCAAGCTTTCTGCAGCATTAGCTATTTGGACACGAATGCAGCCCAATGTTTGGATCCCACTGCTTTCTCCGACACATCCGACCTTCGCCTGAACAAAAGACGGCTCTTAGGGATCTCAACTTTCAACATCCCCCTCCACCCACTTTAAACCCATCTCTTGCTCCATATTTGTTTTCAGTAGAGCCAATCACTGCCGACCCACCTCTGATGCAGGCTGTGGTATTGATTGTGGATTATGAGGCTCATGGCTGTTGCTAGGGAAGTCTCGTCACAATCTGGCCAAACCGTAATCTCCCCCCTGAGTGAGGCTGATGGATCTGAAGGCACCTGCCCAACACGGCATTGACCTGCTTTCACTTTCTTCCACTGCCTGGTACTCTACACTTCTCACCGCATCCTTTAATAGCTTTTATTCAAACATCATTTTGATTGGATCATTGATTTGTTGTTAGTTGCTGTGATCGTTTAGGTTGCTGGAGGGGAGGAATTGAAACTGAGATTCTGTTGGTATGGAAGCTACCTTAAAATTGCATCTCTTTTGAGGTAACTTAAAGTCAGGGTACGTGATTTGGTTCAAAATTTGTTTTTATTATGCTGGTTGAAAGTCTGTTTACATCCTTTTAGCAATCACTAAGTTTAGTGGTCTAAACTTTCAGTTTGAGGAAAATCTTGAAAAGCACATTTTTGTACAATGTTAAGCACGTGGGCCTGGGATAAGTGTTTCGCAGTGCTTTTTGTCTTGGAGTTGACATTCGTGTTTGCATACTTGTTGTAGTTTATACCTCTGTGCATTTGCCATTAGGTGGTGTGCTATACGGTGTTCAAGTTGAAACCAGTCTCAACCATCACTGTGTGACATCAAAGTACGAGTTTGAGCGATATTTAATGAGACGGATCTTTATGCTAGGCTCCAATTTCTAAACTGCAGCGACTGGCTTAATATTAGACATCACGATGTTGAGCCTAAAAGCACATTCCCCAAGCTCTGACCAATACCGTGTTCGGAAAGAAAATTACGTGTTTTTTGAGAGTGCTTAAACTTGCGCTAGACTTATCTATTTATATCTGTAGTAATATTTTAATATTATATATTATAGCAACCATTTGCACACATGAGCATTATTCGACTCGGCTCTTCCTGACCGCAGGTGCAGGTTTACAAGCCACTTTTTCCTGCGTTTTTCAGTCAATTTCTTGACAACACATGTTCATACACGATAAGGGGTCTTTGTATTTTCTCCGTTTGACCAATTTGAGCATTCATAAACAACTCAACACACAGGCATCTTGAGTTTCTGCTACTGATTCCTATGGTGAAAAATCACTTCCTCCCCTCCAGTGGCATTTCGCGCCACAGCAATGACGTCATGTGCAAACAACCTATTGCAGATTGAACAAGAATGCAAGGCGTTATTATTGTAATATTATGTGCTTTATACTGTAATGTTTTCTCACCGGTGAATGAGACATGAGGTAATCTGACAGTGTTGAATTCAGTCCTCAGCCAATGCCGTGTCTCATGTCGCTGTTTATCCTCTGGTCTGCCTGTGCACGTTCATGTGTTTTGGAGGAGGCGTGGCTTTGGAGATTGATTTGCAGGGAGGATGAGATCTTATGCTTTCAAAGCTAGCTTGCTATTGCTAGCCCCACCAAAGTCAGCTACCCTACCTTTAACAGGGCGTTTACATGACACCGGTTTCAACTAAAATTTAAAATAATAATGTGTTTTGTTCGTTCATTTTAGGGATTTCTTCGAATATTCTATTTAATTCTAGAATATCGATTAGGTTGCAGCATTATTTTCTAAAAGGTGTACCAGGGCTTGACAATAAAGACTGTCGATGGCGTGAAGGGCGCTCGGATTTGTCACTGAACAAAAGCCACTGCAGGTGGTCACTAAATTGTATCATTTGCATGCGTTTTAAGCCTTGTTTGTTTACAAATTTGTTTTCAAATGAGCCAATCACTCCGAGTAACTCCTTTCAGTACATGCAGGCTGTTCTGTTGTGACACGCCCGAGCCGCCTGAGCGGGCAAACACATGAAGTATGTCTAACTAGCCCTCTTGGCAAGTAACTAATTCATCTATATTGAATTTATATACTGAAGAACAGATGCACAGATCAACAGGATATTTATTTGTTTTATTTTAGAGCATCTTCTGTTCTGCTGGCACTACAAACTGCACTCATCCTTTAATAGCTTTTATTCACACATACATACACACACACTATGTTAGTTGCTGTGATCGCTAACCATGCTGGAGAGGAACTTCTGATATACGTGCAGGCTGATTGCGTGAACATTAGACCTGTTAAAAATATATTGTGAGAGTAACTTGCTACTGATTTGGTTCAAAATCAACTCAAAATAATAAACCACAAAGTTAACAACTTTCTGCCGCCTTCACGTCCTGTTTTCTAAATCCATAAGGCACAGGAGCTCCCTGCATTCAAATTATTCTTTTGCTGAAATAATAACGTAATATTCCACTGTATGCAAAATTATATTTTATGTTAAGTGTAAATGTGAAGAATGACAGGTTGGATGCCACACTTATTATTATTATTTTTTGGCAGAGTATACAGGTGTAATTTTAACTTCAGGCAATGTAACATGATTTTATGATGGGTATTTTTACTTTATTCTTAAAATATTATGACGTTAATTATTTAGTTATTTATTTGAGAAAGATAAACTGATCAAGCGTCGCTGCTTGGTATTTAAAAAAACAAAAACTTGAATTTAACAAAAATAAGATGTTCCAATCATATTTCTAAATTAAATTAATAAAGAAAGGAAACAAAATAATGACCAATTTGCTATTAAAACCCAAACTGAACTATTTAAATGGCTACAACAGCAGCTTTGTAGCGGAGAGGAGAGAGAGAGACGGGCTCAGACTCAGGCGGGGAAATCTGAGAATATATTCTGCTCTATATTCGTTTCCTTGTTTCAATTCAAAGTTCACCAAACTAATTGTGAACAACACTCCCGTCTTCTTCATTGTTCATTTAATATATTTATATATATATGAAATAGGTTATTGTTATGAAGACAGACTTTAAAATTAATGTTCACATAATAAGTGCGTCATTCAGGCGGTTCACAATATGTGTTAGCGTGTAATATGTTTTACGCCTAATATTCATTGATGCATTAATCAGATTTAAGATTTTCTTTTTAATAATATGAATGTTCATGCTCATTTTTAAAATAGAAATGTCCTAGTCTTATGAGCAGTTGATAATCGACGGACTGTTCTGTTAATAAATGCCTCCATCGGTTATGTTATATTAATATGTTTCAGCAATCATACTTTACAATCGTTAATTTTCTTGGGTTAAGATAGACTATTCTCTAATTAATTAAACAGTTTGTTATCATACAGATTGAAAGCCTGGATGGTCTCTCTCCCCCTCTCTGTGTGTGTGTGTGTGTGTGTGTGGAGGAGGCGGGTACATTGATTTGCAGGAGGGTGCATTTTCAAAGTAGTAATTGCAGTGATTACCAAATAATTACCTTTGCTTAAAATGCCCATTTCAACCTAATAGTTCATTTACATAACAACAGCGTTTTGGGGACCTCAAAACATAAACTTTTGAAAATTGGTTTCAAAGTGCAAATTTTCTTAACTATAGACCTTGAAAACGCAAATGTTGTAAATGATCATTTGTGAATATGTGGATGCGTGTTACGTGTTCAGTAACACATATGCACATATACAGTGTTGCATTTCTTTACAAAGTCACATCGCCAACTACTGGGCTGTTGTGCATAAGAGAGCGTTTTTAGTTATTTAGCATTTTTCCATGCAAATAGGGATTGTTTTGACAACATTGTTGTCTGTACATGAAACTTTTCAAAAATCCAAGGGAAAAACTTTTCTGTTTTTAGTAAATCATTGTCATGTAGCTAAACATTCAATAGTTCAATATTGTCTCAGAAGGCAGCTGTCTACATAGGAAGAGCAAGCAACGGCCAATTGAAGAAGAATGGAATGTTTAGTATTCCCTGAGTTCCAGGGAGAGGCAAGGATTTGAACAAAGTTCTTCTGTTTATGTTGGAATCTTCCAGACTATCCTCAGAATGTCATTTTTTAAATCCAAAATAAGAGTTTGGGGGGTGGCTTTCTGAAACTGAACAATAAACAACTTTGATGGGTCATATTTACCATTAAACTATGTCTCTTCTGGGAAAAGGGAAGATATTGATGGCTCATGTTGCATTTATGGGCGTATCCTATCAAATGTTTCCTATAATGATAATGTACCATCATTTAACACCACATGACACCGACCAGCAATACAATAATGGTAATAATGGTAAATGGTAAAATAATGGTTCAATTGTGGCTGTAATGAGGCTACTGGCTGCTAAAGACATGCCCCACCCCGGCTTCCTGTTTCAATAGGAAATACATCAGCATGGGAAAGGAGCCATTTTCATTGAGTTTTATTTACAAGATGACAAATTCTGTGATGCTCGACTTACCCTGCTGTCTTGTACAACCTCTTTAACCATGTTCAGTTTTTATGTTAAGTTCAGATCGTTCCAGCTGCCCAGGAACATTATCATTCAGTCCTGCGGTGCTGTGGTGTGTGTCAGAGTGTTTCTTTACTGACTCATCCACTCTCTAATTAAGTTCAGTCTTCTTGGGTTTGGGCCAAACCGAGTAAGTGCTTGTGTGGTGCTCTGTTACCCACAGTTCCTCCATTGAGCCGAACTGCACACATGAGCCTACGGTGGAGATAATTGTTGTTCTTGCACATCGGGCTGTTCAGGCTCACTTCAGCTTCCTTTAAGACTGACGTTAACACTGCAAAGCTTCTTTGTTTGTTTGTCCCTTTGGATTTTCTCCCCATATTGTCTTGTCATCTGTCGGTGAGAACGCTGCACAGAGTTCAGTTCAATTTTTCCTATTGTTTTTGTCACAGTGTTGTGGCGGATGCAGGATATGTAACTGTTGTGATCGGATTTGGGGTTAAGTGGGACAGGAACTCATTTTCTTTGCAGTACCACACATGCAACCCAATAGTGCACCTATGAGGAGCTCTGCAAAACTGTGTCTTTGGATGTCTTCAGCCAACAAGGCCTTTCCACAGATCAGTGGATTCAGCTGCTGAATGTTGCCAGACCATCTCGCTCATTCAGAGTCGATTGCACATCTCGGGGTTGTTATTCAAAACATTCCCAAACGCATTAATAGATATGGTGTCATGCCATAACGTATTTTTAATACAACTGACTTTATATTTAATGTGAATATTAAAAACATTATAAGTTAGGCTACTTATCATAACACTTTCAATTGTACAGAAAGAGATCAAAGAACATTTACATTATGAAAGAACATTTTCACTGACCGTCTAGAATTCAAGCTCTCTCAAAAACTCCCATTAAAATCACTGAAGCTGTGAAACACTGGGAAATGCACACATACACACATCTGCACTTTGTTGTTTCTAACGAGATAATGCATCAGAAAGTGGTATTCAGTCAGCGAGGGAGTGAAAAAACAACAGTAAAAATGAAGAAAAATCACTCTCATTCTTGAATGGAAAACATTCAGACAATCTTAAAACTGAAAGCACTCTTGTTTGTTATGTTTTTATGCTCCTCTTTATTATTTGCTACTTGCTTTCATGTTTTGAAGTTATATTAGTTGAAAATTCTTAACTTGCAACTGTTTTAATTTTGTATATTTTCTTTATAATTTTATAAAGTACTTAATTACTTATGTAAGTAAATGTAAATGTAAGGATTTTAAGATTCTCAAGTCGGTGAACTAAAGACTCCCACCCCTAAATGTGACGCATCATGATATTGAGTTGACAATAATAATCGTAATTGAATTGAATCGTGAAACCAAGATTCACACACTGTAAAAAATAGAACAAGCTATCTACTTAAAAAAAATGGTAACAATATTACACATAATATTTTTGAGTAGTTTTTAAGGCTTGATTTTATTACGGAATCATGTAAATCATGTAAAATCTCCTAAATTAATTAATTTATAACACAATGAATTTAAAATGAGTTAAATATGCTTATTTATTTTAAGTTGATTACATTTGAAAGACTGTATAAACTACTTAAGAGATACTGGCAGCACTGCACTAGCAAAGCTACTGCTCATTGAACAATGCTTAATGCCTTATTGGAGTCATATCCATAACCATAAGCTCTACTCTTCTGCACAACGTAACAGAAACTCAAGCATAACTGAACATGAAACATTAATAGATGTTTCCCTTCACTCAAAAACACATAAAGCATTTCATTTCAAAATGTACTCTCCATATCCAGCCAAATGCAAAGCATGCTGGGAACTAACAATCACCTCTAAAATAAAATTGCAAAATTGAGCGAATTCTCTTTAAAATAAATAGGTAGCATTCTTTCCTTTGTTTAATCAGTTCGTCAGTTCAAGCCTCAAAACTGCTTACGTTTCCTTTTTAAAAAATCAGGAAAGCCCATCTCTTGGTTTTATTAGTAAAAAGGCCTCAATATTTTCTATACAACACTGAACCACAATTTCTTTAATGAAATACTTTTTAATTATCACCTTAATTTTTTTAATGAAAATTCAAAGACCCATGATTATTATTTTACAGTGCACTGCTACTTTTAAGATGGTAGTACTGACACAGAGATTCCAACTATAAACAAAAAGCATAGAAACTCTGTAAAAATAGAAAAAATGTAGATCGAGAATCGTTATGGAATTGGATCGTGACTCCCAGAATTGGAGTCGGGATCGGATCGTGAAGTGCCTGAAGATTCCCACCCCTAATAACAGTTTCGGCTGTCTGTCAAAATATCGGCATATTGGATATTGGCAAAATCCAATATTGTGCATCCCTAGACACGAGTATTCTGATGTTATAACTGCCCACTGTATGGAAATAGGGGTTTAAAGAGTAACTTATCGATGCAAATATGTTGGTAATTCTCTCTTCGCACTCATAGTTTTGATTGCAGTACATCAAATCTGGTTGGATGTTTGCCTACAATATTGATGCAAATGCTTCAATGTATCCAATGCTCAAATCAGATTTTTTAATTCTGCATATGATTGGAACTCCACGCAACTCCTGTACTGCTTTCTATTGGGAATGAACAACGCCTGGAGTGTCAAATTTAATGAAAATGTGGCTTTAATGTTTAAAAAAAGAGCCAATATCTCCCCCACTCATTTTTTTAGTCTGAGTCTTGTCAACAGAGTGAACAATAGTCATGTCTGGAAAATGGAGAGTCTCACTTTCCCTTTCCCAGCGGATCAGACCTGCTGTTTAATTAACACAAGTGCTCTCCTTAGCTACAGTTTCCTGGCTGTAAGATCGCCTTGCATAGCAATATTAATATCCAGAAGGCTTCTGATTTAGCAGTAGAGTAGATGCAGGCCTATGACTTTTTCCCAATTGTTTACACCTAAAAAGACTTCTTTTCCAACACAGTTGTGTGTCCGTACTTGAAGGAGCTCAGCCAAGCTACTGCACTTGAGATGAATGGCACTGTTGTTAATGGATAGTTTTCTGTTACAGACCTCATAGTATTGAACAGCCTTGCCTTGCCTTGATCAAATAAATTATAGCATCTACACTGCAGGTCAATTTCCAGTCACTCTATCAATACAGAATCAAATTCACTTCACAGGTCTTTGCTGTACTCAGTGTAAACCTGAGGATAACCGGGTCTCTTGAGGATACTGATTAGGTTTATCAGGTAAATCCTCTTTACCTGGCGCCGTTTGACATCCCACAGCTCTTACCGACACTTCCCCCCGTTAATTAGCACTAATCTTAACTACAAAATCTTGTTGCATTTCGTTGTTGCTTAGTATCGAGCCTAATCTCAGGCTTTGTAACCCCTAGACTAACATGTTAGTCTTGCTCCGGCTTTCCTGCTGATATTAGTTCTGGATAATCCCTAATTAGAGTGAATTTTAGACAGAACTGAATGGAGAAGTGGGTGGTGCCCATGTCAAATACAAGCCGTTTCCACCGTGGTGAGTGCGTGAACTGGCTGTGACAGCTCGCTCTGTCTTGTTTTCAATGACCTGTTGTTGTTTCCCTGGGTTATGTACCTCACCTGCTGCTCGTGTTTAGGCGATAATTGCTACAACCATGTTAAATGGCCAGTCCATCACGCTCAGCTGTGTGAAATTACCCTGCTCTCCCTTGTGTGTCTTAACATTTAGACGACTGCCAAATGGCTAATGGTGTTTGCACTGGTTTACTGTGGCAGCTGAAGTGATGTAATCTGGGCATGAATGCGTTTCGCTGAACTACACTTGCTGCAGGACCTTGTTTTCATGTTTTGCTGATTCTTCAGCAAAAACAGATTTTACTTCGTCGGTCTTAATTAACTTTTGCCAGTTCCAGAAGGGAGCTGTTTTTTTTTTATTACACTCTGGTGCTTTTCTGTTCTGCTTCCCTCAAATTAAAAATTACGAGCAATGAATCTATAAATTGTAATAGCACAAATGCATTTTGAATGCAAATATCTTGCAACCAGATGGAGCTCAACAGAAAAAAAATTGATAGTGAAATAATTCTGACTGATATGTTAAAATACTGCTTGTTAGATGTTGGATTTTATAGGGTGTTTACTAAAACTTGCAATATCTTTACAAATGAATTACAATACAAAGATTGGGGGCATTTACAAGACAACTAAAATGGATAAATATTTTGAGTTTTGGACGTTCATTTACATGACAAATGTTGTTTTTTGGGCAGCCTAAAACTTTTTAAAACAGGTTTCAAAGTGCAAGTTTTTGAAAACAATACCATTATCGTCTTTACAATACTGCAATCTATTGTTAACGACAAAAATGCAATTTTGTGAAAACTGTGACATCATGCGTATTATGTGTTCAGTCTATAGGTACGTGCGCAGACGTTTAATGGCCTGGCATAGTACAGCATTTTTGGTCATTTTCATAGATCCGTGTGAATAAGGATTATTTTGACAACATTGTTGTCTGTACACAAAACTTTACAGAAACACAGTAAGAACTTTTCTGTTTTTAGTGCCTTGTTGTTGTGTAAACGTTCACTCGAATACAAAAATAGATGACAGTAAAGGCTTGTTCACACCAATAACTTTTTTAAAGATAACTATATTAGCGTCCAAATCAACACATAATGTTCTCTTTGTTAAGCGTGTGCTGCAGTTTTGTCATTTGCCACTTCAATCCTCAAGCTCTTTAAGCAGGAAGGATTGTGATTGGCTGTCAATGTTTTCATCAGTTGGGGAAAAAAATCATTCTGAAAGTGATTCCCACAATATGTTCCTCTTTGTCTTTTTCCTTATAGTTGGGTTGTGGACGTCACTGTTCTCATATAATTACAATGATTTAAAGGCACAGCATGTAATTTTTGCCACTAGAGGGCGCATTCAAAATAAACAAAAGCGTAATTTGATGACGCCGTGAAGGAGTGTCAAATCATGGAAGTTGGCATCTTCATCCCCACAGCCGATGCAATCCGACGGGACTTGGGCAGAAATCATGTTCATGGATGAGCTAAAGAATGAAAGATTTATTAACATCGTAGTATGAAGCAGAGTGAGGCAGAAAGCCGTCAAAGGAAACGAGGTCACACAGATTTTGGCGATCGTGACACATAGCGTGAAAGCAGCGGAGCTTCTATTATTCCACAGTCGACTGCTTCCGCTTCTTCCAGTCGGCGTGTGAGGTAATCAGCGCTGTTTTATCACACTAGATACATTTTAAAGCTCTGTTATAATGCTACTCTGTGTGTTCATCACCTGTCTAAGTTTCCATGCTTTCTACAAAACAAAGCCGGAAATCGTTATTGGCAGGCGACACAATGACACTATTGGGATAATGTAAGTTCAAAGTCAGCAAAATATATAACACTGTTCTAGTGGTAATCAGTAACTATGTTTCCTTCCAAAGATGTGATTTTAACTTATGCGCAAAACTGGAATATCGCATAAAACTTTGCGAATAAAGCACCGTTTCCATTAGGGCTGCACGATATATCGTTTCAGCATCGATATCGCAATGTGCTCATCCGTGATAGTCACATTGCAGGATGTGCAAATTCATTTTTTTGTTTACTGATTGTTACATACTGATCGTTTTTTACGACAGCTGTCGCGCTACCCCACGCTATAGCTATCTACACTGGACGAGATAAAGCGACCATTGCAAATCCTTTTGAACTTTGTTTCGAATACGTCATAAAAAGAACGAGGGATTTACTCGTGGGGATTTGCCGTGTAGCACCGCATCCATTGTAGACAGCATCATTGATTATTATGGGTTCTATTGCATTTTGTCGGGTCCGATGTAGGAACAGCGAGAGCCACACAGATGCTCGTGAACACTGAATTCCGTTCACTTCCACATCTATTTGTGCCTGAAATTACACATATGCGCAACATTGTCAAAATACATGTCTCTGCAAGTATCCTTGTAAACACAGTTGCTTTTGGCTTAGGTGAAAGTAAATATTTGATAAAGAAAATGGACAGTAGGCTATAGTAGTTCACAGCAGTTTAATGTTGCTAAGGCTTTGTGTGTCATGAATGTTAATCAAACAACAAAACCCAGAGACAAATCACTTGTGTAGCTTTTCAGATTTATTAGATTGAATTTATACAGTGAAGACTATGCAGTGTTATTTTACATTTGATTATTCAACCAGTATACCTGAATACTGTTAGACTTACCGGAAAAATATAAAGCTATGTTTAGTTAATTTAAATCTTTGTTCTATTAGAATTTATCTATGTTTGTAATTTGTTAATTTTTCTATGCTGATTTACTCCCTTAAAAAATCACCCCAATAATTCATTAGTTTTCCCCAAATAGAGCTTTTCGAGTCATCTGGTGTTTTTTTGTTTTCTTTTCCATATCGCAATATACTGTATATCGCAGATATACAAAATATCGCAATATCGTTTTTTTCCAATATCGTGTAACCCTAGTTTCCATACAACAAGTCAAAGAGAACAAAAATTGTCACGTCCTGATAAACTGGTACTAAATATCTAAAAAAAAAAAAAAAAATAGGAGAAGCCACTGAATATAATAATTGACTTATATGATAAATGACTTGTGCCTCAGAGCGAGCAGACATAACACAATAAATGCTTTCGGAGGTGGATTTTGGGAACACAGTCGTGTAAGACGGTAATTAATTATACAGAAAAACTTTGATGATAGACTTTCCTCAGGCATTTTTAGAATGACCATAACAACATACAGATGCTGTGAACGAGATCGGTCCGCTGTAGTCAAGTTATCCCGTCTCATAACGCAGACACATGACTTTTTCAATCTAGTCTTATCAGATAAAACGTTTTTCCTACTCAATTGGAAGCATACGTTTTTTTTATGCACATTTTGTGAATTTATGCACATCATGGCGTTTCCATCCGATGTTTTTTTTTTTATGTGATATTACAAAATGCGCATAAAAATAGGTGCACGGAAACATAGCTAGTGTCTTCAGCATCACTGGACACCTCTGGTTAGATAGGTTGAATCTGGACTGTGCAGTAAGGTGTACCTCCACAGCAGGATTGGACACGCTTGGTTTAGTGCTAATAGGAACATGGCAGCCCATCATGTGTCTGTCAGGCTTCTGATCCTGATCTTCAAACCCCAGCCGCTGGAGCAGTGTGCCAGAGCGTGCTGATGAAGAACGGCCTCTCTCGCTGTCTCGGGAGCGCTGAGGCCCAGAATGGAAAAAGACACGCAGTGTTATCTCAGTTCCTGCTTGACCGTGGCCAAAAACATCCCCTGCCAAAACTATAAGAGGACGGCTTTCACAATGCCAGGATGACTCGCTAGAATGTTACGCTCTTTTATTGATTACAATGTGTCGTTTTCACGTTTAAAGTCATTTTATGATAAGGGAAAGCACAGAAAACACAGAGACACGCTCATTGACCAGGCCTGCAATCTGCTCAAAGACGGAAGAAGTTTGGAAGTCTCTCGAAGTGTTACGCAAACAACATCTGCCTTCGATATACACGACCTGCTGGCTGTTCTAGTACACGTGCTGGAGGATTTAGTTCCTTGTTGTTCAGTGGCTCTCTCGGCTCTTATCTTGTGTTCGTTCATATATGGTCCTCATTACAACTGTTTGTGAGATTAGTTGGCAGGCCTTTACTTTGTTTGAAACAACAAGTGGTTGGATTTATAGAAATAGTTACGCTGTTGGCAGCCAAGTGCTATTTCTCTTTGATGACTTTGAAGGGCCCTGTGAGGGTAACTCGCACATGCATTTAGCAGCGGCTCCTAAAGGAACACAACCAAGTACGAATTCACCAATTCATTGTTGTTTTGATCATTATTTATTATTGCTTTGAAAATAAGGTTTACAAATATAAAAGCAATTTTTCTTGGAAATAAATAAATACTTTTATTAAACAAAGGGTGCATTAAATTGAACAAATGTTTTTGTAACAATGTAAAAGTATTTACTACTTCTGATGATGTGATTCTGAAAGATGTGGTATCACAGAAATGTTTCTTGAGCAGCAAATCAGTATATTATTATGATTTCTGAAGATCATGTGACACTGAAGACTGGAGAAATGATGCTGAAAATACAGCTTTGCATCACAGGAATAAATTACATTTTAAATATATATTATATATGTGAATAGAAAACTGTTATTTGAACTTTTTACTGTATTTCTGATCAAATAAATGCAGCCTTGGTGAGCATAATATAAGTCTTTCAAAAACATGAAAATATCTTACAGACCCCAAACTTTATAAAAGTATTGTCTATAATATTCAAAATCCATCCTCCTGAGGTTGCTAATCAACATTTCTGAAGAGCCTGTTTTCACTGATCATAATTAAAGCAATCTTGTTTAATGCTGAATTTGATTAATTTTGTACATTGTATTTATGATTTGTAATCCTCCATAATAACTGCTATCATGTGAGATCTGTCCTGGATTATGGTTAATGGTATAATTTCATTTTAATAATCAAAAACAATATCTAATCAGCTGAACTTATTAAACTTTAACAATTTAATAATTTTATAAATAATTTCACAATAGTAGTGAGTTGTAGTTTGTTGGACATTCAGTTGCCTGTTTTATTTTGATTCGCTGTGATAAATAGTGATGTTCCTTTTAAAATAATGTTTTGTTATTATTATTATTATTATTATTTTTGACAATTCCATAACATTTTACTACTAAAACTACTACTATTTCTTCAATCTGGATTCTGTAATTCCATCCACATTTCAGCTCTGTGGAAATCATAACGCCATGCATATTGTATTTCTGATGCAGATCTGCCACAAATCTAGTTAAGTTGTTGCACCCTGAATGTGTTAAAGCTTGACAATAAGAAAAACAACAAGCTGTGGTTGGTCTTTTGCAGATGCATGTTTCATGTGTCAAAGCAAGCTGACAGTGATTCAGTTCTGTTATGAGTGTGACTTTGTGCGTTTAGCACGCCAATACCATGTAAGGGAAGAAGGGCCACAATGAGGTGTCTCTCTGTAAGCCGAGCGTGCTGCAGTTCTGCAGAACAGGAAACTACAGAAGGTGAAGCGCTCTGAAGCTGTAGTGGGACTTTAGTGCGCTCGCAGCGAGAACACCGGCACGTTCTGCATTGCAGCACGAGAGTTTCCCTGACTTCCTCTGCATTCATGTCTTTATCTAGCGTGGATCTTTGAAAGGACACACGGGTGAAGACGTAAGGATGAGTCTTAGGACATGAATGTAAACCTCCAGCAGTGAGTCAGATGTGAATGAACTGCTCTGACAGATTCAGACGGTCTTTTATTTGAGAAATGGACAGCATTGACTGCTGTATGTTTGTATTAACTCTTAGTTTACGGAGTTTAAATCTGTGGCTTATACACTGTTCATAAGGGCTTATTTTAGCAAGAAATTAATGCTTTAATTCCGCAAGGAGACATTAATTTGATTAAAAGACATTTATAATGCTACAAAAGATATATTACTATTTCAAATAAATGCAGTTATGAACTTTCTGTTCCTCAAAAATCCTGGAGATAAAAAGTGTCATGGTTCCCAGAAAATATAAATCCGCATCAGCACTTCTGAAGGATCACGTGACACTGAAGACTGGAGTAATGATGATAAAAATACAGCTTTGATCACAGGAATACATTACATCTTAACATGCATTAAAATAGAAAACAGCTATTTTGGAATAATATTGAACAATATTGTTTTTCTGTATTTTTGAACAAATAAATACAGTCTTTATGAGCAGAAGAGACTTATTTCTAAAACATTACAAAATATACAGACCTTAAACTATAGTATCTGGTTATTTGAAATATAACATAACCGCTTGAAGGTGAAGTTTCTAGAGGAGCCTTTTTCCAGTGACCACTTCATCTAAATAAAACAATTGGGTTTAATGACTCATTTCATTTATAAATGAATATATAAAGTCATTTGTGTGGTTTGTTTTTAAGGTTCATTTTGGGCAATTTTAAATCCATACATTTTTTCCCCATATTCAGTGTTTTAAAGGCGCTGTATGTAGGATTGACTTGACGCACGGGCAGGTTGCCAGATTAATGACATCAACAGGAACATCGCACATGACGATGAATATGAAATATGCT
Source organism: Gymnocypris eckloni scoliostomus (assembly GCA_027564155.1). Classification (NCBI taxonomy): domain Eukaryota; kingdom Metazoa; phylum Chordata; class Actinopteri; order Cypriniformes; family Cyprinidae; genus Gymnocypris; species Gymnocypris eckloni. The sequence continues at coordinate 27,377,399 of CM050415.1, read as the reverse complement.
GTGTTTTCCACCAGCTGGCAACCCGGGGTGCTGGAATACAATTGGGTAAACTGGCAGTGGGCGGGTTACACAAACCAAAACAAACAGACATTCCGCCCGGAACGCACGTTTTCAAAGGAGAATAACTAACTGTGTTAACTTAGCATGTTTCTTAAATATCTGCGAACATATTATGGTATTTTTATGTTTTAGTAGAGTCAAAAACGTACATACAGCACCTTTAAGATTTATATTTAAATAGAAAATGGTTCACATGCAGTTTTTACTGGATTTTTGATTAAATAATTGCAGCCTTTGTGAGCTGAAGAGACTTTCTGCACATTTTAAAGTTTTTTAGCAAAATAATTATATAATGGCTTGTCGTTTATATAAAATCTGTATACATCTGAAATTATTTACATTTTGAATCTTGATTTAAAATTAGTTACTGACATCTTAAAATATTTACTCTCTCTGTGTGTGTGTGTGTGCGTTTGTGTGTCCTGAACGCACACTCAGTGCTGTGCTGTGTATTTGACTCCCTGCAGTAATTGGCTTTGACCACTAATGCAATAGTGCTGAACACAGATGCCCACATTAGGCCGCTTTCTCAAGTCCTTTTCCGCTGATGGCTGGAGTGTGTGTGTGTGTGTGTGTGCTGAATTCATTTCAAATTCATTAATATTATAAAAAATTAACACACTGGAAGAACTGATCTCATGACTTTATGTGGGTCAGATCTCCATTGCTATAGTGATATTTGGGCCGGGTTTGTTTCCTCTCCTCTGACCTGTGTCTGTTTATGTTTTCCTCCAGCTGTCAATCATGGCCGAGCAGGAGCCCACACCAGAGCAGCTAGCCGCTATCGCAGCCGAGAACGAAGACAGCGAGTCTGTCAACTACAAGCCGCCGGCCCAGAAGAGCCTTCAAGAAATCCAGGAACTCGACAAAGATGACGAAAGCCTCGCAAGTACAAGGAGGCGCTGCTGGGCACCTGCAATGTTATTGCAGCAGGTGTGTGTAGCTTTATTGTACACGCTCTCTCTGCTCCGACCTAGTTTGATCACAGTTTCTATACAAACAGTCCCTTTCCCAGAATTCATCCCGTGGGCCAGCTCTCCTGTCAACACTCTTTGATTTTAGCTCATCTGATTAGTATGTCTTGGCTCATAGCTGTAGTCTCCGCTTCATTGGCCGCTTATGAGTCATGTGATGCTCCTTTCCGTCCTGCGTGTTATCTGTCTGTCTTTATTATTCACTTATTTATTTAAAAATACAGTATTTCTGAATCCTTTTAATATATTTATTTCAGGGCATATAGTCAAAATGTCTCCTCGTGTTAGATAAATAACACCTTGTCATTTCAAAAGATGATTAGTTCAGGTTAAAAAAATGTGGTGTGACTTCTTTAAAAACTGTAATTATTCATAAAAAGTTGTCTAATAAAGGGTTTTTATTCACCGTTGACACATTTAGTTGATCAAAAGTGACAGTAAAGTAGGGCCTTATGAAATCGGTTTTATCTTTTCCTTGTTTTATTTTTTCAGTTTTAAGATTCCAGGAACACTATAATTCCAAAATTTGACATTTGGAATTATAGTGTTCCTGGAACTTTCGGTCTCAAATGAATGCTGTTCTTTGAACTTTCTGTTCATAAAAGAAAACAAATAATGGTTTCCACAAAATATGAAGCAGCTCGACCGTTTTCAACATTTTATAATAAATGTTTCATGTGATGCTGAAGATTAGATTAATGATGCTGAAAAAAATATTAAACAATAAATAGTAAAAATAAAATATTATTTTGAATTGTTATATTGTATATTTCTTCAAATAAATGCAACTTTAGTAAGTGACTGTAAAAACATTAAACATTTTACTGAACTCAAACGTTTGATATGTAAAAAGTTTGATGCATTTGGTAGTACTTTTTTAAATGTTAAGGAAAAAAAGGTAACTGTTTTTTATATAAATTATATTTGACATGACATTTTGAGCAAATTAATAAAAAATATAAGTATATCAGAATCACATGAAACCAACATGCTTACAAAGTCTACGTGTCTAAGACCTTAATGCTTGTTTTAAACGAGAGTTTATTTGATATTGCGTTGCATTGTTGATGTACTGAGCTGAAGTTTGTATTGCGAGGTAGTTGGCGGTATCTTAACTGCAATATTTGGCTAAATAATTAGCATGTGCTCTTCATCCAGATACGCATGTTGTCCCAGGACCATCAGATAAAGCTGATCCAGGAATGTGGCCTACTTGAGTAAATCATGTTTTTCTGGGCTAGAGCCGTTGACTCTTGGGTAACGCTTCTCAACGCCTCCGGCTGCTGTGCGTAGAGCGCCAGAAAACGAGGTCACTTATCTCTAGTTCCTGTCCCTTTTTGTTTTTATCAACAGTCAGCCATTACAGTAACTCCTGTATGCTATGGTTCATCCCATCACCTGAAGAGCTGTTTGAACGGGCGTTTAATCACACGCATCAATCTCATTATTTAATGTCGAGTGAATGAAGCAGCTCCCACAGAGACGTCAGAGCGGATGATGGATGGGCTGCAATAAGCGTCAGCGGGGTGCTTCTGCAGTACCTGCGTTCACATGGACGTCAGTAACGGGACTGCTGGCCGAACTCTATAAACAAATAATAAAGTTGACATGAGTTGCTTATAGAGCAAGCGGCATATAACGAATTGACAAACATGCGTTTTAAACATGTTTCCCATATAAACCCCCTCTCCATCATTTATCGACCGAAAGAACAAAGAAATCTCACAGCGTTAGCGGAGCCAGAAGTCGAGCTGCTCAAACAAACAGTGATTCTGGAAGTCATCATCGTCAGACATTCCTCAGGAAGTCAACCTATCAATGTCTATCAACCGAAATAAGACAAATTATTTTAACATTAAGTAGGGAGTTGATTTAAAAAAAAAAATCCAAATGTACTTTATTCTGGTTTAGTATGTACTATGTATGTATTGTGAATGAACACACTTATCTGCACAGATGAAATTAATTTCCATAATAGTCACCTAAGGGGGGATTTCTCACATTTTACGAAATTAATTTCAGGTTCTAGATATACAAATGTCAGTGTGTGACTTTTCCTATGTACTTGTTTTCATTCATTTAGCAGATCCCGATGTTGCCAACGTTCAAGTGACACGGCTAACTCTTATGTGTGAGACTGCTCCCGCCCCGCTGACCCTTGACCTGCAAGGTGAGTAGATTACCTGTTTTGTCATAGTGCCCCTGTTATGGGTTATGAAAGGTTCATATTGTGGTTTTGGGAGTCCCCAACATGTTGACATGAATGCAAGGTCAAAAAACTATTTTATTGTCTTATAAAATGCTATTATATTTACCGCATGTGCTCAACGACTCCCAAATGATTAGCTTAATGATTTATTTTTCCAAACTCTCCTTTGTGTGACGCTAATCTGCAGTGATTGGTCGATTTAATTTCATCATGCCTGATAAAGCAGTGTTTGTGAGAGCAGTGCTGCTTTGTGTACAGGACATTTCTGCTGGTGATTTACTGACAAAGCGCAAATTAAAGAAAACTGGCGCAGCATCTCCGTTCCATAATGACCAACGCAATCTACCAAGCGTTTGGATTCGGATAACGTGTTCTTCTGGCATTCCAAATAAATGAATACGCGTGGAAAAATTCTTCTTCCTTCTACCGCACGCTCTGTTCTCTGCGGTGCCTCCTCCTAGCAACAACAAATACAGCCATTTCAAGCGCAAAATAGTTTAAGACGTGCTTTTTAGCCATTAAATAATGGCGCAACTGCTAGTAGTTTGATCATAAATTTATTCTCTGAAAGGGAAACTCATACAAATGCATATTTAATAAGGTCAGGCGCAAAAACAACTGTCTATGCCTTTTCAGCACTAATTCATCACTGCGCGTCTTTTAGTAAAACCTAACAGTACTATTTTAACACCAAAAGACTGTTTGCGCTGGCGCAAGCTGTTAGTAAATCTGGCACTAAGACTTTTGTTCATCTTCGGACTATAAATAAAGCAATTTCTCAGATTTGTATTATTGTTGTCCAGTTATCAAAAGGAAATCAACATTTTCAAGCTTCAAAAAGTTCATAAAGACATTGTGAAAGTAATCCATATCAATAGAGCGCTTAATTCTTATAAACTTACTCCCCTATAAACATTCACCAGTGCACCATACTTGTTTGACGAAGCAGCACAAACCTCTTTGGATCCTACATGTTTCAGCTTTAGTAATGAATATTATAAATATTGTTTTTGAAAATACAACTTAACATTGATAGTTTGCATGAAACCTATAATGTTGACAGAAAAAAATATAGTGTGCACTGTGCATACATTTAAATGCCCCTTTTATATATAGTTTCATCACATTGCATATTCAGTGATTTAACAACCTGAGGATTTATCTTGCATACATTCATTCCGTGATTAGTAAAGGTTATTTACGTTTTCGGTAAGCCAGACCTGTGGTGCGATGTAATCTTACTAAAGCACAGCAGCCTGAAAGCGAGAGCTCAGCGCTGGTAAAGAGAGAGAAGAAGAGCAGACGGAGAGTATATGTGTCCTGCAGCCATCTGCTGGGAACAGCATTCAACTGCAGTCAGTCGTTCACACATGAAACCGGACTAGGATTTTATCGGCCATTCGTATTTTATATCCTCATCAACCATGGACGTTTTACATATTTCATTTTACATATCCCCCTTGTGCAGGTCAATGTTAGTGTTTGTACATTACAGGATTTGTTTTATGTCTGATGCCAATGTCTTAATGAACAGGTTGGCCAATGTCTGAAAGAAGTCTGATATAAATAATATCAGACTGTTTAAAGATAGAAAATAACACAAGCATAACAAATTGGTGCAAATAATTGTAATATGTATTTACTAAAATGTAAAAATTTGGTACATTACATATAATTAAAATGCAAATCATAAAAAAAAAATTGAATTTCTCAAATAAATACGAGGCAACATAAAAATATGACATAACACTGCAGGAAACAGGATAGTGAGAAGTTGCTCAATACTTGTATTGAAACAACCAAACTCTTATGTCCACATCCAAATCACACAGCTTGGATCATTCGCACAGATTACGTGCACAAGAGTACGTTTTTTTTTTTTTTTTTTACAGCATACAACTGGTCTTAAACTGGATTTGTCAGAGGTTGGAACTAAATGTTTAAAGGATATCCAAAGATTTGTTAAAATAATATGAATGCCAGCAGTATCTTAAAATACTGTTTTGGCGCTTGCCTTTATTGTTAGACACTAGACAGAACTGTTAAACAACGATGTTGAACTAATGAAGACTGAGGACGAGCACTCATGAGTTTAATGAGTTCAGAACCATGCACTCTGCTATGTTTTATCTTGTGTTTGTTCCCCTCTCAGGTGATCTGGAGTCCTATAAGAAGCAGTCGTTTGTGCTGAAGGAGGGAGTGGAGTACAGGATAAAGATCAGCTTCAAGGTTAGAGGACCACAACTGGAAACATTTAGACGCAGTAATTGCTAGGAATGGATGGTTTCACACAACTTTTGTCATTGCATGAGAATTTTACAGACACTTAACTGTATAAGTTATTTCTACTAGAAATACAGTGGTAGTTTATATTTCATTACCATGGATTAGTCTATGTTAGTGGATAATCCAGTAAAGGAAAGGTACCTTCACTTCCACATTTGTTGAGTATATCCTCTTATTTGAAGCTTGACCTCTTTACACCACGTTTCTTCCAGTCACGTGTTAAGCAGTAGCTGTGTGAATATATCTGCTGTGCTATAAATGATCACACATTGGATATTTGCCCTGCATATGCAAACATGTTGCTTGAATCTGTACCTGTTTTATCAGTTACATCATGTGGCGTCACATCTGACTGGTCTTGTATATTTACATCTGTTTACAGGTAAACAGAGACATCGTCTCGGGTTGAAGTATGTACAGCAGACCTACAGGAAAGGGGTGAAGAGTAAGTGTTCTTTAAAAATCACTATACAACATTCACATTACACAGTACTTTTCATCCCAAAATCAAAGGAAAAGAGAAGGATGTGTTGCTTACTTGCTTTCCAGGATTTGTAAGCCCAGTTGTTCTTATTACTTCAATTTTGGGGTGAAATTAGTTATATGACCGTGGCAGTCCTATATGATATTCTTGGCAGGTTTATGCATTATATTGGTTTGTTTAGATGAATCAACGCTTTTTTAGAGCTGCTTCTATCCTTGTTGAATGCCGTTATGCAAATCCTGTGCTGTGTCTGGTGGGATTTTGATTTAAGAAGAAAAGCCTCTAGTTCTTTGAGAGACAGGCCATGCAATCTATCTTCAACATGTTTAGATTGTGTGTATTAAGCACAAATGAACATGAAGTAGGATTGGGCATTAAAACAGTATTTCTCAATAATGGTATTTGCGGTTAAATAGTTTAAAAGGCTAATACTAATATTGCATTTTAATGAAAGAAATCAAATCTAGTAAAAATCTTTAAAATAACGTTTTCAGTTTATCACTAACTGAAGATGATCAAATAGTATACTTTTCCATTTATATGCAGCAATATAACAAGTAGGCTGTCAAAATAGCTGAAAAACTAAATTCGAATTTTGTATATAATATTATCAAAATTCAAATTATGTTCGTGATCTCCTTTATTGCACACACAACATTTGAATTCAATGTTTTTGCAGTTGATTTCTTTTTTTGACAGCCCTAATAACAATACTCTCCAATATAGAATATTGGCTTTGTTTTTTTACATTATTACATTGATTAGTGGTGTGTGACATTGACAAAACAATTATATCTCCACCCCACCCCCATGACAAATACACAATATTTTACTAGGTCATTGAATCAATGACTCAACCGATTCTTTCCCAATCCTGGATTCATGTAGTAATGAAGCATTGCTGTGTTGCTCAGAGACATGGAATGGTTCTGCCATGACTGCGTGGAACATTTATTTCCATTGTCAAATTAAGTAACAACCAATATGGTCTAAAATGTAATGTACAGTTTTATTTAGAATTCATGGATTATCGGCCTGGCGATTATTCCGATATTAAGCATTTTACCGATTATCGATATCGGCCATTTTCAAAAATATTTGCCGATAATTTTTTTATAATTTTTTTATTTATATATATATTTTTTATAATGCAAACAAACATACTATTTACAGGTGACATTATTTATTGGTGACTAAATAATACACATGAAATTATTTAATGTTTAAATGCACTATTTGGCTCGATGCAGCCTGTCTGAGCTCAACACTCTGTGAGGTGAGGCGATCTCTCAATCTCTGAGAGCAAGCTCCGCCCACCGCTCATCTGATATGTAGAGAGTCACGAGTCCGACCAATCAAGCGGAAAACTGAAGGCAGTCTTTAAAAAGCACATGCTAACTGGAGCTGCCTCAGTGATCACGCATCAGTTGTCTCTCAAAGGTAAAGCAGAAGCAGGATGTTGCTGAAGTTGCAAAACACCTCAATATAACCCATGATGTTCATGCGAAAAAATGCGGGAGGAATGCGGAATGCAGTCATATAATGGAATTTACCGTATAACTTGGCGGAATGTCACGAATGTGTCGAAGTTTGGATGAATTAATCAAAAGTAGGTCAGTACACTTAAATTGACTCCGCTATGGACTAGTATCTATAAATATTAAGCCGTATAAAAACACTTTAAATATGAATCCTGCATGTTCTGCATCTCTGTTAATGAATGACACAGGCGTGCGGTTTAGTTTACTGCACACATACATGAAGGCGTGTGAAGCTCGCGGTGACTTCAGCATAAATGAGGACATAAATACCGAACAACATCCCCAGAACTGCTCGAGAGTCACTTGATGAGCATTTGACCGTTTCATTTGAGTAAAGCGATCGTCAAATCATATATACATAGGCTACAGAAACTTAAAAGGTCCTCATGGCAACCTGTCAAAATATAAGTTCGGTTTAGCCGAATATATTACTATATACTTAATACAACTACAACAATTATTACAACTTTTGTTGAGAATAATAATAACTTATTTCTTCCATGTTTTAATTTTAATAGTAAACTCATTTGTTTGCCAAAAATAAAGTCTAACTCTCATTTGATTAAAAGATAAATTAAATTAATGTTTTATGCCTTCATTTGCACTGTACTGAAATTAAAACCATTGTTATTAACAGTTTTCAGAATTAACATTTAAAGAACGCAGAGCTCTTGTTATCATTAATTTTGGCATTAATTTTCATTTTACACCAGACACAACTGTCATACTTTATAATGTCAGCTTCCACAAAGAACCATTCCAGTTTTATTGTAGATGATGCATATCGCACACCCTTAAATTGGGTTGTCTGTGAACATGTCGGAGTAATGAAAACAAGTTATGATTGTGTAGATTTTGTAAATTGCCCAGACATATTCGCAAATTGTGTACTCCGATTCGTTTAATCCGCTTCACCTGTTTCTTGTGTTCAGTTGACAAGTCTGACTACATGGTGGGCAGCTACGGGCCGCGACCGAGTGAATACGAGTTCCTGACGCCCTTAGAGGAGGCACCCAAAGGCCTGCTGGCCCGCGGCACTTACAACATTAAATCCAAGTTCACCGACGACGACAAGCATGACCACCTGTCCTGGGAATGGAACCTCAACATCAAGAAGGAATGGAAAGATTGAGCTGTTTCCAAGCCCCAATTTTCCCTCTTGCCATCGTCCTATTTCTTCCTTCCCTTTCTTCCTCTCCAACCTCTTCCAGTTGCCTCCATCATCATCATTTTCACCATCATCAAAATCATAATCCTGGATTAAATGCTTAAACGATTTTAAGGAAAAGGATCTTTCTCACTCCGTCCACTTTCTTCCAGTTTTCTTCCATCCATCCCTCCCTCTATATTCCTATCCCTTTCCCTCCCAATGAGTATTGAGGCTTTTCATGAAATATATATATGTGAAAACAAACAAAAACGTGCACAATCCATAGTTTGTGTTTTGGTTTGTTTGTATATAAAAGTAAAAAGAGGGAAAAAAATATTCAAAAAAACCTCATGGATACTTTTGACATGGTTGTTATGAGTAATCTTCACTGCCCCCTGTCTTCCTCTTGTGTCCTAAACCCTTCCCCCGTTTATCCCGCGTCATTCCTTTCTCTGACATTCCTTGTTTTCTTTTTAACCATGATCTGCCTTTATGAGAGAAATGGGAGAGCTCAAAAAGTTTGCTTCTGCCAAGAGGGAACGTGTCCGATGCCTTTGAGATGAGCCTAGGGTTAGAGTAGCATGGATAACTGTAGAAATGTTAGTGTTAATATGGTGGAGGAGGTCTTCACTAGGCTCTCGGTATGAATGCATGTCCAAATATGGTTTTAGCTATGTAGGGTTCACAGGATCTGAACATCCTGTCCACTAGGGGAGCCGTACTAAGAATCAGCCTTGCCCTTCTGTGACGGCATAGTTTTTATTTTAACCGTTTCATCGCCATGTGGCCTTAAAAACGATTCCTGTAGCAAGACATTGAGGAGCTGCCTTTTAGAGTCTAGGTTTAAATCCGATCAGATGTTTTGTCCTTAAGAGGTTAAGGTGTATTACCAACTCTTGCTCCCTCAAGAGACCGGCAGTCACACCTGCTGCCTTGTTCAATTGGCTCGATTCGGGACGGACCAAACTTGTAGGCCGGTAGACGTTGGTGAGCCTTGATGCAGAGCGAACATTTTCCCCACTCCAGTTATCACCTCCCACTTTCCAATGACAACTGGTGCTTCATTTGCAGAATGTGCCCTTTGCTTGTGATTAACATGAGTTGCCAGTTTTTAAAAAGCAGAAAAGGGCTGTTTTCACTAAGAGGTCTCAAGTATTGAACAGCTCAGCTGAAAAATTACCAACACCATAGACTGTGCCTCCAGTATTGACAACTACGAGCTGCTCTTGGCGTGTAAACCTAATGGAAAGAATGTCAGGACTCTAAAGGAGGTGCATTTGTAGTGGGACAAATCTGGAGTGAACTTAAATCTAAACTCTCAGCTGTAGTCCAGGTGTAATCTAACCTCAATGTTCAAACAAGAGAGGATGTGCTCATGCATAATTGTACTGTTTTATACACGCTTGTTTTTTTTTTTCTTGCCGACATTGCCTGCAAAGTAGTAGCTTGTTGTGCTAGTCCAGAATGCTGCTTCTGTCTTCATCTGTTTGTACTTATCTCTATTATAGCTGGAGATTACTGTTCACCTGTGTCAACATTAAAGTGTTCAAAACTGAGTTTCTTTTGTCTTCCATTTACCAACATGAATGCTGTACTATTGTTGTTATCTTCAGGGTGAGGTCTAGGAGATGGTAAGCCTTGTTCTGCAAAACTTTAATATTAGAATTTGGACCCACTGAGCTTAGGACTCATGATAATTGGCATAAGGTCTGGTTAATCTGCGTTCACTCCTTTGAGCAAACCAGACATTCAAAATATGCTCTGTTGACGATGAGCGTGGATGGACGTTTTCAGTGCAAGCATACTAACTAGTGCAGAAATGGGCAACTTTGATTGTGGAGGTTCAGCGACCTGCAGAGTGTAGTCCTGATCCCTGAACGGTTTAAGTAGGGATAGAGTTAAATTCTGCAGGACACGAGCTGCCCATCTCTACACTAGGTAGCATGCTTGCACTGAATGGGTTCATCGGCACTCGTTGTCAATTGAGGGATACTGGACCCCCCAGGACCGGAGTTGCCCATCCTTGACCTATTGGACTGGTTGTCCACGCAGACAAAATTTGGGCTACAAGCAGACAAGGGAAGTATGCTTTATGAGGGATGGGGTTACTCAAAATGGTTGACAACCCCAAAAAATTGGCTGCTGTAGAAACAAATCTGTTGAGACTCTGTGATAGTTTATCTGGTAGTAAAAGTACCAGTTGCTATAAACTGAAAGTGTCTAAAACAACACTCTGGATAACTTCTAAATAAGACCTGATAAACTTTAACTAGTTCATTGTAGAAATCTAGTACTTTGTGTGCACCTTTAGTGGATTTTCCTTGTGTATTCACCCAAACTCCCAGACATTACAAAGCCAATAAGATTAGAACTAGGGTTTTCTGCTTTTACGAGCCAGTTTTGTGTGAAATATGTCATGTGGTCAGTCTGTGGGCAGTACATGAAGACAAGGATTCCTGCAAGTCTTCAAATGTTGCATGTGAGATTTTTCACAGAACAAGGGTTTCCCTCTAGACACAACCCTACAGCAGATCCATCCTTATCACTCCACTCATTCACTCGTTCATCCATGCTCAAGGTAATAAATGCATCAAACAACCTTATAAAGCAAAGCGTGATTTAATATTGAACAAAAGTGGTTACACAATGCTGTGGTTATTCATAACATGTAATACATATGAGAAAGGAAATAATCAATGATAAGCATCATGTCTTCCTGTGCTTGATCAACTTTAGGGTGATTATGGTTACGGTTAAACTGATAGAGTAATATGGTCTACCCTAAAAGGCAAACCCGGCAAAAGCACATTAGACTCAAAATGTCCAGAAAACCACCATTTTTCTCTTGATATGTGGCATCAAAATAATTAATGGATGAGCTGTACTAAATAACATATGTATCGAAACATCTTTATGATCTTTCTGAAAAAAGTAAGACATTACATGAAGGACTAGGGAAAGAAATCAGTGGCACAGATGTTAAGAGCAAAATGGGCTATTTTCCACTTTTCCTCCCTTTGGTGGAGTTCATGTCGCTCTTGGTCCTCTGTAAGCGGGAAAAGATCTCCTTGAAGAGGGCTTTATACTCTGGAGTGTTTTGGCTCAGCCGCTTGTCCACAGCCTCCACTTGCCGGCTGATGCCCTCCAGGGCCTCTGGAGTCGAGGGCGTCTGCGGGGGAGTGGGCGGCTGCTGGGGCTCTGCGGCCCGGCATTCCTTCATGGACGGGTCTCTGGACACAGGCCGGGAGGTCTGCACCCCAGCGTGGCACATACTCTCATCGTGGCGCCGGCACTTCCCGAGCAGCTCCTCGTACTTCTCCAGAAGGGCGTGATACTGCTCATCCACCTCCCGGAGGATGGACATGCCCCTCTTCCGGACGCCGTTGGCGTGAATTGCGTAGCTGCCTTTGCGTCTCCCTGAAGCATCGACCGCAGAGATGGCATCTAGAGCCGTATCACTGCAACTCTTCCGGACAGGAGTCGCTCCATTCGCATCCCCGTTCTGCGTTCCAGCCATGACTGCATCATCTGGCGTGTCCGTTTCAGGGGCACAATTGAGCAGCGTCTGCTCCAGGCCCTCGTCTCCGCTCAGGAGGCAGGCTCGGGACTTGCGGAGCTGCTGCATCTCCTGGAGCTCCGCCTCCAGCTCGTGCACGCGTCGCTGGCAGTTCTCAGCCCCCATGAGGCGCTGCTCCAGCCGTTCAAACTCCTGTAGCACCGCGCCACATTCCCGCTCAGCGGCCTCACGCCGTCCACGTTCGGCTGCCACAGCGGCACGCAAAGATGACACCATCACACGCAGATGTTCGTTCTCTTAGTCACATCGGAGTGTAAAAGATTTCTAAAAAAGAAAAATGTTGGGCAAAATTGGTTGTGTGCATTGGCTATTAATTGTAAGGAAGGAAGATGAACGTGAGCAAGCTAAAAGAAGGTGATCGTAAGCTTGTAGGGGAAAAATTTAATAAGATTAAATGACTGGAGAAGTCCGGCAGGTGTCACCAGAGAGCAGACTCATATTGATTAAAGAGTTAGTTTTAATAAAAAATGAAGGTTAAAAACATGCATGGGTGGACAATTTGCAATGAGATCTGTAAGGTACATTTAAAAATATTTAAATTTCATGCTGACTTTAATCTGCCACGCCTATTCAAACAGAGTGTAATGGGGGTCAAAGCAGGACAGAAAATAACTTTAATTATGTTTTTGATGTAAAAATCATGCTAACATTATAAGTGGACCTCAGAGAACAGTACAACAAAGTTTTTAGGGTTCCCAATTTTTTAAGGCATTTAATTTAGACTGCACCAAATATTTTAGGGCTGGAGCAAAACTTTGTGTTGTCTAAAATTGCCTAAAATAATATTTAATTTCCTGGTTATCCATGACTGGTTATGTGACTGTTGAATTCTGCCCTTGACAGGTTAGATGCCTTATTCAATTTTATGATAAATGTATAATAAACCTTCATTTAATGATGAAAATGTATGATACATTTTATGAAAACCTTATTTGGTGAATTTTATGATAAAAACGAGGCTGTGAGGGACAGACTTAAAGTCTTCACAATGGCAGGTACTCTATGAAGGTCCTTCATTGCATGACATTTTCAAAACCGAGTTTTTCCTATCAGAAAGTTTTTTTTTTTTTAAAGACTATCAAATAAATCTCTGTGTTGTCAAACAGTCCAGTCCATTGAACACGATGTACTTCTATCCCTCACAGCTCCGTTTTTGTTCCTGTCAGAAATTAAATATGGTGCTACCCTGACTAAGGTCTTTTTCATTCTGTTCTTTCTTTCTTGTAAATATGGCTATTTATCCACAGTGAGATATTGTCATTCTTCCCTGTGGACACATTTTTAATGACAACATTACTCCACTGCAGACGTAATAAACCGGGACGTACCTGGGAGCAGTGCAGAGTTCTTTGAGGCAGGGGAACGAGTGCACAGTCTTTCTCTTCTCTCTGTGAACTCTGAGCTCTTCCAAAGTGCGCAATTCCTCCACACGAGCAGTTAGCGTGTCCACCTGCCCCTGCAGCATCTCCATAGTACTAGTCAATCTGTGTGAATAGATCTGCAATCAGCCAGCCACCATAACTCTGGGCCAGTTGCATAAAGAGAGAAAAAAACTTCAAGGCTGTAGTGTTGGACTGTTATGTCACAGCATAAATCAATACTTTTTCCTGAAGGCAAAAAATGGTAAGACCTAGTCAGATAATGAATGATTCCTCCTATAGCAGAGGTTTAGCTCATGAATATTAATTGTTTGAAGCTCCAGGAAGGTTATAATGCCGAGTCATGTTGTGACTAAATTAGCTATTCACATGAGTTCAGTCTTCTGCCAGAGTAAGACTTTGATTTAAGGAGCCTTTGAGGGGTAGAGAGATGAATAGATGAGCTTTGGTATTATTGCAATATTTTTGGTACTGAAGTACCCAGTAGTACTTGAAATCCTCATTGTTTAGTGTGTGTTTCCCATGATGCTCTGATAACATATATTCACCTGTCAATCTCCTGTGAAGGAGAAGCTTTGCTTCCAGCACTAGTTTTGCTCAGCCGGCACTCTTCAGCCTCCACTTGCCGGCTGATTTGCCAAGAGCTCCAACTGGCCTCGTACATCCAACTGTCTGCAGACACTTAGCGTGCTGCTCTGCTCATCTCGCCTGCAACATCTCCATCTGCCTGGTCAAATATCTGGACACAAAGAGAGACATGTATAAGCATAAGCCAGCCATGCAATATATGCAAAATATGCTATACAATTAAGCAGCACTCGTAAATATTAATGAATGCGCTTTTTAAACATTCAATTTTCTAGTTGGGTGCATGCACAGACTTTCAGTGTAGTTGAATGAATCAGTAGCTATGTTTCCATCCAAAGTTACGAGATTAAACTTAAGGGTAAAAGTGGACTATATAAAAGTGGACTATTGCATATAAACCACCAAAGCACCGCGTTTCCATCGAGAGTGAGTTCAAGAGAACAAAATCGTCGCTCATGATTAACTTATGTTAAATATCAAATACAAATTTAATTTGTTGCAGTAGGAAAAGGCACCGTGTAATAATTTTTGTGTACAATAAATTAACTTGAATCGAGCATGCAAAAAGACGATATGCGGTCATTATTTTCGAGCCTGCTGTTGTTTGGCAACAGTTCTGGGAGTTCCAGAAGTACTTTGACGAGGACTTTGCTCAAGACTTTGCTCAAGTATTTTAGAATGACATAACTAGTATTTCAGATGCTGTACAATGAGTCTTCATCCAAGCGGTTGGTTGGTCCAAGTATGCTGTCCCATCGCAAAGTCACATCTTTTTGATGCACACATTAAAGGTTGTAGGGTATGCACCTTCTTCAAAACGCTCGTACCCAGAAACACTGAAACCAGGGCCATGGAGACAGGGCACAGAGTAATAAAACAAACTTTTAGCTCTTTTTAGCCAATCAGCAGTAAGGGGGAGAGGTCTACCATGATGTCTCAGGAGGTGAGAGAGCCTTTAGTGCGTCAGACATGTGAATGCCGACACAGCCGCGAGCCGATGATCTGCCACAGAAAAAGATAGAGATGGCAGATAAAAGACTAAAGAGGAAAACGCTCATGGAACGACTAAGGCAAGAAGTGTAAATATCGAATCAGCTTTCCAGCGCCTGGAGAGAACTCTAGGAGCGAAGGCCCGTCAGGATTGGACGCCGAGGTTGCTTTTGTTTCTTCTCGAGCAGGCTTAGTAACACCGATAGGCTAGCAGCCGACGCTACCAGCGGTTCATTAGCTGCAGGTCTGCTCTGCACACACATGCGCAGACTGGAAGTAACCTGCCCACACTGGATGCGATTTAAGTAACCATTGAAAATGCATGTCTAAATGTGTCACGCTATAAATAAATGGAACGTATGGCAGTTTCCTTGTCGGAGATTTGTGGTGCATGCAGCATCATCACTGTTTATAATGATTATTTCATAGTATTTTGTAGGCCAGAGATCCGGCTGTAGACATGGTGTAAGTTATCATTTTTGCTTATGGTTTCACAGAACTAATCGTTGACTGGGCTATGCTAGGCTAAGTATGTGTATATGTAAGTGTGTGGGCGATTGTCTAAATAGGGACGTAGACCCTTTGGGGTAGGGGCGATTTGTTTTGGTGATTTCAAATATCAACATTGGCTCTAGAAATCGCCACTCTGACTCCCACCTTTTAAAGAATTTATTTGCCAGGTAAAAAGGTTTCATCACCGTGAGTTTTGTGTATGTTTTAATATTGACTGGATAAGAAATGTATCCTACTAAGTTGTATGAGTTAAATCCAAGATTTTTCTTTTCAATGCACATCTCTTTGAACTTTATTCTCGCATCTTGCCATTTCCATTCAGGTGTTTTTTTGTGCGAGCATCCTCCCAAAATGTGCTTTTAAAATTGCGGGATTTGAAAGATAGCTAGTGTGAATCAATCTGTATTAGTAGAATTGATTCAAAATGCTGATATTATTTAAATTTTAAACCTACAATTTTCAGACATGAACTTTATGGAACCACTGAAATTAAATGGAATGTGTCTCTTAACGAGTTTTTTGACAGAAATACTACTATATATATATATATATATATATTAGTGGTGGGGTCGCTATTCTATCGGCGTTAACGTGCTGCGTTAACGCGGAGATTCTTCTTATCGGCGATAAAAAAGCAAAAATATCGCTGCTTAATCTATTCTCAAAGTTGGGTTGGGAGCTGGGTCTATACCATACCACGCAAATCTATGATGACTTTCACCCCTGATATTTTAGCCGGATGTATACCCCAGCCAATTGTACTGTGGGGGCCATTTTTAACGAGTCTTCGAACTGAGGCTCGTGAGTCCGGGTGATGGACACGGACAGATTGTTAACGGCTGGTCTGTGTGGTAATACAATATCAACTCAAGTGACATCCAAACGCCACCTAATAATTCATCAACCTCAAATATGGCTTTTCATCTGAAAGATGCGTATGTAGTAGCAACTTTACACGGCCGCTCAATATGATGTTAACCTAGAGAAATGTGCTTATTGAAGAAAGTTTTTAGTGGGAAGCGCTGGTGTTGCAGGACAGGTCTGCAAGCGGGCGCACTTTACATTTTTGCTCTAAAATCTCCGCTATTTTTGGTCATACAGCGGTGAAGCGCCTAATACATCTTTCAATCTGTAAAGACTCTGCACGCTTATTTGTGTGCACTCAGAATAACAACGAAACGCTATGCCTTTTAAGGCAAAACAGGATGCGCCTAGGTCTCATGATGAACTTGAGAATTCACTCCCGTGTCACCCCCGCTCAACCTGTGTGTATGTTTAACGTTATTGTGAAATTACCACATCAGACGTGACGTTAAGAACATGGATGCAGCTATGAAGCCACAGTTTTATAAAAGTGAAATTTGATTTTAAGAAGTTTCCCAATGAAACTGTAAACAGTTCATCATTTAACTGATGTAGGCTCAGGCCTATGGTTCAAATTCATGTTTAACTGAATAAACAGTTAGTAAAACACAAGTACATCTTATTGAACATAAATATTTTCATCTTTCCACTGACTAATTATAGTAGAACAGCTTCTGCCAAGCAGTTTGTGATGCATTTTGGAAACAGGAGATGAGCCCTGGTCTATCGTCTGACATGCGCCACCTGGCTTGAGAAGTACCTGCTCAAACTTCTTTCAAAGACTTACTTTTAGTCATTATTTGGGTAGCACACACATCTCCTGAATGCCTTCGCAGAATCTGACAATGTTTTCATTTTAATCTAAGATTAATCTAGATTAAAAAAATAATCCTATGCAATCTATGCACCACCCTTTAATATATATATATGAATATATATTTATTTATTTATTTATTTCTAGGTGCTGTCAATGATTAAATCGTGATCCAAAATAAAAGTTTTGGTTTACATAATATATGTATGTGTACATTTATCATGTATATAGAAATACACACACATACAGTAAATATTTTGAAAATATTTATATTCTTATATTTTATATTGAACATATAAACATAATTATTTTCTTAAATATATACATTCATGTGTTTGTATTTCTATAAATAATTATATAAAACTTATTTTGGATGCAATTAATCGCTTGACAGTGTTAGTTTTTTCCTTATATGATGTTTTTCCTTAGTGTTGCAAAGCTAAACAAAACTGGCACCTGTGTTTGAGCCAGTATTATTAAATGGCATTCTTGACAAAAGCTTTGTAACTTTTTGTGAATGTGTTTTTGTGTTCAATATTACATTGAAACTTTCCTTCACCAAGATTAAGACCATAAACCCCTTATATTTAATTTTTTTCAGTGCTTGTATTAAGCCATCAGAATTGGTTTCGTCGAAACATCGAAACAAGGTTATATTAATCCATACAGAATGAGACCAGAATCCAGATAGATGTGAGAAACAGCACTCATTGTTCTCAGAATATCGAAAGCGCCTTGTTCAAAGGATCTGGCACACAGACAGGCGACCAGAATCTCCCACCCGCATGGATGTCAGCTAACGGTCTCATCTACAAACACGCTTCACTGTTGCACTCCTTAGCATCATGCTGATGTAATTGGCTCATCAAGACAAGCGACTGACAGGAAATCAGGAGAAATGATTCTTCACGTAAGACATGGCACACAGATAACAGGTGGCGACGCCACCTCCCACCGCATAAGGACTCAGCTAACGGCCCCATCAGCCAAACACGCCTTATGCACTCCTTGCGGAAAGGCCTGTGATTGTAGACCTTGGCCCCTCGATAGAGTAACAAGCACTGACACGGAAGCAGGAGAAATGATTCTTCACGAAGATACGCAGGTCAAGGTCACGACAGGTTGGAGCGTAATTAAGAATGTAACTGAGAATCATTTATTTCTAAATTTGAATTTAGGTAGCAAACAAGAGTAGAATCAACAACAGGCAGACATTTGAATGAGTTCTATTGCAGATTTGAAAAACATCACACACCCACTCCACTCATGAACACTTGACATTAATTATGGTACACACACTATTTATACACTTATTTATCTAAACACACATACCCTTAGTCTACACTTCAATTGCACATAATATACCTGCACATACAAAACTGTCCATTGTTATATACTTGTACATAAATTTGTATATTGTTATTCCTTATTTACTTGTTCTTTTTAATTCTTCTTTAATTTGATCTGTATTTTTGCTCAGTCACTTGTCATTCTGTTGCACTGAGGTAGCTTCTGTAACAAAAACAAATTACACAAATGTATGTGTAAACATGCCTGGCAATAAAGCTCATTCTGATTCTGAATTCTAATTGTATTGAAGAACGCAGGAATAAAATGGAATATATTTCAATGAACTGCTTTTAATACTAAATTCCATTTATAAATATGAGGGTTATGTCTTTGTAAATTTGTAAAGTTTTTTGATGGCTATAAACCGTTATAACAGTACTGAACTTAGTTTTGAGAAACACGTCTAATAAGTTCATAAATAAGCATAATTATATGACTGTTTTGGATCATGAAATTATGTATTTACAGTCACAAACAGCTCATGATGCTGGCGCTCATGCAGATGTCCTGCTGGTCTGTACCTCGATTTCCTGCACCTGCTCCTCATTGTTGATGTACATCTGCTGCAGCGAGTCCTCCAGCTCCTTATTGCGCTCCAGCAGGGTTTTCCCCAGCTCAGCTGCCAAATGCAGATCTGGGACACAAAAAAACAGTACAATATCAAACAAAACAAATCCTGGTTACCATAGCTACCCATTCATTTCTATGGGGAAATTAAACCGAACCACCACAATTCTGACGGTACCTTTTTGAACTTCAAATACAGAAGCTTATTTAAAAAGATGATAAGCAATGCAACAAAAGAAACATGGAATCATAATGTTAGGTGTTGGTTTTGTTTAGTTTTTTAGAAATGAATACTTTTATTCCTCAAGGATGCATTCAATTGATCACAGTAGTCACTGTGTAAGAGTAAATACATATATAGATCTATATTTCAAATAAATGCTTTTCTTTTAAACAACAAAAAAGCCTGAAAATAAATATTAAGCTGCACAACAGTTTTTTACATTGATAATTATAAGAGTTTCTTGAGTTTCAGTTTCTTGAGCAGTAAATCATTATATTACAGTGATTTCTGAAGGATCATGTCACACTAAGACTGGAGTAATGATGCTGAAAATTTAGCTTTGATCACAGGAATACATTGCATCTTAAGATACATTAAAATAGAAAACAGCTATTTAAACAATTTCACAATATTACTGTTTTCCAACCAACCACATCAACTGCTCAAACTCCCATCTTCTCCTTCTGTCCCCTCACTGAGGCGGAAGTATCCAAACTTCTCCTCTCCAGCCATCCTACAACATGTCCTCTAGACCCTATCCCCTCACACCTTCTCCAAGCAATCTCTCCCACACTCTTACCAGCACTCACACACATCATCAACACATCTCTCCTCACAGGCATCTTACCCACTGCATTCAAGCAGGCTCGAGTAACCCCACTGCTCAAAAAACCTACATTAAACACTTCTCTTATAGAAAAAAACAGACCTGTCTCTCTCCTTCCATTCATAGCCAAAACACATGAGTTGTCTTCAACCAGGTCTCATTGTTTCTTTCACAGAACAACAAACTGGACACTAAACAGTCAGGTTTCAGGAGTGGCCATTCAACTGAGACTGCGCTACTCTCAGTCACTGAAGCCCTGCGAATTGCAAAAGCCGATTCCAAATCATCAGACCTCATTCTGCTGGATCTGTCTGCCGCTTTTGACACTGTCAATCATCAGATCCTCCTGTCCACCCTTTCATCACTGGGATTCCACTTCGCTGGTTTGAATCCTATCTCACTGGTCGGTCTTTCAGGGTGGCCTATGGAGGGGAGGTATCCAAATCACATCAACTGGTCACTGGGGTTCCCCAGGGCTCGGTTCTTGGACCCCTCCTCTTCTCCACATACACTACATCACTGGCTCCCATCATACAAGCACATGGCTTCTCCTACCATTGCTATATTGATGACACACAGCTCTATCTCTCATTTCGACCAGATGATCCAACGGTAGCTGCACGGAACTCAGGCTGCCTGGCGGACATCTCGGCATGGATGAAAGAACACCATCTACAGCTCAACCTGGCAAAGACTGAGCTTTTTGTCTTCCCTGCCACTTCAACATAACACTCCAGCATGACTTCACGATCCAGTTAGGTTCATCAACAATTACCCCATCAGCTTCGGTCAGAAATCTTGGTGTAATCTTCGATGACCAGCTGACCTTCAAAGAGCACATTGCAAAGACTGCTCGATCTTGCAGGTTTGCACTACACAACATCAGAAAGATCAGGCCCTTTCTGACAGAGCATGCTGCACAACTTCTTGTCCAGGCCCTTGTCATTTCTAGACTGGACTACTGCAATGTTCTTCTAGCAGGACTTCCATCAAACACAATCAAACCTTTACAGATGATTCAGAATGCAGCGGCACGACTGGTCTTCAACGAGCCCAAAAGAGCCCATGTTACACCTCTCTTTGTCTCCTTGCACTGGCTACCAGTTGCAGCTCGCATCACGTTCAAGACACTGATGCTTGCATATAGAACAACCACAGGCTCAGCACTCACCTACTTCCACTCACTATTACGAATTTACATCCCTCCAGAAGTCTGAGATCTGCTAATGAGCGGCGCCTGGTGGTACCATCACAGAGAGGCTCAAAATCACTCTCCAGATCATTCTCTTTCACCGTTCCTGGCTGGTGGAATGATCTTCCCACCCCATCCGAATGCTGGATCCCTTGTAAATCTTCAAGCAACAACTGAAAACTCATCTCTTTCAACTCTACTTGACTTCATCATAAACTTAAATTTCATCTTTCTCTTTCTCTCCTTCCCTTGCTAGCATGTATTTATTTGAACAATGCCTGAGACTTGGTGTTATGGGCACTTCTTCTGTTTGCCTCTTCAAGATTAATCGCTTTATGTATTCCCCAATCGTAAGTCGCTTTGCATAAAAGCATCTGAAAAATAATGTAAATGAACTGATGACTGTATACATATGATTTTAAGCTAAATTAATTAATATAGCCTAATAAATTTTCTATAGATTTATATTTATAATAACACCAGAGAAAGATACAGCCAAGAACTGACAAACTCGAAAATGCTTATGCTTCATTTCAGTGGAACAAAATTAAATATTTTTAATGACATTTAATATTATTTTGTGAATGAAATAAGAGTTACTTAGATGCATCTCTTTCATCTTTCCACTGAACTGTGCAGTTTTTCTGCACCTTGTGTTCGTGAACTTTCACAATATAACATGGACTTTTTATATAAGGATTTTGTGTGTAGCGACGTCTTATATGATACTTTAGCAGCTTTATCTCATAAAAGCAGAGTGTGTTTCCCTGCTGTAGCAGGAATTAGTGGCTTCAGTGTGTAGAAACCTGAGAAAGGAGAGAAACGAGGTCAGAGAAAATCCTGCTGTTAATTCATCCTTCAGGAGATGATTTTTATTTGATCCTCCGTGTTTTCTGATGAACATGAGCCAAAAGGGCGTCAGCCAAGATTCGACTGAAGAAATTAAAGACGAAGAGAAAGAGAGCGGCGTCAGCTCCCGGTAAAGTGAAGTGCGTGTAATAAGGTCAATACAGTCAAACAATTCTGCTGGATTTTGGCCTTATGACACTTTTTTAATAAAAAAAAAATGACAATCTGGATTGAAACGCAACATAATGTCTACTTAAATGCGTAAAGACCAGAATCTCTAATGAAGGGCTTACAAATGCACGTATAACGTTGATAAAATTTATTTTAACGTCAAATGTCACTTCACATTTGTGAATTCTCAACACACAATGCTATTTTTTGTCATACTGAGGTTGTTGTCCTTATGATTCGTTTATGGCAGCAGATATGTTTCTGTAAGAAAACGTCTGGCATCCCTTGTTTTTTACGTATCTCCATTGAGCTCAGTGTGATTTGACACTAAACCCCCCACCCCCATCCGGAGACACAAACACAGTTCTCCAGTCCACTCAGATGGCGTTTTAATACCCAGGGAACATGCTAACAGAGACGGTGTCACACACAGGGAGGAAGTGACATCGTGGGAGGTGGTGAAGTATTGAGCACAGAATCATTGACCTCCATTACACTGATATGAATGCAGAGATTTATCATGAGATGAGACGGTGTCAGAAACAAAGCAAACATACTATACCGAGAAAACACAGAGCACCACATGCATAAATCATACAAGAGCGCATAATGCTACAGTGTAACACATTTTCCTCCATGTGTGTGTGGAAACTGATCCCATGAGAGTCTGCTGGAGAGAAACATAGATTATAATGCACAGGACACATATACTATACTAAAAATGATCACAGGTCCCAAACAATATTAATTAGCAAAACTGTTTCCTACATTGTTTATAAATCAGCATATTAGAATGATTTCTGAAGGATCATGTGACACTGAAGACTGAAGTAATGATGCTGAAAATACAGCTTTTCTTCACAGGAATAAATTATATTTGAAAATATATTAAAATAGAAAACTTTAAATTGCAAAAATATTTCAAATAGATACAGCATTGATGAGCATAATAAACTTTTTTTTTTTACTTTTGAAAATTCTCAGGTAACCTAAAATGTACTTTTGGAAATTCTCAGGTAACCTAAAATGTACTTTTGAAAATTCTCAGGTAACCTAAAATGTACATCATTTAGTTCAAATCAAATAAAAATAGCACATTAAAGTTTCACACTTTTTTTGTACAGGTCTGGTATAAACAATGTTTTTGCTCAGGTGACCGAAATGTCTGCTCAATAGAGAAAAGTTTTGCTCAGCAAGAAAAATAATTCTGTTCTGACCTTTTTATTATCGCAATTACGAGTTTACATCTTGCAAATCTGACTTTTTTCCCACAGAATTGCGAGTTTATCACAATTTTGACTTAATTTCTCGCAGTTTATATCATGCAGTTCTGAGAAGAAAAATCAGAATTGCAACATTTGCAATTACCTTTTTATTGTTTAATCAGTGGCAAATGGGCTTCTATAGAGAATGGTTCAAACTGTCATTAAACCAAGTTGGTTCAAAAATACAGGACTTTTGTTAATGATGTCATGTTGTGATCAAATTTGTTCGATTATTTTTCTTTATTTCCAGTTGAATTCCCTGTTTTGTCCAACATAGGCTCATTGGAAATATGTGCCTCTAAATACATTTCTGCAAAACTGAAAATAAAACATACCTATACATGCGAATCGCTGCAGTTTCCAGATGAAATAAACACTAGAGGGAATAAACTCCAACAACTTACTTTTCACACAAAGTAAGATTTGCCAGTTTCGATTAATAAAGCCCAATTTTCACACAATTAGGAGGAAAATCATGTTATGAATTCAAAATTTGAACATGCTGCACCATTTGAAAACTGATACTTTTGAACGTTAGCGTCACATATCCAGATTCATGTATGGGTTTTTATGTTCAGTAGGTTTGTTCGGTAGCTCAAACTTGAATCCATTGTTATACCAGTTCTGCATTTGTTAACACTATCGGGTAGGTTTAGAGTTGGGTTGTAGGGGATTTTTCCAACACAAAAGAGCATTAACTTACAAATTAAGCTCAGATGAGCTTTATTTGTCACATACACAATTATACAGAATATAATGAGGAGTGAAATGTTCTCTGCATTTAACCCATCCAAGTGGAGCAGAGGGCAGCCGACATTGCGCGCCGGGAGCAGTTGGTTCGGTGTCTTGCTCAAGGGTCTCACCTCAGTCGTTACCTGCCGGAACCGAGATTCGAACCCACAACCTTGGGTTACCTCGGGTTTCAGTCCAACTCCATTAGGCCACGACTGCCCCTAACTTACTGGATATTTGAATAATGAACTATCCCAATACATACCTGAATCAACGTAACACAAACACAGCAATACGCTTATATCAACATAACAAAAACATGCCAGGGTCACGTATTGAACCCACGTGCTTTAGCACCACTCACTGGACGTTTCACTTTGAAAATTCCAAAACATAAAGTAAGGTACATAATAACGGTGTTGCATAAATGTGTTTAGACTAGAGGCACATAGTTCTAATGAGCCTGGGTTGGTTATATCATACTCCAGGATGCTACAGCACATTCACACACGTGCACTCTTTAACAATGGTGTTTTCATTCTCTTGATAAACTAATATACGAATGAATGCACCCAAGAGCATGATCGGTTTCTCATTAACTAACTATTCTTCTAACCACAGGTCAAGAACTATAGTTCCAACCACACAGGTTAACAAATTTCTTTGGAAATATGTTTTTTGAGAAACACCAAATCATTAAACTATGTTGCCATCTATAGAACTTTTGACCATAGTTAGCAAAAAAACTTTTGGGAAACAATCCCCAGAGTGACATATTGGCCAGTTTTGTGATTTTCAACATGTACGCCAATAAAAGTGTCAATTAACGTAAGTGGTCATCCTGAATTTGCCAACAGCGATTTTTGTGATTTTAACTAAATATAAGTTAATTCAGCAATGTTGTGCATATCTTTGTAACTGCCACTCTGCTCTCTAGATATCAGCCATCAGTTAATACAAAAAAAAACTTTATGGGTTAATCATTATTTTATATCGGGGACAAAATAAAATGAATGAAAATTGAGGCAATGATATCTTGAAATAGAACATTTTCATAATAAAAAAAATACAGATAGCAATGGTTATGATTAATGTGCATCCTTACTCTATTATTGACTCATTACTATTGGTCTCACGTCAGAGCTTCTCATCATCACTCATAATAACAGCACAATCTGATATTCAGTACAGTGAGGGACAATTTTAGTAACAGCCGCGAAACAAGGTCAGCTGTGATCTCTGAGGACCCACATCCCAATTAAGGATTTTTTCTTAATTAACTTTCCCAATGAGGACGTCCTCTTCTAAAGAGTATTGTAAAGCCAACATGCACGTTACCAGGCACACAAGCTCGGCATGCCTCACTCGCCTGCGGCTGGAGGACATATATAGGCCTCGTGTGCACTCAACATTTCTGCACGTGTGGTTTCATATCAACACAAGACAGCAAACCCAAAACAAGAGCAGAGCCATTCACAATTACTGCTCAAGCAGCATCGTTACATCCTCTACCTGCATGAAATGCCATAATGATAACGTGTTCTAGGTGGTCCCTTTAAAAAATGTAAAACGCAAACAAGTGTGCGTTCTTATAGGTCTCTATGATTCACGCAGTGTGGAAAACATGGACAAAACTACGGAACCCAGTTATTAAAATGCCATTTACTATTTAACACAGAATTTCATGTGATATGAGCTAACCGATCGTTAGATTTAATCACCATTGGTAGCGTGATTTATTGTAATGTTTTTTTCCTCAGTTGGTCAGAACAAACGTGGCAGACTTGTTACTTGTTCAGATGTCAATATACGGTGAAAATTCTAATTTGGGTCATTTATTCAAAGTCGTAGGCGAGAACCTGTGATTGTGAAGTGCAGGATTCACACCGGTCTGGTGACTGACAGCTACACACACTCCTCAAAACATTAGATTCATCCGCACTGGAGCCATGCTCAGGGTTGTGATAATTCTGCAAGTAACTGCAATTCCAGGTTTTCAAACGGAGATGGCGACAAAGAGGCAAAACTTACGGACTGCAGCTTTAAGGTTTTTATGAATGCAATTAAATCATTCAAATGGAATTCAGAATAAAACAAATGAAAAACAAAGATTTTAGGACAAATAAGATTAACATATTTCATGAAACCATCGGGTAAACATCATGAGACTGACTGCTTATAGTAACAACACACCTTCCTCCTCAACCAGCCAAATGATTTGAGGTCACCATCATACGTATCTACAGCACACGTGTGCAGGATGAGTTACGAGCCAAAGTGTTATAATGGTTATGGCTAGAGGTTTGTTTAAATCCCTTGTGTAGGAGCAATACAGCTCTTGCCTTAGCAAACACCGCTTATCACACATAACTATGTGTTATGTAACCAAATGTAATAATAGACTAAAAACATGGCATGATAAAATGAAAATGTTCCGAGACAAAACTTATATTGTACAAGATGTGTCATCTGCCATAAATGCTGTTATCTCAATCGTGCTCTTTGCATCTGAAGTGTCTCTTGGCCAAGTATGTCCTCTTTCACCTTTATTCTGACCATCTGTACCATCCCTTCAAAAGAGACAGTGGTGTCTGGAGTCCTAATCAGATCATCCAGCTTTAATTTCCCTCAGTCATACTGAATCCTACCCACCGTATGATCTCTCTCTTTCCTCCACGGCTGCGGCAGAATGAATCCACATTAAAGCCAAGTGCTGTTGGGTCAGCAGGCTAAATCACTCTTTAGGGTGAAGTGATAGAAAACTGCGGTCATACTCTCCGCCCCTAGGCTGAACACCGCCAATCCACTGCAAAACTAGAGTGTCATTGTGATATTTATCAAAACGCCTCAAACTGAGCAATGGTGATATTTCACTTTGCACTTTCTGAAACAGCATTTCCTCTCGTGATGGATTGCTTTGGCCATCGAGAGCGTCTGAAACCGATCAATATGGAGTCTCTGCAAGAGGTTGTGTGTTAGGCCTCCATTAGACCATTAGCACAAGTGCATGAATATTACTTCGCTAATTTTATTGTGGAAAAAATATGCCTCTAACCACGGTTGTTAGAGGCCTTCCTGTAGCTGGCGACGCATTTAAGCGTTAAGTGTTTAAGCAAACAAAGCATATAACAATAATGTGCATCTGCTGAGCCAATGCAGTTGATAAGATGATATCAATAACATACTAAAATAAGTACAGAGAAATTAAGCATTATTAGAAGATAAAATTGGATTAAGCAGTAAGTCACAGAATTGTTATAATTATTTTTTTTAATCATAAAAAAGCTAAGAAATTTAAAAAGCAATACATCTAATTTTTATTTAGTTTAACTTGATGTACTACTTAACTAAAATTAAAGCTAAAGTAAAATAAAATAATAATAATAATAGTTATATATCTTATATCTAAATAAATTTAACATATAGGCTAAACATAAAAATGTTCATAAATATATACATGCATGTGTGTGTATTTATATATAAATAATAAAATATACAAAGTATACACACATATATTATGTAAAAAATAAAATGTTTATTTTGGATGTGATTAATCGTTTGACAGCACTTATAAAAACTCATTTAAAATATTAAACTGTAATAGTATGATTAAATGACTAAATGTAAATGTAGTATAAATATAACACTGGTTAAGGTTGTGCAATGAATCGGATTAGCATGCATTATCTCGACAGTAGCCGGTTTCATGATTAGTAGTTCTCATCACCTGTTTTAAGATGGGCGGCAGTTAATACACAGAGCTGTAGTTCACCGACAAGCTAGGACATATCGCGCTTGTAAGCGCGACAGACAATCGCCTTTGATTATGAACGCAATATTGCGTAGCTTGTCAGTGAACTACGGGTCTGTGTATTAACTGCTGCTCCATCTGAAAACAGGTGATGGAGATTTAGTGTCAATCATGAAACTGGCTTTACTGTCGAGATGCGCATGCTAATCGAATTCGATTAATTGCACAGCCCTAGTGGTAAGCTTTGAATATGCTGATTTTACTACAGATAAGCATAGTTCTTAGACAATGTCAAGACACATTGATTTATATCACAGGTGTGTTTTATACCAGCAGGGCACATTTAGAGTCATACATCTTTGCTTGAATCTAATCTGGAATATGTCGAAGTCAAAGATCGCTGTTATTTCATTACATCCAGAGAGGAATAACTAGACGCGTTCCCTGCTCTAGATCCCTGCTCCAGATTCCCTTTCCACCAAATTCCTCAAATACTCAGAATTGTCCATTTGCCTTCCTTTCCAATCCCACTGACTGCACGACCACAGGACAGCTCTCTCAGATTCAACATACAGTTACTGAATCATCACTTCTAGAGTACAGCACAACAGCGTGTCCTGAAAATCACAGAGATCGGGCACGGGCTGTTCTGTGGATCAGCACTTTAAGGTGATTCAATCCTGAGGGCTCTCATTCAAACACAACATGATTGAAGTAATTGGACTTGGAGTATGATCGGACTACTGGAAAATAATCCAGTCTGAAATATGAAACAGCGGATGCATTTTATGATCCAGAAATCAAATGGCTCCCATTTGACCAACGAGTTCACAGCTGTTCCTAATGACTAGACAAGGGACTTCAAAAATAAATGCAAAAACAACTATTTTATAAAAGCTGATGAAATATTTGAGCTGGATAAATCGATCACTAAATAACACTCAGAAATGTAGAACAATGCACCATACGTTATCCAAAGCCCAAATGTGACCCTGGACCACAAAACCAGTCATAATACATGGGTCAAAATTATCCATTTTTCTTTTATGCCAAAAATCATTAGGATATTAAGTAAAGATCATTTTCCATTAAGATATTTAGTGAATGTCCTACCATAAATATCTCAAAACTTAATTTTTGATTAGCAATTTGCATTGCTAAGAACTTAATTTGGGCAACTTTAAAGGAGATTTTCTCATTATTTTGATTTTTTGGCACCCTCAGATTCCAGATTTTCAAATACTTGTATATCAGCCAAATACCGTCCTATCATAACACACCATACATCAATGGAACGCTTATTTATTCATCTCAATTTGATAAAATTGACTATTATGACTGGTTTTGTGGTCCAGGGTCCCAAATATCCTGCATCTCTACTGTGAAACCCAGATGAGGAGATTAAACCAGACTGAGCTAATGTTGAGCATCTGGACTGACACAGATCCAGGGGAAGACGTCATCCATTCACTGTCATATCACAGATGCATCTTTAACCCTCAACCTCATCCCTTATTTCTGACTGTACATGGCCAAGACAAATCCCTCTGTGGAGACAGCGGAAAGCATTGTTTCTACACACAATGAACACTTTCTTTGTGCGCGGTTTGTCATTCGACCACACACACACACACCAGCACCAGGCTTTGTTGTCAAACTGATGCGGTTAGTGGTGTCTTTCTCTCACCTTGCTCCAGGTCTCGCTGGTCGTACCATGGCTCATCTTCTTCCGTGACAAACTCGTCCATCCCGCCGGCTCGGAGCATCAGTGTGTCGCGGTGAACGCCGGAAGCTCAAAGATGCGCCGATCTATCAAAGAGATACAAATAACACATGATGAGGCTGCAACATCTCACTTTTCCAGGCGCTTATGCCGCACACTTACAATTGCGGAAAAACAGACTTAAAAAAAAAGATGAAGTGCGAAAAGCAGCGTTAAAACACACTTTTTATCCACCTATTTGTAAATCAATGTCCGCTGGAGCAGCATCGACGCAGCGGCAAGGAAACAATGACAGCGCGCTTGACTTACTGCAAATACACGCTCCGTTAGCGGGAAAGGTTTCCGGCATGCCAGGAGAAATTTCCTATGACATACAAAAATATATATCACGGTGTTGCCATTTATTTCTGTCACACGCAACCCCTCCCACAGCCGTGCTAAGCGATGATATCGCTCCTCATCCCAGTTCCCAACAACATCCCGTTGGTTTCGCCCGACAGATACATCCTACTATTGGGAAGGCAGGTCTATTAATATTCATGAGTGAACCTTTCGCTATTGGACGGTTACAGAGCCACGTCAACAGATTATTTTATTAGTCACAAAACACGCGTTCGCCATTGGTGGAGCTTTCAAGCCACGCCTCTGCGACGTAATTAATATTCAATAGTTAAATCATAGCTGAGAGAGTCGAAGTCCGTCGAAAATAGCTTAGTTATGTTTTACCTCGAAATTAAGAGTGGGAAATAAGGATACTATATCTTATTTATTTAAATGTATTGTATGTACTTCTTTTGATTTGAAAATTAAATACCAGTCTATTTTTGACATCCAAGTAAAATTGACCATAAGACCCAACTTTTATAGACACAAGCACAGATCTTCATCTTCTATTAAGTACGCACGAGCAAAAACTCTAATCACTGAGGAATGAACTGACACGTCGCCCAAGCTTATTAATATTCATGACTCGATTGACCACGCCGAGCCTTCGTCATAGTGTGAATGGTAATTTCTCCCGCCAGCGCTGCTGCTCTTCTACTGAGAGAAACTGTCAAACACAATCATCTGTTTGTCCGGGAATCTGAGGCTGATTTTACTCTGAAGGGGCATGATTAGGGTGACTGGAGCGTTAAACTCGTTTATAACTCGTTTATTTCGAGCAGGTTTCCCGCAGCGGAGAAGACAATGGCACGTTGAAGGTGTAATTTTAGAAGTGCCTAATTATAGCACAAAACCAGATTTAATGAAATGAGACTTCGGTATTTCTTATTAGGCGCAACGGGGAAAGAAAAAAAAACAAGACACATGAAAAATAAGATACGCTGGTAACCAATAATGTAGCATAAATATCTGAGAAATGAAACAAAAACAGTAACGTTACGGTTCCCAGAGGTGTGAAGAGTACCTGAAAACCACACTTGAGTAAAAGTATCACCAATTCCACAATAACTTGAGTAAAATCTGAGTATCTGATTTTAACTGTACTTATTTACTTATACTAAATGCAGGCTCAAAGATGCACTAGTTAAAGAGACATGCCAGTCAAAATCTGTAACGATGTGGAGAAGCTGAAAACAATGAGAGGCAGAGGCAAGGTTCTGTTTGCAGGCATTTCATGGAAAAACTAGAACAAACAATAAACCAAAAACTAAAGAGAACAAAGAAGAGAATGACGGGCAAACAGACAAACATTACATACAACAACTCATAAATAACTAAAGAAACACTAGGGCTTAGAAATGAGTACACGAGGCACAGTACAGGAGGCTAACAAGCTGAACAAGATAAAATACAAACTGACTACAAACACCATAGTGACATAACAGTCCAAGACAAGGCACAGAAAACGCAACTAAAACAACAAAGAGCTAATTTGTGAGGAGATATCTGAAACCAAAATAAAACTGAACACCTGAAAATTGCACAAAAATAATAAAATACTAATAACCTTCAAAAAGGTCTCTGCAGTGTAAAGGATACATAAAATAATGTTAAGTAAAAATAAAAAGACAGTTTTCTTGGACTGGATGTGCTGTTTTGGCCTCATTTCCAGCTGCAGTCATGTCTTCATCTCATACAGGTGCATCTCAATAAATCAGAATGTCGTGGAAAAGTTCATTTATTTCAGTAATTCAACTCAAATTGTGAAACTCGTGTATTAAATAAATTCAATGCACACAGACTGAAGTAGTTTAAGTCTTTGGTTATTTTAATTGAGATGATTTTGGCTCACATTTAACAAAAACCCACCAATTCACTATCATATAATTTACTTTACAATTTTTTAAGGCAAGTCGTTGCATTCAATTTATTTTAACTACATTTAAATAAACAAATGTAGGTGACTAATATATATTTTTTTAATTAAATGTAGCTACAAAAATAGTTTGCCACCATTTACCTAAAAAAAAAATATAGTATCATTTTTTTTCAGTGTTGTGAAAATGGTCCATTATATCAAATTGCAATGCCGATGTGCACCTCTTGCACACATAAAATATGTTTTAAGTAGATTACAATAGTTTGCTTTCCAAACGACACACGGTGGCCTTTACCGTCTAGTGTATGAATGTTATAAGGTTATTTTGTCATCCAACATTGATTGATTGGAGCCCCTCCCCCACCACGAAGCAATTAAAACGGCAACATTTCCACACTTCACTTTTTCAGCAAATTTAGCGCATTAATCTTACAAATTAGACATAGAATGGTACAAAGTATGCAAACTGGGACATGTTTGTTGTGATTCATCTGGGAGTTGGCTGGTTTGGTTCGTGGCCTAAACATGTAGACATCTTTTGTGATCCATGTGAAGAAAATGAATGCGGATAATATTTAGGCAAACAAGGCTTCTGGAAAAACCAGACAAGCATAGACAAGCAACTTACCAATTATACCCCATAAATGATTCAGCATGAATTCTTCCAGTTGTGCACATTTGCCTTTTAATGTAGTTTTCATTACAGTGAGTGCTTTATAAGCAACTAATGCTACATAACAGCTATTGTGGTCTTCAAAAATAAAACCACATTTATCAGCAGTTCATATTAATGTGCAATGCACACCATACACCTGAGATATAGCAGCATGCTGCTAAACACACGGCATCTCTGGCAATAAAGGGATCGTGGAGCTCCAGAGGTGTGGATGAAGGGACATAATGATGAAGATGGCTATCTGTCCTGGACTTTCAAGTGTGTCCAGTCTGTCTCGCTCTCGCAGCGCTGAATCCCGCTGAAGAAGCCCTTGATGAGGTTCTTAGCCTCCGTCTTCACTGTGGAGGAAAACCAGCAATCTTAACATGCTAAATCAGCACTTGAAAAATGTTGTTGGACATAAGGATAAGGATAGTCTCACCTTGGCCTCGATTTGTAGTTTTTCCCTCCGTGAGAAGATGGGAGAGGAAACGGGCAAAGGATTTGAACAAATCCTGGGGGGATATGATTAAAAATTAAACTCGGTCTAATAATAGTCTACCATCCCACGGACTCATATTTTACATTGACACTGTACCAAACGTGTTTATCGTACAAAAGTAAATAAGAATCAAATATTGCAATGTATTAATGTTAACTAGTGCTGTCAAAC
The DNA here is from genome assembly GCA_027564155.1 of Gymnocypris eckloni scoliostomus. NCBI lineage: Eukaryota > Metazoa > Chordata > Actinopteri > Cypriniformes > Cyprinidae > Gymnocypris > Gymnocypris eckloni. The sequence goes on along the minus strand of CM050415.1, from coordinate 27,343,949 downwards.
GATTAATCGTGATTAATCGAATCCAAAATAAGTATTTGTTCACATAATATATGCATGTGCACTGTGTATATTTACTATGTATATATATATATATAAATACACAACCATGCATGCATATAATAAATATTTTACGTTTATATATTAAATATAGAAATTATATGAATATAAATATATAAATGCAAATATTTTCAAAATATATACTGTATGTGTGTATTTATATATACACAGTACACACAGATATATTTTTTTAAATAAAAACTTTTATTTAGGATGCGATTAATCGTTTGACAGCACTAAATATAATATAAAAAATATATATATATATCTGTGCAAGAAATAAATCGCTGCACAAAAACAAACTACCATTCAGAAGTTTAAAATGTTTGGGGTTTGTGAGGGATATTTCTTTCTTGAAAGAAATCAATATTTTGTATTCAGCAAGGACACAATAAATTGATAAAAAACAGTTTTACATTATAACAAATGATTTCGATTTCAAATAAATGCTGTTCTTTTGACATTTCAATAAATCAATGAGGATAAAATGCATCACAGTTTCTACAAAAGTACGAAGCAGCACAACTGTTTTCAACTGATAATAATCAGAAATATTTCTTGAGCATCAAATAAGCATATTATGATGATTTATGGAGGGTCATGTGACACTGAAGACTGGAGTAATGAAGCTGAAAATACAGCTTTAACTCAAAGGAATAAATTACATTTTAAATTGTATTCAAACAGAAATAATTCCTTTTAAATCGTAATAATATTTCACAATATTACTGTTTTTACTGTATTTTTTATCAAATTGATTGTCAAAAATATTAAAAGTTCCTACCAACCCCAAGCTTTTGAACATTAGTGTATAGTTACATGTTATACTATTATAATTTTATAAGTTAGCATTATTATTTGTTTTAAATTTGTTGTTAGCATCGTGATTCAGAGCAGACGTGCGACCCAACAGTTGAGAAAAATCACCTTCGTTGCAAATTTGCCCTTTTTGTAGAAGGGATCCAGGCATCGCACCACGATATCAGCAGCTTCCTTGAGTGTCACAGGCTTTTTAGAGATCTCCGCCGCGTCTCCATTCACCGTGTCAAACTGTGTCTCCTGCACCGACGGGTCAAAGGTCACTCTCTTAGTGTCCTTCATCACGCGGCTGCGCTTCGCAGGAGGAGACGGTGACCCGTCGTCATGTGACTGTGGAAAAGAAATAGATCAAAAAACATACTGATAAAAACCACTAACATGACAAACAGCTCCTAAAAAGTGTTAAAGGGGTCATATCATACTTTCTTTTAGAATAATTAAATGTTTCCCTGAGGTCCCTTTACAATGTTTCTCATGATATGACCCCTTTGATGAAGAGTAATTGAGGTGTTACTTGTTTTGGTGATTTTGGTTGGGCATCAGATTCGGGATTCTCTCTGTTTGGACAAAGAAACAACAGTTCAGAACACAGTGGAAACATTCAAGTCATGTTAAATAAATATCAAACTGCTCTCAGAGCGCGTCTTCCTCCATCATACCCCTGAACCGCTTGATCTGCTGTGATCTCAGAGTTCATGGGCGTCCCGTCTCGGTTGGGCGTCTCTTCTGCAGATGGACTCTGAGCAGCAGTGACATTCTCTGAGACGCGTTCTGTATCTGTAGACGTGCTAGTCTTTCTTATGAAGTCAGTGTGATTTGGTAAAGACGAGTGATTCTGAGATTCTTCTTCCTCAGGTTCTGATATAACTCCTCCTGCTTTCATCTGAGTGTTGTCCACCTGCTTTTTTCCGAAATACTGTGATATACAGCGCATGTCTTTGGCCGCTTCTGCTAATTTCTGCTGTTTCTTAGTGAGTCTTTTACTGGGGCTGCTCAGGGAGGAAGTCATGCTGGTTTTGGCTTTGATGGGAGACGAGTCGGCAGGAGTTGTTTCACTGCTTTTCATCTTCAGTGTTTTTCCTGTTCCCACCTCCTCTTCCTCACAGATGGGGTCTCCAGGCGTTTTGTCCGTGGCAAGCGTCTCCTTCTGAGAGTTCTTCAGAAGATCTCCAGCTGTCTGAAACAGGCTGGACGAGCCACGAAATCCCGCTCCGACACGCTTCCTCTTCAGCTATAATGTGATGAAAAAGATGACGACTATTTATCAGTTTTCTGCTTTCACTGTGGATAGAACGACATTAAACTTTCATTTCTATAATTACGTTTTGTTGTCCAACTGAATCCCAGTGACCAACACAAGTCCAGCAATATATTATTTCAAGTGCTGTCAAATGTGCAAAATTAGTGCCGTCAAATGATTAATCGCAATTAATAACATCCAAAATTACGTTTTTGTTTACATAATATGTAGTATCTCACAGAAAATATATAATAGAATATTTAAAAAAATGTGAGGGGTGTACTCACTTCTGTAAGATACTGTATGTGTGTACGGTATTTTTGTAAAATATATGCTGTATGTGTGTGTTTTACACAATAAGTATACACAGTACACACACATATATTATGTAAACAAAGACTTTTATTTTGGCTGTGATTAATCATTCGACAGCACTAGTTTAAACACATTTTAAGTTTGCATTTCCACCTGTCTTTAAGGACAAAGTGTGACCGGCTCACTGAGTAGACTTGAGCTGAAGTGAAGCCGTCTAGAGGTTGAGATGATGAAGAGCAGCTCGCCGTCTCTTCATTCGATTCAGCCTGTTTCTCTTCAGCAACCCTGGCAGCTGCACTTTTCTTCATCTCTGACACCTGCAGAGTGTTATATGTGAATGTATTGTAACATGTCACTGATAAATGCACATTACAGACAATTCGTTTTAAATGATATGAGATTACCACGCAGCCGAGCATTAGTAACACTCACTCTCTTGAGAACTGAAGCCTTGTACAGGTTTGCTGATTTACTGGCTCTGAAGATCTCGTGCTCTATTTCTACAGCCTGATCAAGTGTGTCAGAGCTACACGAGGAGAAAACGTGTGATGAAGGAATACAAATCAAGGTAAGCATTACAATCAGATTAAATATGACATTACTTAACTTTTTAGTAATATTAATAATATATATTCTTCTTGAAATATGATACTATAGATTATATATAAAAGCCCCCAAATATTTATGACAACAGAAAGTCCCAGGATGACCAAAAGTGACAGTAAAGACTTTTATATTGTTACAGAATATTTTTATTTCAAATAAATGCTGTTCTTTTAAATTACATTCAAATAATTATTTAAAAAAAAATCATGTTTTCCACAAAAATAATAAACAGCAGACTGATACTAAGAAATGTTTCTTGAGCAGCAAATCGGAATAATTTCGGTAATTTATCGGAATTTTGTTTTTCTATGAAAGTTCATTCGTGATTAAAGGATAAAAAAATATTAAGTTAAAAATACATATTTAATAATTCATGGTATATATTATTTTTATTTTTATTGAATAATAATATTTTATTTTAATTAATAATAATGAAGCTGTATCCTTTAAAAAAAATACTGAAAAAAATGAAAAATAATAAATTAATGAATGAGGTGCGTTTAAATTATATTGTGTGAATATATATATATAATATTAGAATGATCTCTGTAGGATCATGTGACACTGAAAACTGGAGTAATGATGTTGAAAATTCTAATAGAAAGTAGTTATTTTAAATAGTAATAAAATATCACAATATTCCCATTTGTAATGTATTTTTGACCAAATAAATAAAGCGTTGGTGAGCAGAAGAGACATTAAAAAACATTATATAAATCGTACAGTCCCCAAACTTTTGAACTGTATAAGTGCGTGTATTCTCCAGGGCTGCAAAACGATTAGTCGCAATTAATCATATTCAAAATAAAAGTTTATGTTTACGAACTATATGTGTGTGTACCCTGCATATTTATTATGTATATATAAACACACACACACACATTTGTATTGTATTTGTATGTAAACAGTATAAATATCAATATTTTACATATAAATCCAACATATTTTCCTCAATATATACACGTGTGTGTATTTATAAATGCATAATAAATATATACAGTACACACACACACATATAGTATGTAAACAAACTTTAATTTTGAATCGATTAAATCATAACTAATCATTTTCCAGCCCAAGTATTATCCTTGATATAAAACACCCACGACTACCACCAATGGACAAAAACTGCTGCATCTCAGGAGGATATTGAAATACAAAAAGATCTATCATTGCAGCAATAATACACGGATGATGCATTCGTTGTTGGTGTTTGGCGTCTGCGTTACCTGTGTGAAAGCTCTGCTGCCCCCCTGTGGTCACTCAGACACTCCTGCAGGAGAGACAGGCAGTGCTCTCTGCTCTAAAACACACAAAACAACAAGCTCAAACAATCATATTCTGATGGCAGTTTAGACTTTGAACATGCAGATGTTTCAGACACCGTTTGAGACTCCAGTGTGTGCCAGCAGAGAGCAGCACTGTTCATCTCACACGGTCATACGCAGATCATGCTGGAAATCTCAGATTTACACAGGCTTTTTGTATCTTGTTTGGATGGGACACAGTGTTGCATGTATATTTTTCTATGGATGATTAATGTCCACTACTATACTAAAACAAAAAATGTAGCACACAATAAATAAAATGCGAGTACCACATGAATAATATTAGTTGACTTATATTAGTCGATTTTTCAATGACGAATGACAAAACCGATACCTAGAGAACAGGGTGACTAATATAATGCTGTATTTAAGACAGTTTATTGATGCTAAATCTCTAAATACCATGTTATCATCTTTTGGAAAACGGTTTGATATGAACACTGTGTTTTTTAAAGTGAACACCTGAGGTTATAGGCTTATGGACAAATGAACTGTTTTATGCGGTCTATCCTCTTATTAAGTATTTCAAATGAGTCTTGATGATGGTGTTTTACCTTCAACGTGAGTCTGGGGATTCTCTGACTGCTGGCATCCTTCAACACGCAGTCAGCATCTGAGAAAACATGAACAACGTGAAGCTTTACACCAAACCTGTTCCTGGAGGGCCACTGTCCTGCAGAGTTCACACCTGAACCAAGATTGTGAAGGTCTTCAGAAACTTCCAGACAAGTGTGTTGGAGCTAAACTCTGCAGGACGTTGGCCTTCATCAGCAGGATTGGACACTCATGCTGTAATCTGACACATTGTTGCATTTATCGAATCAAATGTCCTGGGCACGGACAATAGCACATGTAACAACTCTGGAACTGACCTGGAGGAACAAACGTCTCTTTAGCCACATCTGAACTCTACAAATAAGAAAACAAAAGAGAAGTTGATTGGTTTAATATGCTCAACGCTCTGTATTCTCCTAATAGCAACAACCGTTTCTGCCCAAATACATAAGTAACTGCTTGTACTATAGAAATGTGAGTGGTGTTTCCTGTGCAAAACTCAAAGTCTATGATTTTGTGATATGCAACTTGTATCGAGAAAGTAAATGGTGGGTTGATTTCTTGTTTTCTAAAGAAAGAAAACTGAAGATCATGTGGAACTGGGCTCAGCTTTATGGGGGAGGCCTCAAACACACAGCTGGAAAACACATGTGGAGAGAGAGAGAGAGAGAGAGAGAGCGAGAGATGTGGAGGAATGCGAGGGGGAAGCGAAGGAGGATTGCAGTGGAGTTGTTTTTCACGTGAATGTATCACTGTACTTGTGTGATTGCATGTCTTTTAATGTGAGCACATTTCCCATAACTATCATTATTGTAATGCAAAAACTATTTTGTGGTGTGAGAAAAATATCTTTCAAATTCTGAAGTATTTATGCATCATGTTAGTATTTACTACAATACTTTTTTATTGGAATAAAGTGTATTACAGTAATGTTACTGTTTAGTAATTTTACTGTTTGGGGTTTATAGGATTTTGCTAATTTTTTTCCTTTTATTCAGCAAGGAGGCATTACATTATCAAAAGTGACAGTGAAGACATTATTATAAATAGTTTGTTTCAAATAAGTGTGCTTCTTTCAAACTTTCTATTCTTCAAAGAATCCTATAAAATGTATCACGATTTTAACTCAAATATAAAGCGCATAAGTGTTTTCAGCATTGATAATAATTAATAATCAGCACAATACAGTGATTTCTGAAGGATCATGTGACACTGGGTTAATGATGCTGAAAATACAGCTTTGGAATAAATTACATTATAAAATGTATTATAATAGAAAGCAGTTATTTTAAATTGTAGTAATAATATCAATAGTCTATTTTGACCAAATAAATGCAGTCTTGGTGAGCATAAGAGACTCCTTTCAAAAGCACTACAGAAATCTTACCAACCCCAGACTTTGGAGTACTTCTGTATTTGCTGTTTTACAGTATTGAGAAGCACTACTGGGAATCCTGGGAATTTCAAAAACCAATACAAAATGAAAATAACTGGACTCACTACACTATGATCTGCAATAAGCATTTTTTGTCCAAGCTAAAACATTTCTTCACAATGACAAAAAAAAGTTACAGTCATCAAAACAATGAGGTTGAGTTTGTATCATCAGGACAATCTTTTCAAACTCTTTATGGTTTTCATTGTGTAACTTGTTATATGATCAAATTAATCCATGTCTGTAATGGAATCTTTATGGAAGCCCGTTTCTGACACTGAAAAAAACAAAAACAAAAGGTAATTGCGACTTTTTTCTCAGAATGGCAAGATACAAACTTGCAATTGCGAGCTATAAAGTCATAATTTGCGAGATTTAAAGATGAAATGGTACAAAAATAGTCAAATAGCACGTAGAGTACATTTCTCAGAATTGAACTTCTTCTAAACTTTGAGCTTCATAACATTACGGTTGAACCACTGATGTCACATGGACTATTTTAACGATGTCCTTACTGTCTTTCTGGGCCTTGATCGTGGTTGTGCTCTTGCAGTCTATGAAGGGTCTGAGAGCTCTCGGGATTTCATAACAAATATCTTAATTTGTGCTCTGAAGATGAACGAAGCTCTTACGGGTTTGGAACGACACGAGGGTGGGTAAAGACAGAATTTTCATTTTTGGGTGAACTATCCCTTTAACTCGCAATTATTAGTTTATATCCCACAATTCTGAGAATAATTAATCATTGGGAGGTTAAAAGTCACAATTACCTTGCATTTTTTATTTATTTTATTCAGTGGTGGAAACGGGCTTACATAACATTTTTGGTAGAAAAGTGACCTGGATATGTTTTCATGAGATTCACCATTTGTCCTTCTGCTAGTGAGTGCCCTGTCCATGTGCTCACCTTTCTCAACCTCATCTGTTTCTTGAAGAGATCTCCGAAATCTTTCTTCCTCTTCTCAGTGTCATCTTCCTCATCGCCCCATTCCTCATCACATCTGAACACACACACACACAAGCTCTTAGTCCCCACAGACTAACAGCTCTGATCATACAGCACAGCTGCTTCAGTAAGAGGTCAGACCTCTCAAAGCCGTAACCCTTCCTGGTCGAAGCCGAACGGGCCCCTGGGCCCCGCGCTCTGTGCCGGGCCGGTTCTGGTGCTGAGGGCGGCTGCTCTCGCCAGCTGAGCGCGCACAAGTCTGGGGTCACGGCAGAAGTCACACGCGCCGGCGCAGTCAGGCTTCTGATTGCCAAAAAACTGTGAGATGGTGGCATGTCTGCACCTGGAAATGAAGATTGATGACAGGCTGTGTTATGTGCAACACAAAACAATGACTCTAATTCTAACAGTAAAAGATAGAGAGATGACATGTAAATTTACAGAAAGATACGGTCAAATTGACAGTTTTTGAAAGTTAAAAAGTAATCTTATAATTTACAGTGAAAACTGTAAACTGACATTCCCATAATTATGCCATTGTTTTTTTTCAGTAATGTACATTTTAGGTTTCATCATAATTGTTGTTAAAACAATGTTTATTGCAATATTTTAATGTTGTGTGTTACCACGATGGTGTTGATTGTTACAGTAGATCTTCTATGTGACCCTGAACCACAAAACCAGTCATAAGGGTCCATAATTTTTTATCTAAAAGCTGAATAAATAATCTTTCCATTGATGTATGGTGTGTTATGACAAGAAAATATTTGGTTGAGATACAACTATTTGAAAATATGGAATCTGAAGGAGCAAAACAAAATACTGAGAAAATCACCTTTAAACCTGTCCAAATTAAGTTCTTAGAAATGCATATTACTTACCAAAATTTAAGTTTTGATATATTTATGTACGAAATTTTCAAAATATCTTCATGGAGCATGATCTTTACTTAATATCCTAATGAATTTTGGCAGAAAAGAAACATGTATAATTTTGACCCATACAATGTGTTTTTGGCTATTGCTTTAAGATATACCCCAGCGACTTATGACTGCTTTTGTGGTCCAGTCACAAATTCCATGTGCATTTTGTTTCATATTGCAAGACAAAATGCCCCTGCTGGTCACTGTATGAAACACAGTCTCCTTTTGTGTTCATGTTAGAAAGCAAGTCATAAAGGTGAGTAAAGGACAACTTTTAATGAAGAACAGAGAGCAAGTTTCTACAAATGTCTGTGCACTCACTCACATCCTGTGTAGTGTAAACTCTAAAATAGAGACGTGAGCTTCTCACTTCACAGACTGCTCGGTTTCAAGTTTCAGAGTCTGAAATAGCTGGTAGGGCCACAGAGAGACAGAAACCCTCCTAAAACACATTTACATGGTCTGACACACAAAGACTCTCAGTGCCAGCACTGCCGCCCATGACCAGAACCCTGTTCCCCGCTCTCACGGTTCACTAAAATACACTTTCTCTCTAGTGTTTTCCTCTAACGGCACATACAGAGCAATGCTTTCCTCCGTTTTGAATCCAAACACAAGATGTCTTAAATCATATGGAACTTCATGGTAAACAAATGGAAATCAAAGGCAGAAAAAACTGAGATGGAGAAGAAAATATTAAAAACAAATGTAAAACAAAAGGTGTGAAAGTTTCCTCCACTCTATGACAAAGTGACACTAAACTGACTGTAAATAAATTTAACATGTAAAGATCATGTTTTATTCCAGAATAGAAATAAGGAAAATTAAAACAGTTTTTTAGGGACATGAACATTTTCAGCATGTTTCATATTTTGTATCATTATTTTCATGACGGCAAGGTATTACACCCAATGTTTTAAGGAAAAAATTAACTAAATCAATGACCTATATCGAAAACATTATTTTAATCGCAAAGCATTTATACATTATTTGTATTTATTCGGTCATTATTTTAAAAACAAAAAAACACACTATACACCTTACAAGTGCATACTGTATTATTGTATTTTTACTGTATACAATGCAAAATATTTTCATGCTACAATACTTATTATAAGATAATATTTATTTTAGTGCTATCAAGCGATTTATCGCATCCAAAATAAAAGTTTTTGTTTACATAATATATGTAGACTGTGTGATGTGTATATTTATTATGTACATATAAATACAAACACATGCATGTATATATGTAAGAAAAGTATGTTAGGTTTAATATGACATTTATAAGAATAATATATATATATAAATAAATGTATATACATGTAAATATTTTTAAAATATATACTGTATGTGTACCGTGATTAATTGTTTGAAAGCACTTATGTATTTATTTATTTATTAACTGCTTGCTTGCCTTTTTGATTTTTGGATAAAAAGTAACCTCAGAAAGACATTTAACACTATATACTATATAAAACGTGTGATGTTGAGAGACAAAAAAAAACTTTTTAGGGCCAGACACACAAGTATTATAACACAAAACACTTTCAAAAGGACCTCCAGACTTTGTTTGACAAAAGGAGAAGAAAAAACTGTTTCCACAGTGATTTGAGGGGAGGAGAAAAGACGAAGCCAGACAAAAAAGGGGGTGGGGATGTACGTGGTAAACAGAGAGAGAGAGAGAGAGAGATCCAGTCTGACAGAACGTGTGGTGTGTGCTGTAGGAGCGACACAGCCCTTCCCAAAAGACTCGCCATACTGGAAATCTCAAACACTGGAGACCAAACACAGTATGACTGCTCAGCAGCTCACAACAACAACAACTGTGTGACGGGACAGAGCGCTCAAAACTTTACTCAAGCTCACGTGAGGAGTGCTACAGGGGAACACAGCTGGAAACGAAGGTGAGACATGAAGAACTGTGTGTATGTGAGTTAATGTCCTTGAATAACTGTGAGCTTGTGAGCATGCAAATAATGACTTGGTCAGCAGAACATCTACAACTTACAAACACATGCGAGACATTTACAAAACAGGAATGGGACGGGGAAAGGTTTAACTGCATAGTGGCCCACAAAAGTTTGAAGTTTGAGTTTGAAAGCATTAGATAAAACATTCAAAAGTGGCAAACAGAGATCACTTAATATAATCATCCTTTTGCAGGCGATTTAGAAAGTCAGTGTTAGCATTGACTATTCCCCAAACTGCTCTTGCCTCATAGACCATAGGAACAATGACTGATTCATTTCCAGCAAATAATGTGTCATTACCTAAAAATATGCACACAAAAAAATCTATTAACATTAGTAACAATGTGTATGAACATACTGCTGTCGTATCGATGCACACAAAGAAACAAATGTAACGTGATTCTTCATTGAAAAAAATCATTGTTTACGAAACAAAATGATCCCACTTGTTCAAAAAGCACTGACACTGTGTTTGTGAAACATTAGTTAACTGTTAGTCTCTAAACCGGTGTGAACTTGAGGAGAACAGACTTAAATATCTGATAAAAATCACCAAAACGGTGAAGAAAAGTGAAGGTCTTGCAATGGTCATATTCAGATATCTAATATGGGGTTAAAAAAAGTGACAAAATATATTCCCAAAACCTAATTAATATTCACAAAATACAATTTACAAATGCACAGTACATTCTCAAAACAATATTCACGAATTCAAAACATAATTAGGAAGCACACATTTCTGATTGTTTATGTTTATGAATTGATTGTTGCAAGTTTTTTCTTGCCAAATTAGTGCTTTTCAAACAAATGCGCTGTTTTCAATCAAGCCAATCATACACAGCCTTGTTCAATGCTTCAGTGCCTTGATTAGTGGATATAATATCTCGCCTTGCAAATAGCAAATTGTATTATCAAAACATTCATACATGTGGAGTTTAGTCATCTGAACAAATCATATCTATGCTTCCTGAGACATAGCATGAGTAAGCTGCATTAATGACTGGATAATAATTGACACAATATAGTATGATCAATTATTCTTGTATATATTTTAATAAGTACAGGTCAGAATTATAGAAGTATATTTTTACATAATTATCTAGGCCCATGTTATGCTGAATGAAAAAGGAACATTATTTCACCCATTTTTACCATTTTGTTTTCTCATAACTTATTCAAAACATTAACGCAGACACTTTACTTGCATTTAAATATGCTCTCTATGTATATACAATCATTTAATTTGACACGTCTCGAGTCATCTTTGACCCATATACAAACAGAATCTGATGAACTTTTAGTGATGGTATAAAGAGATCAGACAGAACTACACACTGTGGTAAGATTCAACTATGAGACAATCGAAACAACGTAAGGGATGACTCTTTCATCAGCAGGGATAATTTTATACTGTGATGCACACCCACAAGCATCTGTCCTGTTGGAAACACCCACCACAGCAGACATTTAATGACTAGTTCAACTAGCAGGTACTGTTTTTTCTCTCTTTAGTTCAGTGAACACAACAGTGAAACGGAAGAAAGATACGATCTCCTCACAGGAAATATTGTGCACGGACTCAGTGCTGAAATACTGCCATTAGATCGAATAACTGCCAACACATAAACTGACAACACAATAAGACAAATGATTCTATTAAACAGCATTCTTAAATGCTTATATATAGATATAGTAGTCAACATTTGAAGTGGATCAAAAAAGTTAAAGTTGTCATGAGACAAGAATGCATTTTGGTTATAGGACAACTTTGATGAAGTTTTGATACACTTCAAATGTTGACTAGTGGAGTTAAATGAGCCATTTGTGAACACATGACGCCTGAGAGAAACCACCACCAGCTGCAGTGTAGGCTAATCTAATATTACAACAATGAAGCGCTAATCTAAAACAGCTCTTTTAAGAGACTGGAAATGTCTCCATCATGTGTTTTATTTTATAACAGTCTCTCTGCAGGATTTTTTTAAATCCACCACCTCATATATTTACAACTATATGTAAATAGCAAAAAAAATACGCGTAGATTTCCGCGTTTATCTAAACAAAAATATTAGATGGGCTGACTAAAAATGCTAATTCATTCTCCGCCAGCAGGCGGCGTTTTCGGAACGGCAGAAAAAGGCCTAGTAGGGGTGGGCGATATGACCAAAATCTTATATCACGATAACAATATATATCACAATATAATGATTTTTTTTCTTTTAAAAGGTTTTATTATATTAAAATATTTAATACTATATAATTTTCATAATCCTTGTCACCAATGTCAATATCAAACTAATACAAGCCTAAAGAGAGAAACTCAACCTCACTGAAGATAAATAAACAGTCAATGATGAAATAAGGATAAGAAACTAATTGCAAGCAATAGGACAAAAAAACTACAATAAATAAGAAACACTACATACATTGTGTAAATTAATTAGTCTTCACTGTGTTAATTATATCTATATCATATATAATTAATAATGTAATATGTATAGATTCTATACATATTATAAATATATCATTTTTTTTTATTTATTCTGATTAAAGTAACAAAAGTGATTTAGTCGAGCAGTGAGAGATGTTCTAGCAGTGTGCTATGATTAACATGAAAGAATATTGGAACGCTTCCCCTTTAAGACTGAAGTCCGGATCCAATATATCTAAGTTACTGTTACATATGTGTTTTCTCTTTCTGCCGTTTACTCTCTCTTAAGACCTAAATCGCTGTGTTTATGAGGATACTTGCAAAGACGGGATTCTGATGCATATAAGTGTGTTTATGTAATTGTTCAAAGTCGGTAAAAAAGAAAAAGCGTGCTCCTCTCACACAGAAAGAGACGGCGCACGCATATAGCTCTGTTGTTTGAGTTTCAACGGCTTAAAATCAGTTGTTTTAAAACTGCAGTGCTTAAAACGCGTGACCATGCTACAGATGTAGTCCCTCGTTTAGGAACGAGCTCCTGGTTTTGTCCTGGCTGGTCATTCTGTCTCTCTTCACGTCTCGTGGTGGGCGGCGTATAAAGATCGCAGTCACTCAAATGATGAAACGGTTTTACCGGAAACAATGTATTTTGCGACACCACGATATAAACGATAGAACATAATATGAAACGATAGACTTTTTATTTCGTCCATCCGATATATATCGTAATATCGCACAGCCCTAAGGCCTAGCGGTTTCCATGGAAACCCGTATACAAAGCAGCGCTGCGTTTACAAAGTTACTTTATTAGGCATCATTACACAGATGTAAGATAAAACGAAAATGCCATGTAAACCTTTCTGAACCTTTCCTCGTCCCGAACTAAGATTGCTAAATGCAATCTTGCTAAATGCTAAATGCATGGTTAAAGATCAAAATTGACATCAAGGGCATCATGGTCTATAAACGATAGATTTTATTGTGTCTGCTGTCAGTTTGCATTGAAACGTCATGCTGCTCCTCATATTGTGTATCCGTGTGTAACCCCGGTCTGGTTTCCCACAACATCTTCAGGCACTAACCAGATGAACATGGGCGGTAACGGTATGGCCGATCAGATGAACCTTCACACTGATTCCTCTCTCCCCTCATCCCTCAGCAGCAAGTGAGTCTCTTCACCTTCACCCCTCACCTTTAACCTCTCACACACTCACTGCAGAGCAGGAAATGTTCATCTGTAGAGTCCAGCAATGTAAGAGAGCAAACAATGTCATTGTAGAATGATTTGAAACCCTTTCCTGAGCAATAAGCGGTTGAATGTTAAAATCTGAGGTGATAAAAGGTAAAAAAACTGTCAAAGGACTACATTGAAACAAACTCAAAACTATTTTTGTGTCCTTATTTTGCGAAAAATGTCATCACATCAGTACGTTCTTTGATTTTTGCTTGAAGAATGCAAGTTTTTGGGAAGGAGAAACTTGAAAACTAATGTTGTAATCCTGCTCCCACAGTCAGATGATGCCAGACGGGTCAAACATGGGCACGGGGAACCTGCCCACAGCTGCGCCGCTGTCAATGCCTGGCATGAAGAAGCCCTGGCACGAGCACGTCACTCAGGACTTGAGGAATCACCTGGTGCACAAGTTGTGAGTTGAAGTCATCATGTTTCAAGTTCATGATTTGTCAATGGCAGCTCTCTTAACCCTGTGTTCTCCACAGAGTTCAAGCCATATTCCCGACTCCAGACCCTGCAGCACTGAAGGACAGACGCATGGAGAACTTAGTCGCTTACGCACGTAAGGTGGAAGGAGACATGTACGAGTCTGCAAACAGCAGGGTAAAGCGCACAAACTTTCTTGCTATGCCTCAACCTTCTTTTTGTGACTGTAAGAAGGCACCAGGTGGCTCAAGTTTTAATATCTTGTGTCCAGGATGAGTATTACCACTTTCTGGCTGAGAAGATCTATAAGATCCAGAAGGAGCTGGAGGAGAAGAGAAAGTCCAGGCTGTCGAAGCCCCAAATGGGTCCTCAGCAGCCTGGACTTCCCCAACCCAACACTATGGGACCTGGACAAGCCATCCGGCCTCCGAGTTAGTAGCTTTGTTTTTTACTGCTTTGATCTTCTGGTTGTTAGAGTTCCCTGGCTGCTTTCTTGATTTCTAGCTGCTCAAAATATGCTTTATTTCCTCAGATGGACCTGTTCCTATGTCCAATGTGCCAAATCAGTTGATGGCCCGGATGCAGGTCCCTCAAGGTATGGTTTTTCATTCTGTATCAAACTTTTGAACGGTAAAGTGTTTTGAAGTATCTAATGCTCACCAAGGCTCTATTTATTTTAATTAAAACTACTGTAAAAACAGTAATATTATGAAATACTACAATTTAAAATAACGGTTTCTATTTGAATGTATTTTAAAATGTAATTTATTTATTTGATGCAAAGTTGGATTTTCATCATTACTCCCTGGCTTTAACAGTAGTGTACATTCTTCTATATCATCTGTGATACCTTTTTGACAGAATGTAATAAGTTCATCTCTGAAAACAGCAGCCTTTCTGAAATTTTGTCAAAAGTAAATGCATTTGAGGTCAACCTTAATTTAATCATTATGGCAATATTGGCAAAACGTACATTATTTGCACTCTGAAATATGTCATAAAACAGCATTAACAACTCTTTCATTTCTGTTATATGTTGACTTGAGTAGGATAAAAGCAGTTGGGCAGGTCATACTGGTAGCACAGGACTTACTCAAAAGCTTCAATCTCCCTTTGAACAGAAAAACTTGACCCTTTTTTGTGCGTTTTATTTTTAATCACGCTCTTCAGGGATGGGCCAGTTCAACCCCGTCACCATGCAGAACGTGCAGATGTCCCAGTCACCGGTTGAAGCTCCTCGGGCTGTGTCCCCGATGACCCACCCCCCTCAGATGGGCATGGGTACCGTTCCAGCGGTGAGCAGTGATTCCAGATTGATTCCTGTTTTGGAATTGTATATTTTAAAACAGTTTATTTTTAGATTTATGGTCAACATTGTTCTTGAGGTTATGTATTTGTATTTATGAAAACAAGCTTGTTTCACTAGAAAGTAAACTTATCAATAGCTTTATCACTCATGTTGTGTCAAACATACTTTTGTGGTAATATCTAATCTAAATCTAATTTCTCCTCATTCTTTTGCAGATGGGCATGTCTCCCTCCAGGTTGTCACAGGCACCACCAATGATGGGAGGCCATGCTAACAACATGGTGGGCCAGACGCCCAACCAGAACCAGTTTATGAACCAGACGCCATTCCCTGCCTCAGCTGGGGGCATGAATGTGAATGTAAACCTGGCTCAGCAGTCGGGACAGACAGTCCCACAGGTGAGGAGCCAGAATCGCTACATCTTCATTATGGTTTCATTGTTTGTGGTGTTACTTGGATGTTCATAAGAGACCACAAACACTTCTTGTCTTCCTGTCATAGAGTGCATTAGTGCCTGCCCACTGTGTCAGCAGCGATTGTTCCAGAAGTGTTTTTTCCATTCATTTTTCCATAGATATTTAAACAAAAAAGTTACAAGCCATAAATTAAACCAAAAGTTGAGGAGAATCACAACATTACAGACTTTAATTCAAAGCTAAAAGTTTTAAACATCCTGCTGAAACACGAAGGTTCAACACTGGGTACTTTAAATAGATTTACGGTTCTCCATTTTTATTTAGGAATTGTACATCTTTCCCTCTTTAAAGTTGTTAAATATAATAAATACATGGCTCGCAAAATCGCTAGCTCGACGTCCCGGGACTATTGTGTTTTCCAGTCGGGCTACCAAAATGTTTCCCTGCCCTGCCCGATGGGCTACCTTAAATACAGGGCTTCTGCAGGTCCTTAAAACTCTGTTTAGTTGTATCAAACTTAAGCCTATAATGCCTGAGCGCGGACGGTGCTGCTTTGTGAACAGTCGCTAATGAGGAAACCGCTATATCAAGCTGCGCCTAAAACGCCACCTCGGGGCAGAGAATGAATTTGCATGTGCAGTAAGCCATTCTTGCTGTTTATGGTCAGATCAATGCAAATATCGACCCGTGTTTTTGAGCAGCAAACACAGAGTTGTAAACGAGAAAGAAGTTAATGTGCCTTCTAAAAATCTAAATAATTAGACCGTAATATTTATTCGCGTTAATTTAATTGATATGCTTGATTTACCCTATTTCATATAAATGGTCTAAAGGCTGAAATGCTGTTGAATATGATTTATTTTTGTAAATCCCTGTATCTGAACTGTGTCATGTCATTTTATGGCTTAATACTGTGTTACCATATACATTGTCCAACCCCGCTCTTGTTCATTTTACTTGTGCCGCTCTTAAAATGTGTCATAAATTGCCTTAATTTTTTTAAAATTCTGCAGATACCTTGTAAATAGTGAAATAAAATTCCTTCCTTCATATTTGTTATTTGTGTATTGAAAATATTTTTGACTGACAATTAGACTCCTATCTGATTTTCTATATTTAAAAAAATGATAATAATATTTGGGCTAGATAAATAAATTTTCAGGCTACCAAAATCTGAAAAGTACCCATAAACCTTTAAAGACCTTCTGCCCGAAGGGCTAACAGGGATTTGACATTTTTGCGAGCCCTGAAATATATTTTCAAAATAAGTTATATACTAAAATGTAATTTTTGTTTAGAGCATAGGAAGATCGATTTGATTGTGTCATTAGCAGTGTTTCATGGGAGTTGGCATTCCTTTTTGGTGCACTTTCCTCACTGCACCTTTCTGATTGGTGGCATATACCATCAATTAACAACTTTAGAGCTCACAGTAGATCTGTCTTTAAAGGTTTATGGGTTAATAATACATTTCCCTATGGAGAAAATGAATGGAGTTTTACCTCTGGAACCGACTGTTGCACTCTGTTGTAGTTTGTTGTGCTGTATCTGAGCCGGTTTGCCCCTCCATCATACTACAAACAATAAAATGTTATTATTAATTTACAGTGGATTATAAGCAATCGCTTGGCATGCGTGATACTGACTGAAAGCGCCTTAAATTAATTTGTATTAATTTACATAACTCCTCCAAGTCTAGAAATCTTACTTCTAAAATTTGGCCTCCTCAAATATCCAGATCACAGGAATCCAGGTTATTCAAAGAAAAAAAATGTTGCCGAGGGAAATTAAAACAAGAAATATCTATTTACTTTGTTTGTTTTTAGCTTATTTTAAAACTTTTGTCTTATTTGAATTCATTTAAAGCCCCTTTGGAGCTTGTCTGCGGCCTCCTGCTTGAGAACCACTGCCACATATACTGCTTGGTTTCAGATTATACAATCATATAATAATCAATATAATTATAAAATCAGTTTTCCTGTGAGAAAAGTCGTTCTTGACTGTTAAAACGTACACCTAACTCAATGAGACTCAGTCTCTATTCTTTGTTTGTATTTAGATCAGTCTTGCTGCAGTCAGAATGAGCGCTTCAGAGGAAATAAAGGGGATTCTCCAGAACGTCTGGACCAAACTGCAGGCTCTTCCTCAAGCCCACCCGCTCACACAGACGGCGTTTCTCATCATCCTGCTGTTCTTCTGTAAGCTCCCTATCATTACATCTCTGCGCTGTGGCCACATCTGGTCTAATCTTGGAAGAGGTTTATTTGAACACAAGGCGGAGAGCTTATGAGAGCTTCTACTGCGATTAAAGGCTTCCACCAAGCGCACATCCATACTTAGCTTGCTATTTTAGTGAGGGTACTTGAACTGACATTAAAAACTCTAACAAGCAGTTGACTGTAAATGTGGGAGGACATATGTTAGTTTCGGATTTCTAATGTCACAAATCCAAGGATTTGTTCCGCAGATCGGACTCAAGGCACTTTCTGGACTGGAAAGGATGTCTTGAGTTCTGAACGTTAGAGTTTTTATTGACTATATTGTCTCTTTTAATTTATAATGATCTCAAAAGAAAACATGTGACTAACTAACATGTATCATTCTTCCTGCAGTGACATTCATCGCTCTGATCGTGACTGGATGCGTTTATGGCCGCTGTGGCTGCTGTACGACAGGGACCAAAAACAGAGTCTCGGCCATCTGAAACATGGGCTCCACAATAAAGAGGAAGACAGGAGCAGACCACAATGGGCTAAAACACAATTCGGTGGTGACTGATGGTTTGGATTTTGAACTGCTGTGAAATCACACATTACAGTGATTAAATTCAGCCGTTGAAAGTGGCACACACTGTAATGCTGAATGAAAACAACAAAACAGCAAATCAGAAGAGCTTTAAATGCAGAAACAAGTGTCTGGCTGAGAAAAACGCTCCCCTTAATTATGAATGTTACAAATAAACACCAAATTCCCAAACTCTCTATATATGGGAATACAACCACTATGAAACCAGTGCCAAATACTGCCCTCTAGGGTTTGCTTACCAACTGCAGAGATTAAGAAACAAAAGGAGGACGGTTTTGTGTTGATCAAATGCTGTTTATCAAAGAATCCTGAACAAAAATTTATCACGGTGTCCTATGAAATATTAAGCAGCACAACTGTGTTCAACATTTATAATAATAATATTAAATGTTTCTTCAGCATATTATTATCATTTACATTTATGCATTTAGCAGACGCTTTTATCCAAAGTAACTTACATTCATACAAGCATTCAGGCTATAATTATTTTCAGTATATGTGTGTTCCCTGGGAATTGAACCCACGACCTTTTGCGCTGCTAACTCAACGCTCTACCACTGAGACACAGGAACACCGATTTCAGCTTTGCATCACAGGAATAAATTACATTTTAAAATATATTACAATAGAAAACAGTTACTCTAAATTGTAATCATATTTGTCAATATTACCATTTTTACTGTATTTTTTGTAAATAAATGCAGCCTTGGTAAGCATAAGAGACTTCTTTCAAACACATAAAAAACTCCTACCGACCAACAACTTTTGATCAATAGTGTATTATTCAAGAATTAAATGTGATATTGTTGACTTAATTCTACTATCATGTTGAATTAAGGCTATGTTCTATAATATGGAGGAAAATGGTGCTGTGTCTTGGTTAAATAAATATAAGAAAGAACTTGTGTATTTGTATATTGTTTAAAATGATATGTATTTAATGGACATAAAGTGAGCTAAGTATTCATGCATGTTTGTTTCTGTTTTTGAACCACACTATTCTTCATTAAACATTCATTACACCCTTAATCCAGAATTGAACGTGTCTGTGTTTGAGCTCACCCTTCTTGTTCACAAAAAGCAACCATTGCCTCAAAGTCCCGGATGGGTGCTTTATCCTGCTCTTTCTCTGATCCTCGCTTCTCCTGAATTCAAAACACAGTATATCAGACACAACGACAGATTAACTAGTCAAAAGCAAGAAGATATCGAGACATGAAGTCAAGCCCAACCTGTTTGCGGGCGATTTCTTTGCGGATGAGGAAGTTGAGCTGGTCTCTGTCTTTGGGTGAGTAGTATATCCTGCAGGACGACGGCAGTCCGTCACGTCCAGCTCGTCCCGACTCCTGATAGTAACTGGCCAAAGACTTCGCCAGATTCCAGTGAACGACAAACCTGAAAACACAGCACTGATGTGTCTACAGATCTACTAAAAGACTCGAGAAATAGTGTTTAGGCTCTAGAGATGAAATGATTAGTCGACATTATAGACAACATTGACAATAAAAAATGTCTATAACTATTTTATTTAGGGCAATGTGACCTACAATCAAAACCTCAATTAATGGAAAATTTTACCTAAATTATGATTATTGAATAAATATTTTATCTTATAATTTTTTTTTGTCCTCATAGTTCAAGGTTTGTACTGTAAACAATCAACTATGAAAGGGGAGATCTTTTTTTCTGATGAAAGGGTGCATTACTTACATTTACATTTATGCATTTAGCAGATGCTTTTATCCAAAGCGACTTACAGTGCATTCATGCTATACATATTTTTGTCAGTACATGTGTTCCCTGGGAATCGAACCCATAACCTTTGCGCTGCTAATGCAATGCTCTAACCACTGAGCCACAGGAACACTACTTATCTTTCATTTTTGAATAAATTAATATTTCCATTAAGGGTGACCCCGAATAGTCGACGATTCAATGCTTCGGTAGGAGGAGCCTAATTCGACTCCCAATTTCACAGTCGAATATTCGCGGGGTGTTATGATCATGTCATTTTGGCCATATGGCTTATTTTCTCCCAATAAGTTAATATAAAGCCTATCATGATAATGCTGTAAATAAGAATCTGTAAAGAAAGCTTTAAATAAATTTTTTAACATGCATGAATAAATCCAACCACCCTTATAGATTTGAGTTTCACTTTCCATAACTGGTGACCGACAGAGGAGCATCTTGGCGGCAGGGATTTCAATCTTTAACACGACTCAAACTGACATAAGCAGAGTGAAAGACTGGATTTTCTTTCTTGATCAGATAGGGTATAAGTGATTTCAAAACATTTCAGCCGGTTTATATATCGTGTATATATTAGTTATCGCATTTAAGATAGATAAAGCATTTGGTTGAGTTGCACTGCAGTAAAGTCCACAAAAGGAGTTAATTCAGAGCCGCACAGACACGTTCATGTGCATTCATTCGGGGCAGTTTTGTGCAGATAGCCTATAAATCGTAATATAATGTTATGTTGTATAAATAATTAAGTGTATTCTATATCAGATAAATGATGAGTTAAACCCACTGATTAAAAACCTGCTATGAAATGCTTCATCTTCAGCATGTGCGTAGCTCAAAACAGAAATGCATGCAGAACATTAATAACTTCTGTCACACAGGCTACATAACGTTAAAATGAGAGCACTAATGTAAAAGAAATGTATGATTTCTTAGGGACTTGCTGATGTTTAAATTTGTTTAATCTTTTAATCAAAACATAAAACATTATTTTTGTATCTGCGAGGCATCCGTTACACATTTCCCCTGTGTGTTAACATCAGTAATTATGACTGTCGAATGTCTGACTTGATTCGTGGTAATGTATTTCACCCCGCCCCCAAACTTATGATTCGACTATCAGTCGACTATTGGCAAGATTTGAAAATCCATAATCCAAAACCCTTAGTCGAGGACACCCCTAATTCCCATGTCAAAAGTAGAACATTAGAATAATATTTTAAATAATGCAAATTGAAAAGTAGACTTTTAACTTTAAAGTATATTAACTTACATCATAAATAATAAACAGAACACTGCTGATTAAGAGAAACAGCATGGCACCATCTCAGTGATCTTGTCCTCTATATGCCCAGAGTATTTACTCTAGGTTCTTACTGGCCATTCACACAGAACACATCTTTGTGTCTAAATCTGTGAGACGCAACGCTCAGGAATGTTTTTTTTAATGGGCAGCACAGAATGCCTACTGTGGCCAAGTGGCCGTCAAATACAAAAGTTACTATGCCAACCTGCTCCTGTAAACAAAAGCTAGCAATGCTTGCCCAGGCTCCGGGGTCTTCTGATTGGTCCACTGTTTTGGAACTGATATTGATGAGTGACACTGTGTGTAAAGGTTTAAATTATTTTAATGAAGACGCTGTAAGAAAGCGCAAGCGCAATGGTCACGTCCGTATAGCGCATACTACAGTAGTATGTTTTTAAGAGGAAAGTATTAACAGGATTAAAAACCAAAATAAGAGACATGGGAAAAGTACATTGTTAGAGGTTCTGATTTTCGGTTTCGATAAGTCGTCCAGCCCTATTGATTAGATCTCATATGACCTAGTGCAAGAGACTGTTATATTGCGGTTTGACCAGTGTGGCGCAAGACTGTAATTCAGCTCTACTGGATGCAATTCAAGAGAAGAAAACAACGCTTCAGAGCAAACGCAGCCGAACCTGAAGCTGCTGAGCAGCGTTTGGATGAATGTGTGAATATAGGAGTTGTGAATGCAGCAGTTAAGAACGCATCTGATAACAGCGATGTGGATGTTTGTGCAAGCTCTGCTCTCCAGTAAAGCCCAGTCACGTCACGTTTATTTATATAGTACTTAATGTAACAAATCGTCTTAAATCAAGCAGCTTTACAGTAGGGCTGTAACGATACGCGATATGAAACCGAAATCGCGACACTCAGATCCACGATCCTGTGTCGCGGTGTGATAAGG
Source organism: Gymnocypris eckloni scoliostomus (assembly GCA_027564155.1). Taxonomy (NCBI): domain Eukaryota; kingdom Metazoa; phylum Chordata; class Actinopteri; order Cypriniformes; family Cyprinidae; genus Gymnocypris; species Gymnocypris eckloni. Next base: position 27,321,175 of record CM050415.1, on the reverse strand, counting down.
GAGAATCGCGACACACCCCGTGACTACCTTTCCAATCATGTGACGCCTGCCTGCGAAAGTTGAGCTAGTTGCACACAGATTTTCCCCTGCGCTGAGCCAGAGCACTTCTCTGCCACCTTCACGTGCTATCAGAAACATCCTGTTTCCCACTTATGAAGTCGTGACGAGCTCCCTGCATTCAAATTATTTGTTGAATGAATAATGTAATATTCCACTGGTTGATAACCATAAATATTTATGTAAAAAATATTTGTGCTCTTTTTCGTGTTAAATGTGAAGAATGGGTTGGATGCCACAGACTTTATTTTTTATTGGCGGATTATACAGGTGTAATTTTCACTTTAACTTCACGCAATGTAACATGATTTTATTATTGTAATCAATACTTTATTCTTAAAATATGACATTAATCTTATTTATTTGAGAAAGATAAACTAATCAAACTGGCGCTGGCCGCTTGGTATTTAAAAAAAAAAAAAACTTGAATTTAACAAACATAAAATGTTCCAAATCATATTTCTGAATTAAATTAATAAAAAAACTAAACGAATTAATGACCACTTTGCTATTAAAAACCAAACGGAACTATTTTAATGGCCGCAAAAGCAGATTTATAATGTTGGGGAGAGAGAGAGAGAGAGAAAGACACGGGCTCTGGTCGGACTCGGGCGGAGAATTCTGATAAACTGCAGGGATCTATATTCATTCCCTAGTTCAATTAAAAGTTCCCCGGACTAATTGTGAACAGATTGCACTCCGGTCTTCTTCCCGAGCATGTGAACATGTTCATTTAATATATGAAATAAGTTATTGTTATAAAGACAGACGTTAAAATAATGTTCACATAATAAGCGCCGTCATTCAGGCTGTTCACAAGAGAGGTCTGCTTCCCTTTCGGGTTTCAGGCCGGGTTAATATTTAATGGATAGCTTCGGGCTCGAGTTTGTAGCTAAACCAAACCTATATGCAGGCTACGCTGCTTTCATAGACGCACGCGCACACACATTATTGCACAGATATCAGAGATCGCGCAGCGCACAAACTGCACGGGAACTTTTTCTTAGTAAAATAGCTTCGATAGGCTACTGACTCGCAACATTATATTTCTCTGCAATGAGGAGGTAAAATCGTTTTTAAAGTAACTAAGCCTCATTGCTTGTAGAGAGAGAGCGCAGATGCAGGTGCACATGTCGCGCAACTTTCATACCTCTCTCTCTAACTCTCGCTAATTCAAATAAATGATTTGCTCATCAATAACCTATATGAAATATGTTATTGTTATGTGTTCACATAATAAGTGCCGCCATTCAGGTTGTTCAAAATATGTTTTAGCGCCAGTAATGTTTTAAGAATGATATTCTGTTTAGCGTAATATGTTTTAAGCCTAATATTCATTAATTAATTAATCAAACGGTTACGCCTTTTTATGAATGTTCATGCTCATTTTTAAAATATAAATGTCCTAACCTTATGAGCAGTTGATAATCGACGGACTGTTCTGTTAATAAATGCATCATTCGGTTATGTTATATTAATATGTTTCAGCAATCATAAGTTATGACCATTAATTGTCTCAGGTTAAGATAGACTATTCTCTAATTAATAAAACTGTTATCTTACAGATTAAAAGCCTGAATAGTTTCTCTCCTTCTCTCTCTCTGTGTGTATGTGTGTGTGCGTGGGTGGGTGGGTACATGCACGCGAGGGGTGCGATTTTCGAATAGTAATCGAATAATACACAGCGAATATTACTTTTGCTTAAAATGCACATCCCTACTATTTATATTGTTAATAATTTGCATAGTTAATCTTGTTATTTGGTGTTCAGTTTATAAAGATTTTTAAAATGTTATTTAATAAAAAATATTGTTTTAAAAATCTTTCTTTTTTTTCTCCCACCCCCCACGAAAAAATCGTGATACGAACCGAATCGTGGGTTTGGTGTATCGTTACAGCCCTAGTAAACACAAGTACATCTTATTGAACATAGTTTATTTTCATCACCAATTATCATAGTAGAACAGCTTTCTCAAGCAGTTTGTGATGCATTTTGGAAACAGGAGATGAGCCCCTGGTCTAATGCGCCACCTGGCTTGAGAAACCCGTTCTCAAAGACTTACTTTTAGTCATTATTTGGGTAGCACACATATTCTGAATGCCTTCGGCAGAATTCAAATGAGCCATTTTAATCTAGATTAATTCCAAAATTAATCTAGATTAAAAAAATTAATCTATGCCCACCCCTAGTTTAGAGACAACAATAATGTTGCATGGTTAGACGTTATTGAAGTCATAATGTAATGGATGTGGCGACAGATCTTCTGTATTTTGACATCGGAGTGTAAAAGATTTCTAAAAAAAGAAAAATGTTGGGCAAAAATTGGTTGTGTGCATTGGCTATTAATTGTAAGGAAGGAAGATGAACGTGAGCAAGCTAAAAGAAGGTGATCGTAAGCTTGTAGGGGAAAATATTTATAAGATTAAATGACTGGAGAAGTCCGGCAGGTGTCACCAGAGAGCAGACTCATATTGATTAAAAGAGTTAGTTTTAATAAAAAAAATGAAGGTTAAAAAAACATGCATGGGTGGATAATTTGCAATGAGATCTGTAAGGTACATTTAAAAAATATTTAAATTTCATGCTGACTTTAATCTGCCACGCCTATTCAAACAGAGTGTACAAATGGGGGGTCAAAGCAGGACAGAAAATAACTTCTTAATTATGTTTTTTGATGTAAAAATCATGCTAACATTATAAGTGGACCTCAGAGAACAGTACAAAAAAGTTTTTAGGGTTCCCAATTTTTTTAAGGCATTTAATTTAGACTGCACTCACAAACAGCAATTTCTAGAACAAAATATACAAATATTTTAGGGCTGGAGCAAAACTTTGTGTTGTCTAAAATTGCCTAAAATAATATTTAATTTCCTGGTTATCCATGACTGGTTATGTGACTGTTGAATTCTGCCCTTGACAGGTTAGATGCCTTATTCAATTTTATGATAAATGTATAATAAACCTTCATTTAATGATGAAAATGTATGATACATTTTATGAAAACCTTATTTAGTGAATTTTATGATAAAAACGAGGCTGTGAGGGACAGACTTAAAGTCTTCACAATGGCAGGTACTATGAAGGTCCTGCATTGCATGACATTTTCAAAACCGAGTTTTTCCTATCAGAAAGTTTTTTTTGTGTTTTTTTTTTAAAGACTATCAAATAAATCTCTGTGTTGTCAAACAGTCCAGTCCATTGAACACGATGTACTTTTATCCCTCACAGCTCCGTTTTTGTTCCTGTCAGAAATTAAATATGGTGCTACCCTGTCTAAGGTCTTTTTCATTCTGTTCTTTCTTTCTTGTAAATATGACTATTTATCCACAGTGAGATATTGTCATTCTTCCCTGTGGACACATTTTTAATGACAACATTACTCCACTGCAGACGTAATAAACCGGGACGTACCTGGGAGCGGTGCAGAGTTCTTTGAGGCAGGGGAACGAGTGCACAGTCTTTCTCCTCTCTTTCTTCTCTCTGTGAACTCTGAGCTCTTCCAAAGTGCGCAATTCCTCCACACGAGCAGTTAGCGTGTCCACCTGCCCCTGCAGCATCTCCATAGTACTAGTCAATCTGTGTGAATAGATCTGCAATCAGCCAGCCACCATAACTCTGGGCCAGTTGCATAAAGAGAGAAAAAAACTTCAAGGCTGTAGTGTTGGACTGTTATGTCACAGCATAAATCAATACTTTTTCCTGAAGGCAAAAAATGGTAAGTAAGACCTAGTCAGATAATGAATGATTCCTCCTATAGCAGAGGTTTAGCTCATGAATATTAATTGTTTGAAGCTCCAGGAAGGTTATAATGCCGAGTCAGCGTGACCAAATTAATATTCATGAGTTCAGTCTTTGCCAGAGTAAGACTTTGATTTAAGGAGCCTTTGAGGGGTAGAGAGATACAATAGATGAGCTGGTATTGTTGCAAATTTTCGGTACTGAAGTACCAGTACTTCTGAAATCCTCATTGTTTAGTGTTTCCCATGATGCTCTGATAACATATGGCTCACCTGTCAATCTTCTGCTGAGAAGCTTTGCTCTCCAGCACTAGTTTTTCGTTGGCTATCTCCAGCTCTCGAGCCGTCACATCCAACTGCTCGTACACTTTAGCGTGCTGCTCGTTCATCTCGCGCAACATCTCCATCTGCCTGGTCAAATACTGACACAAAGAGACACATGCATAAGCCAGCCATTCAATATATGCAAAATATGCTATACAATTAAGCAGCACTGTAAATATTAATGAATGCGCTTTTTAAACATTCAATTTTCTAAAGGGTGCATCAGACTTCAGTAGTTGAATGAATCAGTAGCTATGTTTCCATCCAAAGTTACGAATTAAACTTATGGGTAAAAGTGGACTATTGCATAAAACCACCAAAGCACCTTTTCCATCGAGTGAGTTCAAGAGAACAAAATCGTCGCTTCCTGATTAACTTATGCTAAATATCACAAATACAAATTTAATTTGCTGCAGTAGGAAAAGGCACTGTAATCATTTTTGTGTACAATGAATTATGAACTTCAGAGCATGCAGACGATATGCAGTCATTATTTTCGCAGCCTGCTGTTTGGTAACAGTTCTGGGAGTTCATTATAACGAAGTACTTTGACGAGACTTTGCTCAAGTATTTTAGAATGACATAACTAGTACTTCAGATGCTGTACAATGAGCTCGGTCCATGTGGTTGGTCCAAGTATGCTGTCCCATCGCAAAGTCACATCTTTTTTGATGCACATTAAAGGTAGGGTATGCAATTCTTCAAAAACGCTTCAGAAAACTGAGACAGGGCCGAGTACTAAAACAAACTTTTAGCCAATCAGCAGTAAGGGGCGTGTCTACTCATGATGTCTCAGGAGGAGAGAGCCTTCAGTGCACAGGACAGACATTAGCCGAGCCGAGCGATGACAGAAAGATAGAGATGGCAGATAAAAAACTAAAGAGGAAAACGTCTGCGGAACGATAAGGCAAGAAGTGTAAATATCGAATCAGCTTTCCAGCACTGGAGAGAACTCTAGGAGCGGAAGGCCTGTGATTGGACGCCGAGGTTGCTTTGTTTCTTCTCGATAGGCGAGTAACACCGTGTCTACAGCTGATGCGCCACAACAGCTACAGTCTGCCTACACTGGATGCGATAAAGCAACCATTGAAAATCATTTTAAATGTGTCAGCACGTCATAAATGGAACGCGGCAGCAGTTTTCTGTCGGAGATTTGTGGACTGGGTTGCGAAGGCTATGTATGTGTGGGGCGGAGCTATCTAAATAGGGGCGAGACCCTTTTGGGGTAGGGGCGTATTTGTTTTGGTGATTTCAAATATCAACATTGGCTTCCAGAAATCGCTTACCCCACCTTTAAAGAATTGAATAGGTAAAAGGTTTCCATCGTAGTTTATGTGCATGTTTTATTACTGGATAAGAAATGTATCCTACTTAGTTGAGCATACAAGATTTTTTCTGCACATTCTTTGAACTTATTCGCATCTTGGCATTTCCATTCAGTGTTTTTTTGTGCGATATCCTAAAATGTGCTTAAAAATTGGTGGACGGAAAGATAGCTAGTGAATCAATCTGTATTAGTAAATTGATTCAAAATGCTGATATTATTTAAACCTAATCAGACATTTTTATGAACCACTGTTAAATGGAATGTGTCTCTTAATTTTATATTGAACATATAAACATATATATATTATTCTTATATATTATTATGTGTTTGTATTTCTATAAATAATTATATAAAATCGCATCCAAAATATAGAAATATACAGTAAATATTTATATTCTTATATTTTATATTGAACATATAAACATAATTTTCATGTGTTTGTATTTCTATAAATAATTATATAAAACTTATTTTGGATGCAATTAATCGTTTGACAGCACTAGTTTTTTTTCCTTATATGATGTAGTCAGTGTTAAACAAAACTGGCACCTCGTTTGAGCCATTATTAAATGGCATTCTTGTGGAAAGCTTTGTAATCTCTTGTGAAATGTGTTTTATGTTCAATATTACATTGAACTTTCCTTCACAAAGATTAAGACCATAAACCCCTTACATTTAATTTTTCTCAGTGCTTGTATTCATACGCCAGCAGCATTACCGGTCTGAAATATCGAAATGTTGTGCAATCCATACAGAATGAGACCAGAATCCAGATAGATGTGAGAAACAGCACCTCATTGTTCTCAGATAAGTAATAGCGTCTTTGTTCAAAGGATCTGGCACACAGACAGGCGACGGCCACCTCCCACCGCATGGACTCAGCTAACGGTCTCATCTACAAACACGCTTCATGCACTCCTTAGCATCATGCTGATGTGTAATTGGCTCATCAAGAGACAAGCACTGACAGGAAATCAGGAGAAATGATTCTTCACGGAGACATGCAGGTCAGAGGTCACGACAGGGTTGAGCGCAATTAAGAATGTAACTGAGAATCATTTTATTTCTAAATTTGAATTTAGGCAGCAAACAAGATGCAGAATCAACAACAGGCAGACGATTTGAATGAATTCTATTGCAGATTTGAAAAAAACACTACACACCCACTCCACACAACCATTAACAACTCCAGCAACCCCCTTTCCCCACACCTGCAATTCAGTGAGGTGTGCCAGGTCTTCCGGAAGCAGAAAAGAAAAAAAGCACCAGGCCCAGACTGTGTTACACCAGTCTGTCTGAAATCCTGTGCTGACCAGCTGGCCCCAACTTCACAAAGATCTTCAACAGATCACTGGATCTGTGCGAAGTCTCCTCATGCTTCAAGCTGAACACGCTCAAAACTGTGGAGATGATCGTGGACTTCAGGAGAAACCCCCTGCTCTCCCCCCACTCACCATCATGAACAGCACTGGGACTGCAGTGGTCTTTCAGATTCCTGGGCACCACAATTTCCCAGGACCTGAAGTGGGACAATCACATTGAGTCCATTGTGAAAAAGGCCCAGCAGAGGCTGTACTTCCTTCACCAGGTGAGGACGTTCAACCTGCCACAGGAGCTGTTGATACAGTTCTACTCTGCCATCATTGAATCCGTCCTCTGCACGTCAATAACTGTCTGGTTCAGCTCAGCTACCAAATCTGACCTCAGAAGACTACGGAGGGTAGTCCGGACTGCTGAGCGAATCATTGGTACAACCCACTCTCCAGGAACTGTACTTATCCAGAGTGAGCAAAAGGGCTGGAAAAAATCACTCTAGACCCTCACATCCAGCACACTCCCTCTTTGAACTGTTACCGTCTGGTCGATGCTACAGAACTCTGAGCACCAGAACGGCCAGACACAGAAACAGTTTCTTCCCTCAAGCAATCCATCTCATGAACACTTGACATTAATTATGGTACACACACTATTTATTAGAGTTGAGCCGGATACTCGGCTGAAACGAGTATCCGGTACGGATAAAGCACTTTTGCTGAGTACGAGTATCATACGAGTAATACGAGTCAATATCTGTGCTCGGATTAAATAAAAATTCTCATTGGGTAGCTAACTGTGTCTGCGTTCTGTGATAGGCTAGTCACAGCGCCCCTCCCCTACACACACAGATGTATTGTGTTGCTGTGTCCCGCTCTGCTCACTCACACAGAACACTGAGAAGAGAACAGCGCGTGCTCGCTCGCTGTCTCTCCCTCAGTCACTCAGGTTCGCGGGTTTTTTCCGTTAACGTTTAGGGTTTCTTCAGCTTCAGGTTTGTTTTTTTACTTTGGTTTGTAGTACTTACTTATTAACCAGTAGAGTTTTGGTAAACGTGGGGTTTGTTCAGACGTGGTGCTTGGTAGAATGCGACTCGCGTCTCTGCCTGTCGGAGATTTTTTTTTTCTTTTTTAAACCGTCAGCTGGCTCTAACCAGGTTTTTTTTACTTCACGCACTGAGTGTCTGACACTTTCTTGCTGTATTTTATAAAAAAAAAATAAAGGTAGTTGTGGTATAAAACTATATTACAAATTAATTAGCTACACACACACACATACCTGGTGTGGAAAAAATAAATAAAAAAGAACCCCAAAAAAAAAAAAATCACACTGATCATAAAAAAATTAAAAGTTAAAAAAAGAAAGTTATGTTGAGATGAAAACTCTTGTTCATTACATTTTACTTCATAATTGCAACCGCATTCACTGTTGCAAAACTTGTTCTGTATATAGTTCGTTTGTTATCGTGATCAAAACCATTGATCTGAAGCTCAATGCTGATGCTGTCATGTAAATAGTTTTCTAATCAGCAATAAATATAACAATTTCTGATCAACCCATATCAATTGCATGCTTAAAATAACATAAAGCCCCGCCCATTTCAAGACAACCCGACCCACTTCCAGGTTAAATCCCGCCCAGTCCGAGTACAGATACGGATACAGATAATTCATATGGTTAACAGATACAGATACAGATAATGCTGTACTCGCTCATCCCTACTATTTATACACTTATTTATCTAAACACACATACCCTTAGTCTACACTTCAATTGCACATAATATACCTGCACATACAAAACTGTCCATTGTTATATACTTGTACATACATTTGTTCATTTGTATATTGTTATTCCTTATTTACTTGTTCTTTTTAATTCTTCTTTAATTTGATCTGTATTTTTGCTCAGTCACTTGTTACAGAAGGTAGCTTCTGTAACGAAAACAAATTACACAAATGTATGTGTAAACATGCCTGGCAATAAAGCTCATTCTGATTCTGAATTCTAATTGTATTGAAGAACGCAGGAATAAAATGGAATACATTTCAATTAACTGCTTTTAATACTAAATTCCATTTATAAATATGAGGGTTATGTCTTTGTAAATTTGTAAAGTTTTTTTTTTGATGGCTATAAACCGTTTTAACAGTTCTGAACTTAGTTTTGAGAAACACGTCTAATAAGTTCATAAATAAGCATAATTATATGACTGTTTTGGATCATGAAATTATGTATTTACAGCCACAAACAGCTCATGATGCTGGCGCTCATGCAGATGTCCTGCTGGTCTGTACCTCGATTTCCTGCACCTGCTCCTCATTGTTGATGTACATCTGCTGCAGCGAGTCCTCCAGCTCCTTATTGCGCTCCAGCAGGGTTTTCCCCAGCTCAGCTGCCAAATGCAGATCTGGGACACAAAAAAACAGTACAATATCAAACAAAACGAATCCTGGTTACCATAGCTACCCATTCATTTCTATGGGGAAATTAAACCGAACCACCACAATCTTGACGGTACCTTTTTGAACTTCAAATACAGAAGCTTATTTAAAAAGATGATAAGCAATGCAACAACAAAAGAAACATGGAATCATAATGTTAGGTGTTGGTTTTGTTTCGTTTTTTAGAAATGAATACTTTTATTCCTCAAGGATGCATTAAATTGATCACAGTAGTCACTGTGTAAGAGTAAATACATATATAAATGTTATACAAGATCTATATTTCAAATAAATGCTTTTCTTTTAAACAACAAAAAAGCCTGAAAATAAATATTAAGCTGCACAACAGTTTTTTACATTGATAATAAGAGTTTCTTGAGTTTCAGTTTCTTGAGCAGTAAATCATTATATTACAGTGATTTCTGAAGGATCATGTCACACTAAGACTGGAGTAATGATGCTGAAAATTTAGCTTTGATCACAGGAATACATTGCATCTTAAGGTACATTAAAATAGAAAACAGCTATTTAAACAATTTCACAATATTACTGTTTTCCAACCAACCACATCAACTGCTCAAACTCCCATCTTCTCCTTCTGTCCACTCACTGAGGCGGAAGTATCCAAACTTCTCCTCTCCAGCCATCCTACAACATGTCCTCTAGACCCTATCCCCTCACACCTTCTCCAAGCAATCTCTCCCACACATTATCAACACATCTCTCCTCACAGGCATCTTCCCCACTGCGTTCAAGCAGGCTCGGGTAACCCCACTGCTCAAAAAACCTACATTAAACACTTCTCTTATAGAAAACTACAGACCTGTCTCTCTCCTTCCATTCATAGCCAAAACACACGAGTTGACTTCAACCAGGTCTCATTGTTTCTTTCACAGAACAACAAACTGGATGCTAAACAGTCAGGTTTCAGGAGTGGACATTCAGCTGAGACTGCGCTACTCTCGGTCACTGAAGCCCTGCGAATTGCAAAAGCCGATTCCAAATCACCAGTCCTCGTTCTGCTGGATCTGTCTGCCGCTTTTGACACTGTCAATCATCAGATCCTCCTGTCCACCCTCTCATCACTGGATATCACTGGGATTCCACTTCGCTGGTTTGAATCCTATCTCACTGGTCGGTCTTTCAGGGTGGCCTGGGGAGGGGAGGTATCCAAAGCACATCAACTGGTCACTGGGGTTCCCCAGGGCTCGGTTCTTGGACCCCTCCTTTTCTCCACATACACTACATCACTGGGTCTCATCATACAGGCACATGGCTTCTCCTACCATTAATACGCTGATGACACACCGCTCTATCTCTCATTTCGACCAGATGATCCAACGGTAGCTGCACGGATCTCAGTCTGCCTGGCGGACATCTCGGCATGGATGAAAGAACACCATCTACAGCTCAACCTGGCAAAGACTGAGCTTCTTGTCTTCCCTGCAACTCCAACTCTACAGCATGATTTCACGATTCAGTTAGGTTCATCAACAATTACCCCATCAGCTTCGGTCAGAAATCTTGGTGTAATCTTCGATGACCAGCTGACCCTCAAAGAGCACATTGCAAAGACTGCTCGATCTTGCAGGTTTGCACTACACAACATCAGAAAGATCAGGCCCTTCATGACAGAGCATGCTGCACAACTTCTTGTCCAGACCCTTGTCATTTCTAGACTGGACTACTGCAATGTTCTTCTAGCAGGACTTCCATCAAACACAATCAAACCTTTACAAATGATTCAGAATGCAGCGGCACGACTGGTCTTCAACGAACCCAAAAGAGCCCATGTTACACCTCTCTTTGTGTCCTTGCACTGGCTACCAGTTGCAGCTCGCATCACGTTCAAGACACTGATGCTTGCATATAAAACAACCACAGGCTCAGCACCCACCTACTTCCACTCACTATTACGAATTTACATCCCCTCCAGAAGTCTGAGATCTGCTAGTGAGCGACGCCTCATGGTATCATCACAGAGAGGCTCAAAATCACTCTCCAGATCATTCTCTTTCACCGTTCCTGGCTGGTGGAATGATCTTCCCACCCCCATCCGGAATGCTGGATCCCTGTCAATCTTCAAGCAACAACTGAAAACTCATCTCTTTCAACTCTACTTCTTCATCATAAACTTAAATTTCATCTTTCTCTTTCTCTCCTTCCCTTGCTAGCTTGTATTTATTTGAACAATGCCTGAGACTTGGTGTTATGGGCACTTCTTCTGTCTGTTTGCCTCTTCAAGATGAATCGCTTTATGTATTCCCCAATCGTAAGTCGCTTTGCATAAAAGCATCTGAAAAATAATGTAAATGAACTGCTGACTGTATACATATGATTTTAAGCTAAATTAATTAATATAGCCTAATACATTTTCTATAGATTTATATTTATAATAACACCAGAGAAAGATACAGCCAAGAACTGACAAACTCGAAAATGCTTATGCTTCATTTCAGTGGAACAAAATTAAATATTTGTAATGACATTTAATATTATTTTGTGAATGAAATAAGAGTTACTTAGATGCATCTCTTTCATCTTTCCACTGAACTGTGCAGTTTTTCTGCACCTTGTGTTCATGAACTTTCACAATATAACATGGACTTTTTATATAAGGATTTTGTGTGTAGCGACGTCTTATATGATACTTTAGCAGCTTTATCTCATAAAAGCAGAGTGTGTTTCCCTGCTGTAGCAAGAATTAGTGGCTTTGGTGTGTAGAAACCTGAGAAAGGAGCGAAACGAGGCCAGAGAAAATCCTGCTGTTAATTCATCCTTCAGGAGATGATTTTTATTTGATCCTCCGTGTTTTCTGATGAACATGAGCCAAAAGGGCGTCAGCCAAGATTCGACTGAAGAAATTAAAGACGAAGAGAAAGAGAGCAGCGTCAGCTCCTGGTAAAGTGAAGTGCGTGTAATAAGGTCAATACAGTCAAACAATTCTGCTGGATTTTGGCCTTATGACACTTTTTTAATAAAAAAAAATTTGACAATCTGGATTGAAACGCAACATAATGTCTACTTAAATGCGTAAAGACCAGAATCTCTAATGAAGGGCTTACAAGTGCACGTATAACGGTGATAACATTTATTTTAACGTCAAATGTCACTTCACATTTGTGAATTCTCAACACACAATGCAATTTTTTGTCATACTGAGGTTGTTGTCCTTATGATTCGTTTATGGCAGCAGATATGTTTCTGTAAGAAAACGTCTGGCATCCCTTGTTTTTTACGTATCTCCATTGAGCTCAGTGTGATTTGACAATAAACCCCCCACCCCCATCCGGAGACACAAACACAGTCCTCCAGTCCACTCAGATGGCGTTTTAATACCCAGGGAACATGCTAACAGAGACGGTGTCACACACAGGGAGGAAGTGACATCGTGGGAGGTGGTGAAGTATTGAGCACAGAATCATTGACCTCCATTACACTGATATGAATGCAGAGATTTATCATGAGATGAGACGGTGTCAGAAACAAAGCAAACATACTATACAGAGAAAACACAGAGCACCACATGCATAAATCATACAAGAGCGCATAATGCTACAGTGTAACACATTTTCCTCCATGTGTGTCAGTGGCGGCTGCTGATCTTTTAAAGAGGGGAAGCTCATTTTCGGCCTAAATCATAAAAATTGTCCATTTATTTATATGTAAATTCTGCCCTACGTTCCTTTTCAAGAAAATGCTCTGTAACCCTGTCGTACCAACTAGGCGTCTTTTCCAGTGACTTGACCAGTGTCCTCTCAATGGCCAGCAGAGCTAGGCTGCTTAAACGGCCTTGGCCCATTGTGTTACGGGTGTAGGACTTGAGCCGCTTTAAACAGGAGAAGCTCCTTTCTACACCTGCTGTGCAGTTTGCTAGCTGGCTAGTTCAGACTATATGAATTAATGAACAAACGATCTAATATATATATATATATTTAACTCAACGGGAGGAAATGTGGGAATTATGTTAAACTGAAACAATGAATGTGGTGTGAAATTGTGTGAAATATACGATGAAGGTTGCAGCAGTTTGTCTTTCGACTACACATGCAAAATCCGCGATGGGACTGAGTTGGAAATGGAGACACAGAGTGATACGCGTCATAATCTGAAGACCACGCCCACACCAACCGTCTCTTTGCATTGCGAGAAGCTGCCGCCTCCTTGTCATTTATTTATAACAAAAAAAAAAAAAAAAATTGTCTAAAAGCTGATATGTGACAATGTGTATAGCAAACAAGCTAAAAAAAAAACAATAAATACGTTTTTATAAGCTGTCGACCCCAAAAAAACGAGCGTTTTAGGACATAAAAGTGGATTAAAAAGAGATGACAGACCCTCCAATCATCACGCAGACGCTCGGAGTCCGGGCCAGCCCACTCCTCCATTCATCCCAGAGACGCTGAGCGTCCGTGGGCGGACATAATCGCAGCATTATCCAATGACCGTCTTGTTTCTATGCACTGAAAAAACTGTTTAAAGCAGCCCCATTGAAGTCAATGGACGCTGGGCTTCAACAGAGTAATGCACTGTACGCCACGGAATGAATGAGAAGGAAATCGAGTCAGCCGACCTAAGTAGCTGATTCTGAACGAAATTGTTTTCGTTCGAGATGAACGTGTTTAACGCATTTTTTGTCAATAAAATGTTAACATAATAGTACATATATTTGACCATTCATTTTTTTGACAATTATAGGGGAAGCTGAGCTTCCCTTGCAGTCTTAAAGAAATCGCGGCTGATGTGTGTGTGGAAACTGATCCCATGAGAGTCTGCTGGAGAGAAACATAGATTATAATGCACAGGACACATATACTATACTAAAAATTATCACAGGTCCCAAACAATATTAATTAGCAAAACGGTTTCCTACATTGTTTATAAATCAGCATATTAGAATGATTTCTGAAGGATCATGTGACACTGAAGACTGAAGTAATGATGCTGAAAATACAGATTTTCTTCACAGGAATAAATTATATTTTAAAATATATTAAAATAGAAAACTTTAAATTGCAAAAATATTTCAAATAGATACAGCATTGATGAGCATAATAAACTTTTTTTTTAACTTTTGAACTGCAGTGTATGATACTGTAAAAAAAAATTCTCAGGTAACCTAAAATGTACATCATTTAGTTCAAATCAAATAAAAATAGCACATTAAAGTTTCACACTTTTTTTGTACAGGTCTGGTATAAACAATGTTTTTGCTCAGGTGACCGAAATGTCTGCTCAATAGAGAAAAGTTTTGCTCAGCAAGAAAAAGAATTCTGTTCTGACCTTTTTATTATCGCAATTACGAGTTTACATCTTGCAAATCTGACTTTTTTCCCACAGAATTGCGAGTTTATCACAATTTTGACTTAATTTCTCGCAATTACTATTCTCGCTAATTATTATTTCTCGCAGTTTATATCATGCAGTTCTGAGAAGAAAAAAAAAATCAGAATTGCGAGTAAAACATTTGCAATTACCTTTTTTATTGTTTAATCAGTACCGGAAATGGGCTTCTATAGAGAATGGTTCAAACTGCATAGCTGTCATTAAACCAAGTTGGTTCAAAAATACAGGACTTTTGTTAATGATGTCATGTTGTGATCAAATTTGTTCGATTATTTTTCTTTATTTCCAGTTGAATTCCCTGTTTTGTCCAACATAGGCTCATTGGAAATATGTGCCTCTAAATACATTTCTGCAAAACTGAAAATAAAACATACCTATACATGCGAATCGCTGCAGTTTCCAGATGAAATAAACACTAGAGGGAATAAAACTCCAACAACTTACTTTTCACACAAAGTATGATTTGCCGGACCACAGTTTCGATTAATAAAGCCCAATTTTCACACAATTAGGAGGAAAATCATGTTATGAATTCAAAATTTGAACATGCTGCACCATTTGAAAACTGATACATTTGAACGTTAGCGTCACTTATCCAGATTCATATATGGGTTTTTATGTTCAGTAGGTTTGTTCGGTAGCTCACGCAGTGCAAGTTAAACTTGAGAGGTAAAGAGCTCTGGTACGAATCCCGTGAAACTATGTTCCACAGAACATGCATATACGGAAGCTCAAATGGCACGGTTGCATCAACAAATCCATTGTTATACCAGTTCTGCATTTGTTAACACTATCGGGTAGGTTTAGAGTTGGGTTCGGTGTAAGGGATTTTTCCAACACATAAGAGCATTAACTTACAAACAAATACAAATTAAGCTCAGATGAGCTTTATTTGCCACATACACAATTATACAGAGTATAATGAGGAGTGAAATGTGTTCTCTGCATTTAACCCATCCAAGTGGAGCAGTGGGCAGCCGACATTGCGGCGCCCGGGGAGCAGTTGGGGGTTCGGTGCCTTGCTCAAGGGTCTCACCTCAGTCGTGGGCAATACCTGCCGGAACCGAGATTCGAACCCACAACCTTGGGTTACCTCGGGTTTCAAGTCCTCAAAGCTCTATCCATTAGGCCACGACTGCCCCTAACTTAGCAACACTCCCTGGATATTTAAATAATGAACTATCCCAATACGTACCTGAATCAACGTAACACAAACACAGCAATACGTACTTATATCAACATAACAAAAACATGCCAGGGTCACGTATTGAACCCGCGTTTTAGCACCACTCACTGGACGTTTCACTTTGAAACTTCCGCGAAACATAAAGTAAGGTACATAATAACGGTGTTGCATAAATGTGTTTAGACTAGAGGCACATAGTTCTAATGAGCCTGGGTTGGTTATATCATACTCCAGGATGCTACAGCACATTCACACACGTGCACTCTTTAACAATGGTGTTTTCATTCTCTTGATAAACTAATATACGTAGAATGAATGTACCGTATGCTAGCTTGTTTATTTTGCCCCAAGAGCATGATCGGTTTCTCATTAACTAACTATTCTTCTAACCACAGGTCAAGAACTATAGTTCCAACCACACAGGTTAACAATTTTCTTTGGAAATTAGTTTTTTGGGAAACACCAAATCATTAAACTATGTTGCTATCTATAGAACTTTTGACCATAGTTAGCAAAAAAACTTTTGGGAAACAATCCCCAGAGTGACATATTGGCCAGTTTTGTGATTTTCAACATGTACGCCAATAAAAGTGTCAATTAACGTAAGTGGTCATCCTGAATTTGCCAACAGCGATTTTTGTGATTTTAACTAAATATTTTTAATATAAGTTAATTCAGCAATGTTGTGCATATCTTTGTAATTGCCACTCTGCTCTCTAGATATCAGCCATCAGTTTAGGGCTGTGACGGTGGCAGATTTTTACCACCGCGGTGTAATGGACCAACTACCGCCGGTGGCGTGGTGTTGTGATATATATATACACATATATAATTCTGAAACGCAAAAATAAATAAATGAGGCTCAATCATCTATTAACAAACATACGTGTTTATTTTAGCACTTACGTCAGTGAACACTCAGCCTGCAAAACACTAAAATAAATATCAAATAAATAATACAGTTAAATGAGAAAGTTAAATACACCCGGTCTACCTCACGCGAGCGGCACGGCCAGAACCCATTATAATCATTGATGCTGTCTACACTAGATGCGCGATACAACACGACAAATCGGTCGCAGTAAACTGTCTCGTCCTATTTATGACGAACTGAAACAAAGTGAAAATGTCCTGTGGACAGACTCAACCTGTTGTGTTGCGACGCGGGATCCGGTTTAGACACGGTTCACTGTTCTGCCACCAAGCAAGCGGGTGCGTTAACTCCTCGTCTGCTGCACGCGCTCTCTGTGGAATAGGAATCGCGCCGTATGTTGCCACATTTCGTGTTAACATCTTCCATTTACCGCGGTCTTATTCGTATTTGGCCAATTTGGAGAAATCCTCACCAATACACACCTGATCAGCCGGGCGTTTGCGATGACGTGAACTTGTAGACTTGTACAAACGCGGATCGGTGACATGAATGGAGATGATTCCAGATCAGCGATTTAGTATTTGGTTTCCCAACAAGGTCCATCGCTCATCACGAAATAAATATGCTGAATGCAGAATAAACAGTATTTTCTTGCGCTCAAACCTGCCAATCTAAAGGAAGCGCCCTGTATGGCGTTTGAGGTAATTTGTGAATTAGCAGATTTATAGTCTAAATAAAACAATTTGCAACTGTTACTATTATTACACTTGTTTACAAAATGTTGTATTATGCTTGTTATAGAGTGTGTGACGTCACGTGCACTACCGCCGGTGGCAATACACAACCGCGGTGGCAACCGACCACCGCCGGTGACGCGGTTGTCACGGCCACCGTCACAGCCCTACATCAGTTAATACAACAAAAAAAAACTTTATGGGTTAATCATTATTTTATATCGGGGACAAAATAAAATGAATGAAAATTGAGGCAAAGATATCTTGAAATAGAACATTTTCATAAAAAAATACAGATAGCAATGGTTATGATTAATGTGCATCCTTACTCTATTACTGACACGTTACTATTGGTCTCACGTCAGAGCTTCTCATCATCACTCATAATAACAGCACAATCTGATATCCAGTACAGTGAGGGACATTTTTAGTAACAGCCGCGAAACAAGGTCAGCTGTGATCTCTGAGGACCGACATTCCAATTAAGGATTTTTTCTTAATTAACTTTCCCAATGAGGACGTCCTCTTCTAAAGAGTATTGTAAAGCCAACATGCACGTTACCAGGCACACAAGCTCGGCATGCCTCACTCGCCTGCGGCTGGAGGACATATATAGGCCTCGTGTGCACTCAACATTTCTGCACGTGTGGTTTCATATCAACACAAGACAGCAAACCCAAAACAAGAGCAGAGCCATTCACAATTACTGCTCAAGCAGCATCGTTACATCCTCTACCTGCATGAAATGCCATAATGATAACGTGTTCTAGGTGGTCCCTTTAAAAAATGTAAAACGCAAACAAGTGTGCGTTCTTATAGGTCTCTATGATTCACGCAGTGTGGAAAACATGGACAAAACTACGGAACCCAGTTATTAAAATGCCATTTACTATTTAACACAGAATTTCATGTGATATGAGCTAACCGATCGTTAGATTTAATCTCCATTGGTAGCGTGATTTATTGTAATTTTTTTTCCTCAGTTGGTCAGAACAAACGTGGCAGACTTGTTACTTGTTCAGATGTCAATATACGGTGAAAATTCTAATTTGGGTCATTTATTCAAAGTCGTAGGCGAGAACCTGTGATTGTGAAGTGCAGGATTCACACCGGTCTGGTGACTGACAGCTACACACACTCCTCAAAACATTAGATTCATCCGCACTGGAGCCGTGCTCAGGGTTGTGATAATTCTGCAAGTAACTGCAATTCCAGGTTTTCAAACAGAGATGGCGACAAAGAGGCAAAACTTACGGACTGCAGCTTTAAGGTTTTTATGAATGCAATTAAATCATTCAAATGGAATTCAGAATAAAACAAATGAAAAACAAAGATTTTAGGACAAATAAGATTAACATATTTCATGAAACCATCGGGTAAACATCATGAGACTGACTGCTTATAGTAACAACACACCTTCCTCCTCAACCAGCCAAATGATTTGAGGTCACCATCATACGCATCTACAGCACACGTGTGCAGGATGAGTTATGAGCCAAAGTGTTATAATGGTTATGGCTAGAGGTTTGTTTAAATCCCTTGTGTAGGAGCAATACAGCTCTTGCCTTAGCAAACACCGCTTATCACACATAACTATGTGTTATGTAACAAATTTAATAATAGACTAAAAACATGGCATGATAAAATGAAAATGTTCCGAGACAAAACTTATATTGTACAAGATGTGTCATCTGCCATAAATGCTGTTATCTCAATCGTGCTCTTTGCATCTGAAGTGTCTCTTGGCCAAGTATGTCCTCTTTCACCTTTATTCTGACCATCTGTACCATCCCTTCAAAAGAGACAGTGGTGTCTGGAGTCCTAATCAGATCATCCAGCTTTAATTTCCCTCAGTCATACTGAATCCTACCCACCGTATGATCTCTCTCTTTCCTCCACGGCTGCGGCAGAATGAATCCACATTAAAGCCAAGAGCTGTTGGGTCAGCAGGCTAAATCACTCTTTAGGGTGAAGTGATAGAAAACTGCAGTCATACTCTCCGCCCCTAGGCTGAACACCGCCAATCCACTGCAAAACTAGAGTGTCATTGTGATATTTATCAAAACGCCACAAACTGAGCAATGGTGATATTTCACTTTGCACTTTCTGAAACAGCATTTCCTCTCGTGATGGATTGCTTTGGCCATCGAGAGCGTCTGAAACCGATCAATATGGAGTCTCTGCAAGAGGTTGTGTGTTAGGCCTCCATTAGACCATTAGCACAAGTGCATGAATATTACTTCGCTAATTTTATTGTGGAAAAAATATGCCTCTAACCACGGTTGTTAGAGGCCTTCCTGTAGCTGGCGACGCATTTCTGAAGCGCGTCTTACAAGCAAACAAAGCATATAACAATAATGTGCATCTGCTGAGCCAATGCAGTTGATAAGATGACATACAATAACATACTAAAATAAGTACAGAGAAATTAAGCATTATTAGAAGATAAAATTGGATTAAGCAGTAAGTCACAGAATTGTTATAAAAAATAAAAACAAATCATAAAAAAGCTAAGAAATGTAAAAAGCAATACATCTAATTTTTATTTAGTTTAACTTGATGTACTACTTAACTAAAATTAAAGCTAAAGTAAAATAAAATAATAATAGTTATATCTAAATAAATTTAACATATAGGCTAAACATAAAATTTTTCATAAATATATACATGCATGTGTGTGTATTTATATATATAAATAATAAAATATACAAAGTATACACACATATATTATGTAAAAAATAAAACGTTTATTTTGGATGTGATTAATCGTTTGACAGCACTTATAAAAACTCATTTAAAATATTAAACTGTAATAGTATAAAATAACACTGGTAAGGTTGTGCAATTAATCGGATTCGATTAGCATGCACATCTCGACAGTAAAGCCGGTTTCATGATTAGTAGTAAATCTCCATCACCTGTTTTAAGATGGAGCGGCAGTTAATACACAGAGCTGTAGTTCACTGACAAGCTAGGACATATCGCGTTTGTAAGCGCAGACGAATCGCCTTTGATTATGAACGCAATATTGCGTAGCTTGTCAGTGAACTACGGCTCTGTGTATTAACTGCCGCTCCATCTGAAAACAGGTGATGGAGATTTAGTGTCGATCATGAAACTGGCTTAACTGTCAAGATGCGCATGCTAATTGAATTCGATTAATTGCACAGCCCTAGTGGTAAGCTTTGAAGATGCTGATTTTACTACAGATAAGCATAGTTCTTAGACAATGTCAAGACACATTGATTTATATCACAGGTGTGTTTTATACCAGCAGGGCACATTTAGAGTAGAGATCGACCGATATATCGGTTTACCGATATTTTTACCGATATTTAAGCATTTTACCATTATCGGTTTTGTAAAAAAAAAATATCGGTTTTGAATTTTTTTTTTTTTTTTTTTACATAATTATACAGAGTATAACCAGCATTGAAATTTTGTTCTCTGCATTTGACCCATCCAAGTGCACACACACCTGGAGAAGTGGACACACACACACATACACACACACACCTGGAGCAGTGGACACTGTTCACTCAGGAAATGCTCCAGCACGACCACCGCATGTAACGTTATACAAGATTCACTTGTTTGAAACACGCTGACTTATATTAACATTTACTATCGAACCATTATTTCGCCAATAAACATCTAAATAAATACATCTCTATCGAAATTAATTATTTATTATCTCTGCAAGCGATCGCAGTTTGAGTAGTTCTGTGTAAATGCATAGCTAAACCGCGCTGTCAGCAGTCTTCATAATCTAGAATGACAAAAACATTTGAATTCTGACAAAACATGCCAGTTGAGCAATGCAATAAAATACAATGTTTTGTTTGTTATAGCTTATTTCAATATTCCAGAGAATATAACAGCTTATAAACCTAAAACTGTAGTTTAAAATGAAGTTGATATTTTGTTTGAGTTTTCCCTCTTTTCCTTATAGGTTTATAGGTTTTAAATAGCCTGTAAGCGCCGTGCGCGTTTTACTTTGACTTTAATATCAGCAGCAATTCGGCTTCAAGCAGTGTTTAAAATAAAAATCAGCAAATACTGTGGAACCAAATAAATGAGAAACGAATGTTTTTTTTTTAAACATTATCACTTAGATCAGGGGTAATAGATCGTATTCACCTCTCTACGTATTCTGTGTTTAGGAGGAGAAATACGGTTCTCATGGCGCTGTGAATACAGACTGAACGGTGGCTCAAAGCCGCTGTATGAGAACATGATACACAAACTACAGCTCTCGCTGAATAAAAGAAGCCAGTGTCACACTAGTACACACAAGTTTGGATGGGCAAGTTTTGTAATCAAGGTAAAGCTGATTACAGTGACATGATGTGCATTAGGCGCGCGCTGTGTCCGTTATAAATGATGCGCAAACGAACCGTGTATGTGCGCTCTCGAACGTGTCATATTTCTGCTTGAATACAGCTCAGTATATAGTTGAATACAGTGACGTGAATAGTGCATAATAATAAAACACTTTTATTTATCATTATTAAATTATTGCAACAAAGATACATCACAACATAATGTGTAGCCTATTTTATCATTTATTTACTTTTCACTTGGTAGATCTCGGTGAGTTTTCTCCTTGACTTAGATTAATGTCAGACTCAGAAGTCAACAGGCATAAAACGGGCGCTTTTACATTTGGTTTCGAAACTCTTCCGCATCGTGTTGTCTCTCACCTCACTCTTCTTGTCAGTTATCTCTCTTCACGTGATAAATGAAATCTGATCTGTGATGTAGAGGTCTGCGCGGGACTATTTTAGGTTTTATTCCGCTCCCGCGATATATTCTGTTTGTTCACATTTCTGATGAAAGACAGAGCTAGGCTAACAAATAAAAGTTTAATCTGCACAAAAGTGTATTTATTTTATTCGTCTTGTCAAGAGTCTTGAATTTATTGACTGATAAATGTCAATAACATTTTGCTGCCAACACGGAATAAAGTTTCACAGAGAGGAAAAAAGTTATACAAAAATTGTAATCCCTATTATAATTTGTTTTGTCAGGATATAATTCGTTTATGCTAACATTCAGCCTACAACACAATAGGAAATAAATGAAGGTTTAGCCTAATAGCTATTTTATTAGTCTTGTCAAAACACTATTCATTTAACATCTTGCTGTTAACACAGTGAAAAGTGCAGCAGAGAAAAAATAAATGAATTCGACACAGTCTGTCATTTAAAATGATAGGATAAGCATAATACAAAAAAAGGAAAGAGAATTGCACGTCCTTCAAGGACAGCGGAGTAAGAAATCTGGTCGGGACAGCCGGCAATGCAGACCTAGACTGCTGTGATGTAAGACTCTGTTCGTTCGGTGCGTTGCATTTAGCAGCCGCATTCAGTTTTAATTTTAGTGTCCTCTATCTGAACGAATAAATTTTATTACTATAAAAACAATCTAAAGGACGGTGGGGGACGGTGCCATGGTGAGCAAGTGATGTAACAGTGTTGTGGCTTAACACCAGAATAACCGTCGTCACGTCTATCGCGGCAAGCCTACTTCACTCTGTTATTTATTTACTTTATAACAGTAAATAAATATCGGTTCTGAATATCGGTTATCGGTTACATAAATGTATAAATATCGGTATCGGTTATAAAAAATCAATATCGGTCGATCACTAATTTAGAGTCATAAATCTTTGCTTGAATCTAATCTGGAATATGTCGAAGTCAAAGATCGCTGTTATTTCATTACATCCAGAGAGGAATAACTAGACTCGTTCCCAACGAAGCGCCTCTGCATTCCTCCACAGCCAAAAGATCCCTGCTCCAGATTCCCTTTCCACCAAATTCCTCAAATACTCAGAATTGTCCATTTGCCTTCCTTTCCAATCCCACTGACTGCACGACCACAGGACAGCTCTCTCAGATTCAACATACAGTTACTGAATCATCACTTCTAGAGTACAGCACAACAGCGTGTCCTGAAAATCACAGAGATCGGGCACGGGCTGTTCTGTGGATCAGCACTTTACGGTGATTCAATCCTGAGGGCAGAGAGAGGGCAATGACATCATCCTACACCCACAGAGAGGGGTGCGTTTGTGCCGTCCATCCTCTTCTCATTCAAACACAACATGATTGAAGTAATTGGACTTGGAGTATGATCAGGCTACTGGAAAATGATCCAGTCTGAAATATGAAACAGCGGATGCATTTTATGACCAGCATTCAGTCCAGAAATAATGTGACCAACGAGACCACAGCTGTTCCTAATGACTAGATAAGAGACTTCAAAAATAAATGCAAAAACAACTCTTTTATAAAAGCTGATGAATTATTTGAGCTGGATAAATCGATCACTAAATAACACTCAGAAATTTAGAACAATGCACCATACGTTATCCAAACTGAACAAGCCCAAATGTGACCCTGGACCACAAAACCAGTCATAATACATGGGTCAAAATTATCCATTTTTCTTTTATGCCAAAAATCATTAGGATATTAAGTAAAGATCATTTTCCATTAAGATATTTAGTGAATGTCCTACCATAAATATCTCAAAACTTAATTTTTGATTAGCAATTTGAATTGCTAAGAACTTAATTTGGGCAACTTTAAAGGAGATTTTCTCATTATTTTGATTTTTTTGGCACCCTCAGATTCCAGATTTTCAAATACTTGTATATCAGCCAAATATCGTCCTATCATAACACACCATACATCAATGGAAAGCTTATTTATTCATCTCAATTTCATACAATTGACTATTATGACTGGTTTTGTGGTCCAGGGTCCCAAATATCCTGCATCTCTACTGTGAAAACCACACACTAATGCTCTTTGACACTGCAGATGAGGAGATTAAACCAGACTGAGCTAATGTTGAGCATCTGGACTGACACAGATCCAGGGGAAGACGTCATCCATTCACTGTCATATCACAGATGCATCTTTAACCCTCAACCTCATCCCTTATTTCTGACTGTACATGGCCAAGACAAATCCCTCTGTGGAGACAGCGGAAAGCATTGTTTCTACACACAATGAACACTTTCTTTGTGCACGGTTTGTCATTCGACCACACACACAACACCAGCCCCAGCACCAGGCTTTGTTGTCAAACTGATGCGGTTAGTGGTGTCTTTCTCTCACCTTGCTCCAGGTCTCGCTGGTCGTACCATGGCTCATCTTCTTCCGTCACAAACTCGTCCATCCCGCCGGCTCGGAGCATCAGTGTGTCGCGGTGAACGCCGGAAGCTCAAAGATGCGCTGATCTATCAAAGAGATAAAAATAACATAAGATGAGGCTGCAACATCTCACTTTTCCAGGCGCTTGTGCCGCACACTTACAATTGCGGAAAAACAGACTTAAAAAAAGGTGAAGTGCGAAAAGCAGCGTTAAAACACACTTTTTATCCACCTATTTGTAAATCAATGTCCGCTGGAGCAGCATCGACGCAGCGGCAAGGAAACAATGACAGCGCGCTTGACTTACTGCAAATACACGCTCCGTTAGCGGGAAAGGTTTCCGGCATGCCAGGAGAAATTTCCTATGACATACAAAAATATATATCACGGTGTTGCCATTTATTTCTGTCACACGCAACCCCTCCCACAGCCGTGCTAAGCGATGATATCGCTCCTCATCCCAGTTCCCAACAACATCCCGTTGGTTTCGCCCGACAGATAAAGTACCCCACATCCTACTATTGGGAAGGCGGGCCTATTAATATTCATGAGCGAACCTTTCGCCATTGGACGGTTACAGAGCCACGTCAACAGATTATTTTATTATTCACAAAACACGCGTTCGCCATTGGTGGAGCTTTAAAGCCACGCCTCTGCGACGTAATAAATATTCAATAGTTAAATCATAGCCGAGAGAGTCGAAGTCTGTCGAAAATAGCTTAGTTATGTTTTACCTCGAAATTAAGAGTGGGAAATAAGGATACTATATCTTATTTATTTAAATGTATTGTATGTACTTCTTTTGATTTGAAAATTAAATACCAGTCTATTTTTGACATCCAAGTAAAATTGACCATAAGACCCAACTTTTATAGACACAAGCACAGATCTTCATCTTCTATTAAGTACGCACGAGCAAAAACTCTAATCACTGAGGAATGAACTGACACGTCGCCCAAGCTTATTAATATTCATGACTCGATTGACCACGCCGAGCCTTCGTCATAGTGTGAATGGTAATTTCTCCCGCCAGCGCTGCTGCTCTTCTACTGAGAGAAACTGTCAAACACAATCATCTGTTTGTCCGGGAATCTGAGGCTGATTTTACTCTGAAGAGGCATGATTAGGGTGACTGGAGCGTTAAACTCGTTTATAACTCGATTAATTCGAGCAGGTTTCCCGCAGCGGAGAAGACAATGGCTCGTTGAAGGTGTAATTTTAGAAGTGCCTAATTATAGCACAAAACCAGATTTAATGAAATGAGACTACGGTATTTCTTATTAGGCGTAAAAAAAAAGACAAATGAACAATAAGAGACGTTGGTAACCAATAATGTAGCATACATATCTGAGAAATGACACAAAAACAGTACGGTTCCCAGAGGTGTGAAGAGTAACGTTACCTGAAAACCACACTTGAGTAAAAGTATAGATACCTTACAGTGAAAAATTACTCCACTACAAGTTACAAATCACCAATTCCACAATAACTTGAGTAAAAGAGTATCTGATTTTAACTGTACTTATTTACTTATACTAAATATAGGCTCAAAGATGCACTAGTCAAAGAGACATGCCAATCAAACACTGTAACGTTGTGGAGAAGCTGAAAACAGGCAGAGGCAATGGTCTCTGTGAAGGCATTTCATGGAAAAACTAGAACAAACAATAAGCCAAAAACCAAAGAGAACAAAGAAGAAAATGATGGGCAAACAGACAACCATTACATTCAACAACTCATAAATAACTAAAGAAACACTAGGGCTTAGAAATAAGTACACGAGGCACAGTACATGAGGCTAACAAGCTGAACAAGATAAAATACAAACTGACTACAAACACCATAGTGACATAACAGTCCAAGACAAGGCACAGAAAACGCAACAAAAACAACAAAGAGATAATTTGTGAGATATCTGAAACCAAAATAAAACTGAACACCTCAAAATTGCACAAAAAAAAACATTACCTTCAAAAAGGTCTGTATAAAGTATACATAAAATAATGTGAAGTAAAAATAAAAAGCCATAGTTTTCTTGGACTGGATGTGATGGTTTCGGCCTCATTTCCAGCTGCAGTCATGTCCTCCTCTCATACAGGTGCATCTCAATAAATTAGAATGTCGTGGAAAAGTTCATTTATTTCAGTAATTCAACTCAAATTGTGAAACTCGTGTATTAAATAAATTCAATGCACACAGACTGAAGTAGTTTAAGTCTTTGGTTCTTTTAATTGTGATGATTTTTGCTCATATTTAACAAATTATTGAGATGCACCTGTACAAAGTACAGTGTTAGAAATGTACATACATTTTAAAAAAAAATATATATATATATATATATATACACATAAAAAAACTTGAGGATTTATGATGCTGATGACCATTGAAACACGTCATCAGTATTCACTGAAAAAAATGATTCAATGAATTTACAATTTTTTAAGGTAAGTCATTGCATTCTATTTATTTTAGCTACATTTAAATGAACAAATTTAGGTGACTAATTAAAAGAAAAATTTATTAAATGAAGCTAAAACATAGTTTGCCACCACTTTCTTTAAAAAAAAATGTGTAAAATTTTTGGGTGTTGTGAAAAGGGTCCATTATATCAAATTGCAATGCTGATGTGCACCTTTTGCACACATAAAAGATGTCAAAAGTACAAGATTACTAGTGTATGAATGTTATAAGGTTATTTTGTCATCCAACATCTGACTCAACACCCGATCACAACATTCGTTTGAATAGACTTGAAAACTCTGTTGGCGTTATTGGAAGTGCATTAGCATGGTTCAAATCGTACTTATCTGCCATCAATTCGTAGCAGTGAATGAAGAGGTATCATATTGATCACAAGTACAGTATGGAGTACCTCAAGGCTCAGTACTAGGGCCGTTACTTTTCACGCTTTACATGTTACCCTTGGGAAATATCATCAGGAAACATGGGGTTAGCTTTCACTGTTATGCTGATGATACTCAGCTCTATTTTTCTTCACGGCCCGGTGAAACACACCAAATTGAGAAACTTATGGAATGCATAGTTGATATAAAAAACTGGATGACAAATAATTTCTTACTACTAAATTCTGAAAAAAGAGGTGTTAATTATTGGACCTAAAAACCACACAAGTAATAACCTAGAACACTGTCTAACACTTGATGGCTGCTATGGATTCTTCATCATCAGTCAGGAATCTAGGTTTGCTATTTGATAGCAATCTCTCCTTTGACAGCCACATTTCCAGCATTTGTAAAACTGCATTTTTTTTATCTTACAAATATATCTAATCTGAGACCTATGCTCTCAATGACAAATGTAGAAATGTTAATTCATGCGTTTATGATCTCAAGGTTAGATTATTGTAATGCTTTATTAGGTGGTTGTTCTGCACGCTTAATAAATAAACTACAGATGGTCCAAAATGCAGCAGCTAGAGTTCTTACTAGAACCAGGAAGCATGACCACATTAGTCCGATTATGTCAACACTGCACTGGCTCCCTATTAAACATCGTATAGATTTTAAAATCTTGTTAATTACTTATAAAGCCCTGAATGGCTTAGCTCCTCAGTACTTGAGCGAGCTCTTATCGCATTATAGTCCTCCACGTCCACTGCGTTCTCAAAACTCTGGCCATTTGATAATACCTAGAATATCAAAATCAACTGCTGGCGACAGATCCTTTTTCTATTTAGCACCCAAAATCTGGAACAATCTACCAAACACTGTTTGGGAGGCAGACACACTCGATCAGTTTAAATCTAGATTAAAGACCCATCTCTTTAACCTGATGTACACTTAACACACTAATACGCTCCTAATATTAAAATCCGTTAAATGACTGTTAGGCTGCATTAATTAGGTCAACCGGAACCGGGAACACTTCCCATAAAACACGATGCACTTGTTATATCGTAAGAAGAATGACATCTACGCTAATATTAGTCTTTATTCTTTCTTATTCTGAGGTCATCGTAGCCACCCAATCCGGTCCTTATCCAGCCCAGATGATCACTTCAGTCACCAGATCCAGTCCGTGTGTCAGGCTGGCAACTGGGAAAAGAATGGAGGACTCAAGTGCTGAGCAAAACAGAGGAGTGAAGTTTATTAGTAAACTCCGGATGACAACATCCAAAACAAACAGAAAGCTGATTTAGAGGAACAGGTGGACGGGGGTGCCGTCACGCGCTCCCAAGCCGGACACGCTATCCAGCGGACTAACTACTCCTCGCCTGGGGATCCTGGACACAGAATGCAGATGAGAGAGAGAAGGTCTCCGACAACAGGTAAGACAAACCACAAATGACACACCGACACAGAAAGAGGGCATAGGCCTGAATAAATAGGAAATGTAGATGAGTAACAGGTGTAAGGCTGATGGAGCGCTCAGT
The DNA here is from genome assembly GCA_027564155.1 of Gymnocypris eckloni scoliostomus. NCBI lineage: Eukaryota > Metazoa > Chordata > Actinopteri > Cypriniformes > Cyprinidae > Gymnocypris > Gymnocypris eckloni. The sequence continues at coordinate 27,292,272 of CM050415.1, read as the reverse complement.
GCTGTGAATCAGCACTGATTGCTCCCCCACGTGCGGTAGCCGGTGACAGGACGTAAACAACCCACCACATGTAGCTGTTAGTGGCAGGAGTGAGTCAGAGGGGTGCCCGATCGTGACAGAATCCTCCTCAGGGATGCCTCCTGGCATCTCCAGAAGACTCACCATGACGCCGATGGAACTGGGCTATGAGGGCGCGATCCAGTATATCGCGGGCCGGAATCCAGCATCTCTCCTCCGGACCGAAACCCTCCCAGTCTACCAGATATTGGTGACCCCTACCCCGCCTCACATCAAGGAGTCGTCGTCGGTGTAAGCAGGCAACCCCTCAATGAGTCTGGGAGGCGGTGGGGCAGAGGTCTGGGGTTGGAGAGGAGAGCGAATAACGGGCTTGACCCTAGATACGTGAAATACCGGATGGATTCTTTTAAGCAGAGGGGGTAGTTTGAGTCGAACCGTCACCGGGTTAAGCACTTTGGTCACGATGTACGGTCCAATGAATCTAGGTCCCAGTTTACGTGCGGGCAGCTTGAGAGGATGTCTCGGTCGACAACCAAACCTTCTGACCACACACGTAAAGTGGGGGCTTAGAACGGTGACGGTCCGCCAACGCCTTGTTCCTTTCGCCAGTCCGGATAAGGGCTTGTCTGGCGAGCCTCCATGTCCGGAGGCATCTTCGAATGAACGCATGCGCGGATGGAACAATGGCGTCGGGTTCTTGTGAGGGAAATAAGGGGGGCTGGTAGCCTAAGCAGCACTGGAAGGGTGACAAACCCGTAGACGAGACCGGGAGGGAGTTATGTGCATACTCGACCATGGCTAATTTGGAACTCCAAGTCAAAGGCTCTGCTGACGCCACGCAACGCAGGACTCTCCAAGTCCTGATTGGCCCGGACTGACCGTTAGTCTGCGGATGGTAACCAGAGGAAAGGCTCGCTGTCGCCCCAGTAATCTACAGAACTCAGTCCAAAATCTGGATGAGAATTGGGGACCCCTGTCAGAAACCACATCAACCGGGAGGCCATGGATGCGGAAGACGTGATCAAGGACAATGACAGCCGTCTCCCTCGCTGAGGGTAGTTTGGGGAGGGGAATGAAATGAACCGCCTTTGAGAACCTGTCCACCACGGTGAGGACCACGGTATTGCCACTAGACGGGGGTAGGCCTGTGACAAAGTCCATGGCGATGTGGGACCAGGGTCTCGAAGGGATAGACAGCGGTCGGAGAAGCCCAACTGGGGGTCGATTAGAGCCCTTCCCCACCGCGCACACCGGCAGGCCAACACGAACTCCCGAGCATCCCACCGACGGCCACCAGAACCGCTGCTTAATCAGCGCAAGTGTCCGAGCCACTCCTGGATGGCAAGCTAGCCCAGAGGAATGGCCCCACTGAAGGATGCTGGTTCGAACCGACTCCGGTACAAATAACAGACCCTCTGGGCACCTCGCGGGGATGGTGACGCCGTCAAGTGCCTCACGGACCCTGGATTCCACCTCCCAAGTGACCATCGCAATCACCCGGCTGGGTGGCACGATGGGCACCAGAGAAGGGAATCCAGGTTCCACTTCAAAAATCCGCGAGAGTGCGTCCGGCTTACCGTTCTTACTCCCTGGGCGATAGGAGATGGTGAAATTAAAACGCCCAAAGAATAGAGCCCAGCGGGCCTGCCGAGAATTTATACGTTTGGCGGAACGGATGTACTCGAGATTTTTATGGTCGGTCCAAACCAGAAAAGGAACCCCCGCACCCTCCAGCCAGTGACGCCACTCCTCCAAGCCCAACTTGACCGCCAGCAACTCCTTATTCCCAATATCGTAGTTCCGTTCCGAGGGGGTCAGACGATGGGAAAAAAAAGCGCAGGGGTGTACCTTGTTGTCGGAAGGTGATCTCTGAGACAAAATAGCTCCAACTCCCACCTCCGACGCATCTACCTCCACAATGAATTGGCGAGACGGGTCTGGGTTAATAAGAATCGGGGCCGAAACGAAGCGGCTCTTAAGCTTTTCGAAGGCCTCTAGGGCCTGTTCAGACCAACAGAATCGCCGTCGTGTGGAGGTAAGATTAGTCAGAGGCAGGGCGATCTGGCTAAAACCTCGAATGAACCGCCTGTAAAAATTGGCAAACCCCAGAAATCGCTGGACCGCTACGATCTTCTGGGGTGGGCCAATTAGCAACTGCTTCTACCTTGGCGGGTCCATCCGAATGCCTTCCGGCGACAAAATAAACCCCAGGAACGGAACTGATTGTGCGTGAAACTCACACTTCTCCAGCTTGGCGAATAAGCGATTCTCTAGAAGCCGCTGTAACACTAGCCTGACGTGCTGGATGTGGTCACGCTTCGTTCTGGGAGAAGATCAGGATGTCGCCGAGGTATACAAACACGAAACGGTTGACCACGCCTCGGAGCACGTCGTTACGAGTGTCTGGAAGACTGGGGGAGTTAGAGAGTCCAAAAGGCATTACCAAATACTCAAAGTGGCCTGTAGGGGTGTTAAAAGCAGTCTTCCATTCGTCCCCTTCCTAATCCGAACCAGGTGGTAAGCATTGCGTAGGGTCTAACTTGGTAAAATGGTCGCCCCTGCAAGAGTTCGACGCTGAAGACATTAACGGCAAGGGTGGCTATTCTGACCGTAATGTCATTCAGCCCCGATAATCAATGCAGGGACGGAGCGATCCATCCTTCTTCTCCACAAAGAAAACCCCGCCCCAGCCGGAGAGGAAGAAGGGCGTATAAACCCGGCTAATAGAGATTCATTGATGTATTTCTCCATGGCCTCCTCTCAGGACCGGAGAGCGAATGGCGCTCGGGGAGAAGTGCCAGGTAGTAATTCAATCGCCCAATCATACGGGCGGTGCGGAGGAAGAGATGAAGCCCGGGACTTACTGAACACCGCCTCAGGTCATGGTAAGCCTCTGGAACATTAGCCAGGTCGACTGGCTCCCCTGTAACACAGAGACAGACATGACAGGGGATGACGAGACACCAAACATTGAGACAAACAAAAGGACTCCACTCTAATACAGTGTGGTGAGCCCAATCAATGCAAGGGTTGTGCTTAATAAGCCAGGAGTGCCCCAAAACTACTGGAGCGGAGGGAGAGTGGATCAGGAGGACTCGAATCTCCTCAGTGTGATTGCCCGATATGGTCAGGTGAGCAGAGTCCCGTGATGGCTGTGATCTTGGTGAGGGGGTGCCACACAGGGTCTTGGCCGAGATGGGTTCGGCTAGAGGAGAAACGGGGATGCCCCACTCCCTGGCTAGCTCAATGTCCATGAAATCCCCCTCCGCCTCCCGAGTCAATGAGCGCTGCCACCGTGTGGGTGATCCCCTCAGATTGGAGTACTGCCGGGAGGGTGGTTGGGCCACCAGAGGGCAGTAGGCGGCAGTCACGCCTACCGTGCACGGTCTCTCACCAAGAAGATTGCCTCTTGTGGGGACAGACGGTGATCATATGGCCCGCCTCTCCGCAGTAGAGACACAGCCCGTGGGCAATCCGATGCCGCCGTTCCCGGGCCGTGAGATGAGCGCGGCCGATCTGCATAGGCTCCTCTTCAGCGAACCCAAACCGTGGTAATGTGGTGCTTCTAGCTGGACGGTGGATCAAAGCTCTCACGCCTGTGCGGATAGCGGTGTTGTGACCTGGCGTAAGCGAAGATCCACCCGAGTGGCGAGTTCGACCAATCCATCGAGTGAGGGGGGCAGCTCCTGGGAGTAGATCTCGTCCTTTATCTGCTCCGCCAGTCCGTGGAGAAAGTGGTCCCACAATGCCCTGCTGTTCCAGCCGCCGATGCGGCGAGCGGCGCGGAACTCAATGGCGTAATCAGACACCGTTCTGGTTCCTGTCGCAGCAGCGATAGCGCCCGTGCTGCCTCATTGCCTAGAGCTGATCGGTCGAAGACCTTACGTAGCTCCTGGGAGAAGTTGGAGTAGAGCTGCAGCACTCATGTCTGTTGTCCCACATCGCTGTACCCCACTCTCTCGCTACCGGCCAGGTGCATTATCACGAACGCCACCTTGCACTCCTCGGTGGGAAACAGGAGGCTGCAGTGAGAAAGTCAGGAGCATTGGGATAAAAGCGAACGACAGGATGTGGGTTCACCTGAATAAGGAGCCGGCGGATTCAGGCGGGGTTCCGATCGACGCAGAGGGGGCGTCTCCTCAAAAGCGGGTGCCGCTACGGCAGGATCCACCGATGGACCGACCTGGAGCTGATCGAGTCGTTGGGTGATGACGGTGAGTTGTTGAGATAGCCTGGTCAGGGCTTGATGAGAAGCCTGTATCTCATCTTGTTGACGCCCGAGGAGAATCCCTGTTGTGCGAGGGCGTGGCGGATCTCCTGGTCTCCAGCTGAGTCCATATCTGGTCGGTGTGTTCTGTCAGGCTGGCAACTGGGAAAAGAATGGAGGACTCAAGTGCTGAGCAAAACAGAGGAGTGAAGTTTATTAGTAAACTCCGGATGACAACATCCAAAACAAACAGAAAGCTGATTTAGAGGAACAGGTGGACGGGGGTGCCGTCACGCGCTCCCAAGCCGGACACGCTATCCAGCGGACTAACTACTCCTCGCCTGGGGATCCTGGACACAGAATGCAGATGAGAGAGAGAAGGTCTCCGACAACAGGTAAGACAAACCACAAATGACACACCGACACAGAAAGAGGGCATAGGCCTGAATAAATAGGAAAAGGGAGATGAGTAACAGGTGTAAGGCTGATGGAGCGCTCAGTGCTGTGAATCTGCACTGATTGCTCCCCCACGTGCGGTAGCCGGTGACAGGACGTAAACAACCCACCACATGTAGCTGTTAGTGGCAGGAGTGAGTCAGAGAGGGGTGCCCGATCGTGACACCGTGTCCATATCAGATGGTGGATCAGCACCTAGAGATGACCACTACAGCTCTGAACGTCAGCGGAGACAAGGACACCTAGATGAGCCCCAGAGACAGATCCCCAGTGAGGACCTCGTCATCTAGACAGCTATCAGGAAAAGACCACTGGAACCAGTTGAGCCCTTACAATCTGACTTTGCTGAAGTTGGAACAAACTACTGATTCGTCTGGCCAGAGGGGAACTGCCCCCCTACTGAGCCTGGTTTCTCCCAAGGTTTTTTCTCCATTCTGTCACCGATGGAGTTTTCGTTCCTTGCCGCTGTCGCCTCTGGCTTGCTTAGTTGGGGACACTTCATTTCCAGCACAATCACCGACTTGATTGCACAGATACTATTTAAACTGAACTGAGCTGGACGATGACATCACTGAATTCAATAATGAAATGCATTTAATTAAAAAATGTTCCTATTTTGATATTGTGCAGTTGCTTTGACACAATTTGTATTGTTAAAAGCGCTATATAAATAAAGGTGACTTTACTTGACTGATTGGAGCCCCTTCCCCACCATGAAGCAATTAAAACTGCAACATTTCCACACTTAATTTTTTCATCAAATTTAGCGGATTATTCTGGTATTTGCTAATTTTAAACTAATCGCATAATATATTCTACAAACTTGACATAGAATGGTACAAAGTATGCAAACTGGGACATGTCTGTTGTGATTCATCTGGGAGTTGGCTGGTTTGGTTCATGGCCTAAACATGTAGACATCTTTTGTAATCCATGTGAAGAAAATGAATGCGGATAATATTTAGGCAAACAAGGCTTCTGGAAAAACCAGACAAGCAAAGACAAGCAACTTACCAATTACACCCCATAAATGATTCAGCATGAATTCTTCCAGTTGTGCACATTTGCCTTTTAATGTAGTTTTCATTACAGTGAGTGCTTTATAAGCAACTAATGCTACATAACAGCTATTGTGGTCTTCAAAAATAAAACCGCATTTATCAGCAGTTCATATTAATGTGCAATGCACGCTTAGGCTGTCACCATACACCTGAGATATACAGCAGCATGCTGCTAAACACACGGCATCTCTGGCAATAAAGGGATCGGTGGAGCTCCAGAGGTGTGGATGAAGGGACATAATGATGAAGATGGCTATCTGTCCTGGACTTTCAAGTGTGTCCAGTCTGTCTCGCTCTCGCAGCGCTGAATCCCGCTGAAGAAGCCCTTGATGAGGTTCTTAGCTTCCCTCTTCACTGTGGAGGAAAACCAGCAATCTTAACATGCTAAATCAGCACTTGAAAAATGTGTGATGTTGTTGGCCATTTATGAGGTAAAGGATAGTCTCACCTTGGCCTCGATTTGCAGTTTTTCCCTCCGTGAGAAGATGGGAGAGGAAACGGGCAAAGGATTTGAACAAATCCTGGGGGGATATGATTAAAAATTAAACTCGGTCTAATAATGGTCTACCATCCCACGGACTCATATTTTACATTGACACTGTACCAAACGTGTTTATCGTACAAAAGTAAATAAGAATCAAATATTGCAATGTATTAATGTTAACTAGTGCTGTCAAACGATTAATCGTGATTAATCGAATCCAAAATAAGTTTTGTTCACATAATATATGCATGTGCACTGTATATATTATATATATATATATATATATATATATATATATATAAATACACAACCATGCATGCATATAATAAATATTTCACATTTATATATTAAATATATAAATTATATGAATATAAATATATAAATGCAAATATTTTCAAAATATATACTGTATGTGTGTATTTATATATACACAGTACACACAGATATATTTTTTTAAATAAAAACTTTTATTTAGGATGCGATTAATCGTTTGACAGCACTAAATATAATATTAAAAAATATATATATATATCTGTGCAAGAAATAAATCGCTGCACAAAAACAAACTACCATTCAGAAGTTTAAAATGTTTGGGGTTTGTGAGGGATATTTCTTTCTTGAAAGAAATCGATATTTTGTATTCAGCAAGGACACAATAAATTGATAAAAAACAGTTTTACATTATAACAAATGATTTCGATTTCAAATAAATGCTGTTCTTTTGACATTTCAATAAATCAATGAGGATAAAATGCATCACAGTTTCTACAAAAGTACAAAGCAGCACAACTGTTTTCAGCTGATAATAATCAGAAATGTTTCTTGAGCATCAAATCAGCATACTATGATGATTTATGGAGGGTCATGTGACACTGAAGACTGGAGTAATGAAGCTGAAAATACAGCTTTAACTCAAAGGAATAAATTACATTTTAAAATGTATTCAAACAGAAATCATTCCTTTTAAATCGTAATAATATTTCACAATATTACTGTTTTTACTGTATTTTTTATCAAATTGATTGTCAAAAATATAAAAAGTTCCTACCAACCCCAAGCTTTTGAACATTAGTGTATAGTTACACGTTATACTATTATTATTTTATAAGTTAGCATTATTATTTGTCTCACATTTGTTGTTAGCATCGTGATTCAGAGCAGACGTGCGACCCAACAGTTGAGAAAAATCACCTTCGTTGCAAATTTGCCCTTTTTGTAGAAGGGATCCAGGCATCGCACCACGATATCAGCAGCTTCCTTGAGTGTCACAGGCTTTTTAGAGATCTCCGCCGCGTCTCCATTCACCGTGTCAAACTGTGTCTCCTGCACCGACGGGTCAAAGGTCACTCTCTTAGTGTCCTTCATCACACGGCTGCGCTTCGCAGGAGGAGACGGTGACCCGTCGTCATGTGACTGTGGAAAAGAAATAGATCAAAAAACATACTGATAAAAACCACTAACATGACAAACAGCTCCTAAAAAGTGTTAAAGGGGTCATATCATACTTTCTTTTAGAATAATTAAATGTTTCCCTGAGGTCCCTTTACAATGTTTCTCATGATATGACCCCTTTGATGAAGAGTAATTGAGGTGTTACTTGTTTTGGTGATTTTGGTTGGGCATCAGATTCGGGATTCTCTCTGTTTGGACAAAGAAACAACAGTTCAGAACACAGTGGAAACATTCAAGTCATGTTAAATAAATATCAAACTGCTCTCAGAGCGCGTCTTCCTCCATCATACCCCTGAACCGCTTGATCTGCTGTGATCTCAGAGTTCATGGGCGTCCCGTCTCGGTTAAGCGTCTCTTCTGCAGATGGACTCTGAGCAGCAGTGACATTCTCTGAGACGTTCTCTGTATCTGTAGACGTGCTAGTCTTTCTTATGAAGTCGGTGTGATTTGGTAAATACGAGTGATTGTGAGATCCTTCTTCCTCAGGTTCTGATATAACTCTTCCTGCTTTCATCTGAGTGGTGTCCACTTGCTTTTTTCCGAAATACTGTGATATACAGCGCATGTCTTTGGCCGCTTCTGCTAATTTCTGCTGTTTCTTAGTGAGTCTTTTACTGGGGCTGCTCAGGGAGGAAGTCATGCTGGTTTTGGCTTTGATGGGAGACAAGTCGACAGGAGTTGTTTCACTGCTTTTCATCTTCAGTGTTTTTCCTGTTCCCACCTCCTCATCCTCACAGATGGGGTCTCCAGGCGTTTTGTCCGTGGCAAGCGTCTCCTTCTGAGAGTTCTTCAGAAGATCTCCAGCTGTCTGAAACAGGCTGGACGAGCCACGAAATCCCGCTCCGACACGCTTCCTCTTCAGCTATAATGTGATGAAAAAGATGACGACTATTTATCAGTTTTCTGCTTTCACTGTGGATAGAACGGCATTAAACTTTCATTTCTATAATTACGTTTCATTGTCCAACTGAATCCCAGTGACCAACACAAGTCCAGCAATATATTATTTCAAGTGCTGTCAAATGTGCAAAATTAGTGCCGTCAAATGATTAATCGCAATTAATAACATCCAAAATTACGTTTTTGTTTACATAATATGTAGTATCTCACAGAAAATATATAATAGAATATTTACAAAAATGTGAGGGGTGTACTCACTTCTGTAAGATACTGTATGTGTGTACGGTATATTTGTAAAATATATGCTGTATGTGTGTGTTTTACACAATAAGTATACACAGTACACACACATATATTATGTAAACAAAGACTTATTTTGGCTGTGATTAATCATTCGACAGCACTAGTTTAAACACATTTTAAGTTTGCATTTCCACCTGTCTTTAAGGACAAAGTGTGACCGGCTCACTGAGTAGACTTGAGAGGCTGAAGTGAAGCCGTCTAGAGGTTGAGATGATGAAGAGCAGCTCGCCGTCTCTTCATTCGACTCAGCCTGTTTCTCTTCAGCAACACTTGCAGCTGCACTTTTCTTCATCTCTGACACCTGCAGAGTGTTATATGTGAATGTATTGTAACATGTCACTGATAAATGCACATTACAGATAATTAGTTTTAAATGATATGAGATTAACACGCAGCCGAGCATTAGTAACACTCACTCTCTTGAGAACTGAAGCCTTGTACAGGTTTGCTGATTTACTGGCTCTGAAGATCTCGTGCTCTATTTCTACAGCCTGATCAAGCGTGTCAGAGCTACACGAGGAGAAAACGTGTGATGAAGGAATACAAATCAAAGTAAGCATTACAATCAGATTAAATATGACATTACTTAACTTTTTAGTAATATCAATAATATATTCTTCTTTAAATATTATACTATAGATTATATATAAAAGGACATGTCCCCAAATATTTATGACAACAGAAAGTCCCAGGATGACCAAAAGTGACAGTAAAGACTTTTATATTGTTACAGAATATTTTAATTTCAAATAAATGCTGTTCTTTTAAATTACATTCAAATAATTATTTTTTTAAAAATAATGTTTTCCACAAAAATAATAAACAGCAGACTGATACTAAGAAATGTTTCTTGAGCAGCAAATCGGAATAATTTCAGTAATTTATAGGAATTTTGTTTTTCTATGAAAGTTCATTTGTGAGTAAAGGATAAAAAAAATATTAAGTTAAAAATACATATTTAATAATTCATGGTATATATTATTTTTATTGTATTGAATAATAATATTTTATTTTAATTAATAATAATGAAGCTGTATCCTTTAAAACAAATACTGAAAAAAAATGAAAAATAATAAATTAATGAATGAGGTGCGTTTAAATTATATTGTGTGAATATTATATATATATATATATATATATATATATATATATATATATATATATATATATATAATATTAGAATGATCTCTGTAGGATCATGTGACACTGAAAACTGGAGTAATGATGTTGAAAATTCTAATAGAAAGTAGTTATTTTAAATAGTAATAAAATATCACAATATTCCCATTTGTAATGTATTTTTGACCAAATAAATAAAGCGTTGGTGAGCAGAAGAGACATTAAAAAACATTATAAAAATCGTACAGTCCCCAAACTTTTGAACTGTTTAAGTGCGTGTATTATCCATGGCTGCAAAACGATTAGTCGCAATTAATCATATTCAAAATAAACGTTTATGTTTACAAACTATATGTGTGTGTACCCTGCATATTTATTATGTATATATAAACACATACACACACATTTGTATTGTATTTGTATGTAAACAGTATAAATATCAATATTTTACATATAAATCCAACATATTTTCCAACATATAAATCCAACAACGTGTGTGTATTTATAAATGCATAATAAATATATACAGTACACACACACATATAGTATGTAAACAAACTTTAATTTTGAATCGATTAAATCATAACTAATCGTTTTCCAGCCCAAGTATTATCCTTAATAAAAACACCCACGACAACCACCAATGGACAAAAACTGCTGCATCTCAGGAGGATATTGAAATACAAAAAGATCTATCATTGCAGCAATAATACACGGATGATGCATTCGTTGTTGGTGTTTGGCATCTGCGTTACCTGTGTGAAAGCTCTGCTGCCCCCCTGTGGTCACTCAGACACTCCTGCAGGAGAGACAGGCAGTGCTCTCTGCTCTAAAACACACAAAACAACAAGCTCAAACAATCATATTCTGATGGCAGTTTAGACTTTGAACATGCAGATACAGACACCGTTTGAGACTCCAGTGTGTGCCAGCAGAGAGCAGCACTGTTCATCTCACACGGTCATACGCAGATCATGCTGGAAATCTCAGATTTACACAGGCTTTTTTTATTTTGTATCTTTGTTTGGATGGGACACAGTGTTGCATGTATAGTTTTCTATGGATGATTAATGTCTAAATATTGATTATTGATGCTAAATCTCTAAATACCATGTTATCATCTTTTGGAAAACGGTTTGATATGAACACTGTGTTTTTGAATGTGAACAACTGAGGTTATAGGCTTATGGACAAATGAACTGTTTTATGCGGTCTATCCTCTTATTAAGTATTTCAAATGAGTCTTGATGATGGTGTTTTACCTTCAACGTGAGTCTGGGGATTCTCTGACTGCTGGCATCCTTCAACACGCAGTCAGCATCTGAGAAAACATGAACAACGTGAAGCTTTACACCAAACCTGTTCCTGGAGGGCCACTGTCCTGCAGAGTTCACACTGGAACCAAGCTTATGAAGGTCTTCAGAAACTTCCAGACAAGTGTGTTGGAGCTAAACTCTGCAGGACGTTGGCCTTCATCAGCAGGATTGGACACTCATGCTGTAATCTGACACATTGTTGCATTTATCGAATCAAATGTCCTGGGCACGGACAATAGCACATGTAACAACTCTGGAACTGACCTGGTGGAACAAACGCTCTCTTTAGCCACATCTGAACTCTACAAATAAGAAAACAAAAGAGAAGTTGATTGGTTTAATATGCTCAACGCCTGTATTCTCCTAATAGCAACAACCGCTTTCTGCCCAAATACATAAGTAACTGCTTGTACTATAGAAATGTGAGTGGTGTTTCCTGTGCAAAACTCAAAGTCTATGATTTTGTGATATGCAACTTGTATCGAGAAAGTAAATGGTGGGTTGATTTCTTGTTTTCTAAAGAAAGAAAACTGAAGATCATGTGGAACTGAGCTCAGCTTTATGGGGAGGCCTCAAACACACAGCTGGAAAACACATGTGGAGAGAGAGAGAGCGAGAGATGTGGAGGAAATGTGAGGAAGCGAAGGAGGATTGCAGTGGAGTTGTTTTTCACGTGAATGTATCACTGTACTTGTGTGATTGCATGTCTTTTAATGTGAGCACATTTCATAACTATCATTATTGTAATGCAAAACTATTTTGTGGTGTGAGAAAATATCTTTCAAATTTGAAGTATTTATGCATCATGTTAGTATTTACTACAATACTTTTTTATTGGAATAAAGTGTATTACAGTAATGTTACTGTTTAGTAATTTTACTGTTTGGGGTTTATAGGATTTAGCTAATTTTTCATCCTTTTATTCAGCAAGGAGGCATTAAATTATCAAAAGCGACAGTGAAGACATTATTATAAATAGTTTGTTTCAAATAAGTGTGCTTCTTTCGAACTTTCTATTCTTCAAAGAATCCTGAAAAATGTATCACGATTTCAACTAAAATATAAAGCAGCATAAGTGTTTTCAGCATTGATAATAATAAATAATCAGCACAATACAGTGATTTCTGAAGGATCATGTGACACTGGGTTAATGATGCTGAAAATACAGCTTTGGAATAAATTACATTATAAATTTATTATAATAGAAAGCAGTTATTTTAAATTGTAGTAATAATATCAATGGTGTATCAATAGTCTATTTTGACCAAATAAATGCAGTCTTGGTGAGCATAAGAGACTCCTTTCAAAAGCACTACAGAAATCTGACCAACCCCAGACTTTGGAGTACTTCTGTATTTGCTGTTTTACAGTATTGAGAAGCACTACTGGGAATCCTGGGAATTTCAAAAAACAATACAAAATGAAAATAACTGGACTCACTACACTATGATCTGCAATAAGCATTTTTTGTCCAAGCTAAAACAAAATTTCTTCACAATGACAAAAAAAAAGTTACAGTCATCAAAACAATGAGGTTGAGTTTGTATCATCAGGACAATCTCTTCAAAATCTTTATGGTTTTCATTGTGTAACTTGTTATATGATCAAATTAATCCATGTCTGTAATGGAATCTTTTATGGAAGCCCGTTTCTGACACTGAAAAAAAACAAAAAGGTAATTGCGACTTTTTTCTCAGAATGGCAAGATACAAACTTGCAATTGCGAGCTATAAAGTCATAATTTGCAAGATTTAAAGATGAAATGGTACAAAAATAGTCAAATAGCACGTAGAGTACATTTCTCAGAATTGAACTTCTTCTAAACTTTGAGCTTCATAACATTACGGTTGAACCACTGATGTCACATGGACTATTTTAACGATGTCCTTACTGTCTTTCTGGGCCTTGATCGTGGTAGTGCTCTTGCAGTCTATGAAGGGTCTGAGAGCTCTCGGGATTTCATAACAAATATCTTAATTTGTGCTCTGAAGATGAACGAAGCTCTTACGGGTTTGGAACGACACGAGGGTGGGTAAAGACAGAATTTTCATTTTTGGGTGAACTATCCCTTTAACTCGCAATTATGAGTTTATATCCCACAATTCTGAGAATAATTAATCAGAATTGGGAGGTTAAAAGTCACAATTACCTTGCATTTTTTATTTATTTTATTCAGTGGTGGAAACGGGCTTACATAACATTTTTGGTAGAAAAGTGACCTGGATATGTTTTCATGAGATTCACCATTTGTCCTTCTGCTAGTGAGTGCCCTGTCCATGTGCTCACCTTTCTCAACCTCATCTGTTTCTTGAAGAGATCTCCGAAATCTTTCTTCCTCTTCTGAGTGTCATCTTCCTCATCGCCCCATTCCTCATCACATCTGAACACACACACACACAAGCTCTTAGTCCCCACAGACTAACAGCTCTGATCATACAGCACAGCTGCTTCAGTAAGAGGTCAGCTGACCTCTCAAAGCCGTAACCCTTCCTGCCTCCCGCGTAGAGTTCAGGGTCGAAGCCGAACGGGCCCCTGGGCTCCGCGCTCTGTGCCGGGCCGGTTCTGGTGCTGAGGGCGGCTGCTCTCGCCAGCTGAGCGCGCACGAGTCCGGGATCACGGCAGAAGTCACACGCGCCGGCGCAGTCGGGCTTCTGATTGCCAAAAAACTGTGAGATGGTGGCATGTCTGCACCTGGAAATGAAGATTGATGACAGGCTGTGTGTTATGTGCAACACAAAACAATGACTCTAATTCTAACAGTAAGAGATAGAGAGATGACATGTAAATTTACAGAAAGATACGGTCAAATTGACAGTTTTTGAAAGTTAAAAAGTAATCTTATAATTTACAGTGAAAAACTGTAAACTGACATTCCCATAATTATGCGACACCTCACATTGTTTTTTTTTTCAGTAATGTACATTTTAGGTTTCATCATAATTGTTGTTAAAACAATGTTTATTGCAATATTTTAATGTTGTGTGTTACCACGATGGTGTTGATTGTTACAGTAGATCTTCTATGTGACCCTGAACCACAAAACCAGTCATAAGGGTCCATAATTTTTTTATCTAAAAGCTGAATAAATAATCTTTCCATTGATGTATGGTGTGTTATGACAAGAAAATATTTGGTTGGGATACAACTATTTGAAAATATGGAATCTGAAGGAGCAAAACAAACTAATGAGAAAATCACCTTTAAACCTGTCCAAATGAAGTTCTTAGAAATGCATATTACTTACCAAAATTTAAGCTTTGATATATTTATGTACGAAATTTTCAAAATATCTTCATGGAGCATGATCTTTACTTAATATCCTAATGAATTTTGGCAGAAAAGAAACATGTATAATTTTGACCCATACAATGTGTTTTTGGCTATTGCTTTAAAATATACCCCAGCGACTTATGACTGCTTTTGTGGTCCAGTCACAAATTCCATGTGCATTTTGTTTCATATTGCAAGACAAAACGCCCCTGCTGGTCACTGTATGAAACACAGTCTCCTTTTGTGTTCATGTTAGAAAGCAAGTCATAAAGGTGAGTAAAGGACAACTTTTAATGAAGAACAGAGAGCAAGTTTCTACAAATGTCTGTGCACTCACTCACATCCTGTGTAGTGTAAACTCTAAAATAGAGACGTGAGCTTCTCACTTCACAGACTGCTGGGTTTCATGTTTCAGAGTCTGAAATAGCTGGTAGGGCCACAGAGAGACAGAAACCCTCCTAAAACACATTTACATGGTCTGACACACAAAGACTCTCAGTGCACTGCCGCCCATGACCAGAACCCTGTTCCCCGCTCTCACGGTTCACTAAAATACACTTTCTCTCTAGTGTTTTCCTCTAACGGCACATACAGAGCAATGCTTTCCTCCGTTTTGAATCCAAACACAAGGTGTCTTAAATCATATGGAACTTCATGGTAAACAAATGGAAATCAAAGGCAGAAAAAACGGAGATGGAGAAGAAAATATTAAAAACAAATGTAAAACAAAAGGTGTGAAAGTTTCCTCCACTCTATGACAGAGAGTGACACTAAACTGACTGTAAATACATTTAATATGTAAAGATCATGTTTTATTCCAGAATAGAAATAAGGAAAATTAAAACTGTTTTTTAGGGACATGAACATTTTCAGCATGTTTCATATTTTGTATCATTATTTTCATGACGGCAAGGTATTACACCCAATGTTTTAAGGAAAAATTAACTAAATCAATGACCTATATCGAAAACATTATTTTAATCGCAAAGCATTTATACATTATTTGTCGTTAATTTATTCGGTCATTATTTTAAAAACAAAAAAAACACACTATACACCTTACAAGTGCATACTGTATTATTGTATTTTTACTGTATACAATGCAAAATATTTTCATGCTACAATACTTATTATAAGATCATATTTATTTTAGTGCTATCAAGCGATTTATCGCATCCAAAATAAAAGTTTTTGTTTACATAATATATGTAGACTGTGTGCTGTGTATATTTATTATGTACATATAAATACAAACACATGCATGTATATATGTAAGAAAAGTATGTTAGGTTTAATATGACATTTATAAGAATAATATATATATATATAAATACATTTATATACATGTAAATATTTTTAAAATATATACTGTATGTGTGTGTATTTATATATACATAATAAATATACTCAGCACACACACATATATTATGTAAACAAAAACTTTTATTTTGGATGCGATTAACCGTGATTAATTGTTTGAAAGCACTTATTTATTTATTTATTTATTAACTGCTTGCTTGCCTTTTTGATTTGTGGATAAAATGTAACCTCAGAAAGACATTTAACACTATATACTATATAAAACGTGTGATGTTGAGAGACAAAAAAAACTTTTTAGGGCCAGACACACAAGTATTATAACACAAAACACTTTCAAAAGGACCTCCAGACTTTGTTTGACAAAAGGAGAAGAAAAAACTGTTTCCACAGTGATTTGAGGGGAGGAGAAAAGACGAAGCCAGACAAAAAAGGGGGTGGGGATGTACGTGGTAAACAGAGAGAGAGAGAGAGAGAGAGAGAGAGATCCAGTCTGACAGAACGTGTGGTGTGTGCTGTAGGAGCGACACAGCCCTTCCCAAAAGACTCGCCATACTGGAAATCTCAAACACTGGAGACCAAACACAGCATGACTGCTCAGCAGCTCACAACAACAACAACTGTGTGACGGGACAGAGCGCTCAAAACTTTACTCAAGCTCACGTGAGGAGTGCTACAGGGGAACACAGCTGGAAACGAAGGTGAGACATGAAGAACTGTGTGTATGTGAGTTAATGTCCTTGAATAACTGTGAGCTTGTGAGCATGCAAATAATGACTTGGTCAGCAGAACATCTACAACTTACAAACACATGCGAGACATTTACAAAACAGGAATGGGACGGGGAAATTATCAACTGCATACTGGCCCACAAAAGGTTGAAGTTTGAGTTTGAAAGCATTAGATAAAACATTCAAAAGTGGCAAACAGAGATAACTTAATATAATCATCCTTTTGCAGGCGATTTAGAAAGTCAGTGTTAGCATTGACTATTCCCCAAACTGCTCTTGCCTCATAGACCATAGGAACAATGACTGATTCATTTCCAGCAAATAATGTGTCATTACCTAAAAATATGCACAAAAAAAATCTATTAACATTAGTAACAATGTGTATGAAAATACTGCTATCGTATCGATGCACACAAAGAAACAAATGTAACGTGATTCGATTCTTCATTGAAAAATCATTGTTTACGAAACAAAATGATCCCACTTGTTCAAAAAGCACTGACACTGTGTTTGTGAAACATTAGTGAACTGTTAGTCTCTAAACCGGTGTGAACTTGAGGAGAACTGACTTGAAGAAAAGTGAAGGTCTTGCAATGGTCATATTCAGATGTCTAATATGGGGTTAAAAAAGTGACAAAATATATTCCCAAAACCTAATTAATATTCACAAAATACAATTTACAAATGCACAGTACATTCTCAAAACAATATTCACGAATTCAAAACATAATTAGGAAGCACACATTTCTGATTGTTTATGTTTATGAATTGATTGTTGCAAGTTTTTTCAATCAAGCCAATCATACACAGCCTTGTTCAATGCTTCAGTGCCTTGATTAGTGGACATAATATCTCGCCTTGCAAATAGCAAATTGTATTTTTAAAACATTCATACATGTGGAGTTTAGTCATCTGAACGAATCACATCTATGCTTCCTGAGACAGCATGAGTAAGCTGCATTAATGACTGGATAATAATTGACACAATATAGTATGATCAATTATTCTTGTATATATTTTAATAAGTACAGGTCAGAATTATAGAAGTATATTTTACATAATTATCTAGGCCCATGTTATGCTGAATGAAGATGGAACATTATTTCACCCATTTTACCATTTTGTTTTCTCATAAAATATGCTCTCTATGTATATACAATCATTTAATTTGACACGTCTCGAGTCATCTTTGACCCATATACAAACAGAATCTGATGAACTTTTAGTGATGGTATAAAGAGATCAGACAGAACTACACACTGTGGTAAGATTCAACTATGGGACAATCGAAACAAAGTAAGGGATGACTCTTTCATCAGCAGGGATCATTTTATACTGTGATGCACACCCACAAGCATCTGTCCTGTTGGAAACACCCACCTCAGCAGACATTTAATGACTAGCTCAACTAGCAGGTACTGTTTTTTCTCTCTTTAGTTCAGTGAACACAACAGTGAAACGGAAGAAAGATACGATCTCCTCACAGGAAATATTGTGCACGGACTCAGTGCTGAAATACTGCCATTAGATCGAATAACTGCCAACACATAAACTGACAACACAATAAGACAAATGATTCTATTAAACAGCATTCTTAATTGCTTATATATAGTAGTCAACATTTGAAGTGGATCAAAAAAGTTAAAGTTGTCATGAGACAAGAATGCATTTTGGTTTTAGGACAACTTTGATGAAAGGTTTTGATACACTTCAAATATTGACTAGTGGAGTTAAATGAGCCATTTGTGAACACATGACGCCTGAGAGAAACCACCACCAGCTGCAGTGTAGGCTAATCTAATATTACAACAATGAAGCGCTAATCTAAAACAGCTCTTTTAAGAGACTGGAAATGTCTCCATCATGTGTTTTATTTTATAACAGTGTCTCTGCAGGATTTTTTAAAATCCACCACCTCATATATTTACAACTATATGTAAATAGCAAAAAAAATACGGGTAGATTTCTGCGTTTATCTAAACAAAAATATTAGATGGGCTGACTAAAAATGCTAATTCATTCTCCGCCAGCAGGCGGCGTTTTCGGAACGGCAGAAAAACAGGCCTAGTAGGGGTGGGCGATATGACCAAAATCTTATATCACGATAACAATATATTTCACGATATAGTGATTTTTTTTACTTTTAAAAAGGTTTTTATTATATTAAAATATTTGATACCATATCATTTTCATAATCCTTGTCACCAATGTCAATATCAAACTAATACAAGCCTAAAGAGAGAAACTCAACCTCACTGAAGATAAATAAACAGTCAATGATGAAATAAGGACAAGAAACTAATTGCAAGCAATAGGACTAAAAAACTACAATAAATAAGAAACACTACATACATTGTGTAAATGAATTAGTCTTCACTGTGTTAATTATATCTTGATATATTATATATTATAAATATATCAATTTTTTTTATTTATTCTGATTAAAGTAACAAAAGTGATTTAGTCGAGCAGTGAGAGATGTTCTAGCAGTGTGTTATGATTAACATGAACGAATATTGGACAGCTTCCCCTTTAAGACTGAAGTCCGGATCAATATATCTAAGTTACTGTAACATATGTGTTTTCTCTTTCTGCCGTTTACTCTTTCTTAAGACCTAAATCGCTGTGTTTATGAGGATACTTGCAAAGAAGGCGATTCTGACGCGTATAAGTGTGTTTATGTAATTGTTCAAAGTCGGTAAAAAAGAAAAAGCGCGCTCCTCTCACACAGAAAGAGACGGCGCACGCATATAGGTCTGTTGTTTGATTTTTAACGGCTTAAAATCAGTTGTTTTAAAACTGCAGTGCTTAAAAACGTGTGACCATGCTACAGATGTAGTCCCTCGTTTAGGAACGAGCTCCTGGTTGTGTCCTGGCTGGTCTTCTGTCTCTCTTCACGTCTCGTGGTGGCGGCGTATAAAGATCGCAGTCACTCAAATGATGAAACGGTATTACCGTAAACAATGTATTTTGCGATATAACCACGATATAAACGATAGAAGATAATATGAAACGATAGAATTTTTATTTCGTCCATCCGATATATATCGTCATATAGCACAGCCCTAAGGCCTAGCGGTTTCCATGGAAACCCGTATACAAAGCAGCGCTGCGTTTATAAAGTTACTTTATTAGGCATCATTACACAGATGTAAGATAAAACGAAAATGCCATGTAAACCTTTCTGAACCTTTCCTCGTCCCGGACACACACAAAACATACTACAAACAATAAAATGTTATTATTAATTTACAGTGGATTATAAGCAACGCTTGGCATGCGTGATACTGACTGAAAGTGCCTTAAATTAATTTGTATTCATTTACATAACTCCTCCAAGTCTAGAAATCTTACTTCTAAAATTTGGCCTCCTCAAATATCCAGATCACAGGAATCCAGGTTATTCAAAGAAAAAAAAAATGTTGCCGAGGGAAATTAAAACAAGAAATATCTATTTACTTTGTTTGTTTTTAGCTTATTTTAAAACTTTTGTCTTATTTGAATTCATTTAAAGCCCCTTTGGAGCTTGTCTGCGGCCTCCTGCTTGAGAACCACTGCCACATATACTGCTTGGTTTCAGATTATACAATCATATAATAATCAATATAATTATAAAATCAGTCTTCCTGTGAGAAAAGTCGTTCTTGACTGTTAAAACGTACACCTAACTCAATAGGACTCAGTCACTATTCTTTGTTTGTATTTAGATCAGTCTTGCTGCAGTCAGAATGAGTGCTTCAGAGGAAATAAAGGGGATTCTCCAGAACGTCTGGACCAAACTGCAGGCTCTTCCTCAAGCCCACCCGCTCACACAGACGGCGTTCCTCATCATCCTGCTGTTCTTCTGTAAGCTCCCTATCATTACATCTCTGCACTGTGGCCACATCTGGTCTAATCTTGGAAGAGGTTTATTTGAACACAAGGCGGAGAGCTTATGAGAGCTTCTACTGCGATTAAAGGCTTCCACCAAGCGCACATCCATACTTAGCTTGCTATTTTAGTGAGGGTACGGCACTTGAACTGACATTAAAAACTCTAACAAGCAGTTGACTGTAAATGTGGGAGGACATATGTTAGTTTCAGGTTTCTAATGTCACAAATCCAAGGATTTGACTCGTTCTGCAGATCGGACTCAAGGCACTTTCTGGACTGCAAAGGATGTCTTGAGTTCTGAACGTTAGAGTTTTACTTTATAACGATCTCAAAAGAAAACATGTGACTAACTCCATGTTTCATTCTTCCTGCAGTGACATTCATCGCTCTGATCGTGACTGGATGCGTTTATGGCCGCTGTGGCTGCTGTAAGACAGGGACCAAAAACAGAGTCTCGGCCATCTGAAACATGGGCTCCACAATAAAGAGGAAGACAGGAGCAGACCACAATGGGCTAAAACACAATTCGGTGGTGACTGATGGTTTGGATTGTGATTGCTGTGAAATCACACATTACAGTGATTAAATTCAGCCGCTATGAAACCAGTGCCAAATACTGCCCTCTGGGGTTTGCTTACCAACTGCAGAGATTAAGAAACAAAAGAAGGACGGTTTTGTGTTGATCAAATGCTGTTTATCAAAGAATCCTGAACAAAAATGTATCCCGGTGTCCAAGGAAATATTAAGCAGCACAACTGTTTTCAACATTTATAATAATAATAATAAATGTTTCTACAGCATATTGTTATCATTTACATTTATGTATTTAGCAGACACTTTTATCCAAAGCGACTTACAGTGCATTCAGGCTATAATTATTTTCAGTACATGTGTTCCCTGGGAATTGAACCCACAAACTTTTGCGCTGCTAACACAATGCTCTACCACTGAGCCACAGCAACATCGATTTCTGAAGGATCATGGGACACTGAAGACTGGAGTAATGATGCTGAAAATTCAGCTTTGCAACAAGATTAAATTACATTTTAAAATATATTACAATAGAAAACAGTTATTCTAAATTGTAATCATATTTATCAATATTACATTTTTTACTGTATTTTTTATTAAATAAATGCAGCCTTGTTAAGCATAAGAGACTTGTTTCAAACACATAAAAAACTCCTACCGACCAACAACTTTTGATCAATAGTGTATTACTCAAGAATTAAATATGATATTGTTGACTGAATTCTACTAACATGTTGAATTAAGGCTATGTTCTATAATATGGAGGAAAGTGGTGCTGTATCTTGGTTAAATAAATATAAGAAAGAACTTGTGTATTTTTATATTGTTTAAAATGATATGTATTTAATGGACATAAAGTGAGCTAAGTATTCATGCATGTTTGTTTCTGTTTTTGAACCACACTATTCTTCATTAAACATTCATTACACCCTTAATCCAGAATTGAACGTGTCTGTGTTTGAGCTCACCCTTCTTGTTCACAAAAAGCAACCATTGCCTCAAAGTCCCGGATGGGTGCTTTATCCTGCTCTTTCTCTGATCCTCGCTTCTCCTGAATTCAAAACACAGTATATCAGACACAACGACAGATTAACTAGTCAAAAGCAAGAAGATATCGAGACATGAAGTCAAGCCCAACCTGTTTGCGGCGATTTCTTTATGGATGAGGAAGTTGAGCTGGTCTCTGTCTTTGGGTGAGTAGTATATCCTGCAGGACGACGGCAGTCCGTCACGTCCAGCTCGTCCCGACTCCTGATAGTAACTGGCCAAAGACTTCGCCAGATTCCAGTGAACGACAAACCTGAAAACACAGCACTGATGTGTCTACAGATCTACTAAAAGACTCTATTCATCTAAAAGAGATGAAATGATTAGTCGACATTATAGACAACAGTGACAATAAAAAATTGTCTATAACTATTTTATTTAGGGCAATGTGACCTACAATCAAAACCTCAATTAATTGAACATTTTACCTAAATTATGATTGTTGAATAAAATATTTGATCTAATTAAAAAATTTTGTCCTCATAATGCAAGGTTTGTACTGTAAACTTAATCAACTATTAAAGGGGAGATCTTTTTTTCTGATGAAAGCGTACATTCCTTATCTTTCATTTTTTAATAAATGAATATCCCCATTAGGGGTGACCCCGAATAGTCGACGATTCAATACTTCCGTAGGAGGAGCCTAATTCGACTCCCAATCTCACAGTCGAATATTCGCGGAGTGTTATGATCAAGCCATTTTGGCCATATGGGGGTGCTCAATTTCTGATTTCACAAAGAACTACCGCTTTTCTCCCAATAAGTTAATATACAGCCTACCATGATAATGCTGTAAATAATAATCTGTAAAGAAAGCTTTAAATAAATATTTTAACATGCATGAATAAATCCAACCACCTCTATAGATTAGAGTTTCACTTTCCATAACTGGTGACCGACAGAGGAGCATCTTGGCGGCAGGGATTTCATTCTTTAACACGACTCAAACTGACACAGGCAGAGTGAAAGACTGGATTAGTTTTCTTGATCAGATGATTTCAAAACATTTCAGCCAGTTTATATATCGTGTATATATTATTTATCTCATTTAAGATAGATAAAGCATTTGTTTGAGTTGCACTGCAGTAAAGTGCTTCATTATAGTACTGTGGTGATTTTCTCTTCAGTGCGCAGCGCGAGCAGAACAATAAAACTGCAGAGTATTAATAACTATGACTGGGACTATCATATACATAACATTATAATAATAAAACGCTGTGAATTTGTTTTAGTTTCGTTGCTGTGTTTCTGCATGTTGTTGCGTGAAGAGCTCGTCCACAAAAGGAGTTAATTCAGAGCCGCACAGACACGTTCATGTGCATTCATTCGGGGCAATTTTGTGCAGATGGCCTATAAATCGTAATATAACGTTATGTTGTATAAATAATTAAGCGTATTCTATATGAGAGAAATGAGGAGTTAAATCCCACTGATTAAAAACCTGCTATGAAATGCTTCATCTTCATCAAATTATTCATCTTCAGCAAGCGCGTAGCTCAAAACAGAAATGCATGCAGAACATTAATAACTTCTGTCATATAGGCTACATAACGTTATAATGAGAGCACTATTGTAAAATAAATGTGTAATTTCTTAGGCATTCGCTGATGTTTAATGTTTTATCTTTTAATCAAATCATAAAGCATTATTTTTGTATCTGCGAGGCATCCGTTACACATTTCCCCTGTGTGTTAACATCAGTAATTATGACTGTCAAATGTCTGACTTGATTCGTGGTAATGTATTTGGCCCCGCCCCCAAACACATGATTCGACTATTGGCAAGATTTGAAAATTCCGATTCGACTATGAAAATCCTTAGTCGAGGACACCCCTAATTCCCATGTCAAAGGTAGAAAATGTGAATAATATTTTAAATAATGCTAATTGAAAAGTAGACTTTTAACTTTAAAGTATATTAACTTACATCATAAATAATAAACAGAACACTGCTGATTAAGAGAAACAGCATGGCACTATCTCAGTGATCTTGTCCTCTATATGCCCAGAGTATTTACTCTAGGTTCTTACTGGCCATTCACACAGAACACGTCTTTGTGTCTAAATCTGTGAGACGCAACGCTCAGGAATGTTTTTTTTAAAGGGCAGCACAGAATGCCTACTGTGGCCAAGTGGCCGTCAAATACAAAAGTTACTATGCCAACCTGCTACTGTAAACAAAAGCTAGCAATGCTTGCCCAGGCTTCAGGGTCTTCTGATTGGTCCACTGTTTTGGAACTGATATTGATGAGTGACGCTGTGTGTAAAGGTTTAAATTATTTTAATGCAGCACTCACGTGCAAGACGCTGTAAGAAAGCGCAAGCGCGATGGTCACGTCCGTATAGCGCATACTACAGTAGTATGTTTTTAAGTGGAAAGTATTAACAGGATTAAAAACCAAAATAAGAGACATGGGAAAATTTTATTGGTTAGTTAGAGGTTCTGAATTTCGGTTTCGATAAGTCGTCCAGCTCTATTGATTTGTCGTTTGATCTCATATGACCTAGTGTAAGAGACTGCAATAATGCGGTTTGACTAGTGTGGCGCTGTAGCGCAAGACTGTAATTCAGCTCTACTGGATGCAATTCAAGAGAAGAAAACAGCGCTTCAGAGCAAACGCAGCCGAACCTGAAGCTGCTGAGCAGCGTTTGGATGAGTTGTGAAAGCAGCAGTTAAGAACGCATCTGATAACAGCGATGTGTATGTTTGTGCAAGCTCTGCAGTTCGGTAATCCAGTGAAGCCCAGTCACGCATGGGCGTAAATCCCGGGGGGGACGGAGGGGACATGTCCCCCCCCATCCGAGGGTTGTCCCCCCCAATTTAAAAAAAAATAAAAATCACACTCTCTATTGTGAAAAATATATGTATGTATACCTACAATAATTTCACTTTTCATAAGAAAAAACGCACAAAGTGCTTTTAGAAACAGTTGAGTTCCCCTCCCTTCCTCACAGTGGTTTGGCCCACTGCCTGCTTTCAGTTCATCTCACCCACTAGTAACGTCAGAGTCAGGTGTGTGGCTGCGGCTCAGTTAATGTTGAACCTTCTTATTTAGGGTACTTTTGTTCACTTTAAATAAAGCGATTCTCTTTGATGTAGTTGATGCAGCAGACTCATTCATAAATTAGTGAACAAAATGCTGATTAACGCACATAACAATGTAATTTTGAGAATCTGCTATATTAGCGATTAAAATATTATATCTAGTTAATGTTAACTTGTTTATAGTTTGGATTGCACAGTGCACTGCAACTTATGGGGTTTTCCACTGACTGGTACCAGCTCGGTTCGGTTCAGTTCGGTTCTGCTCTGTTTCAACTACAGTTTTCCTGCACAACTGGTTGCTATAGCGACCAAACATTCTGAGAAGCAGCACCGGACAGCAGAGCGCTCTAAGCTGAGGTAAACAACCTGGCATCATTACAATGGTATGGTTCATGGATGAAATAAAAGGATTTTATTTCTTAATCCTTGGTCTTGTGGCTGTTTGAAATGTGCTGATCTGCTTTGTCATTGAACCTGAGAAAACTTTGAAAATAACCATAATTGACGCAGTCTCCGACAATAATAATGATAGAAGTTTTTTCACTGTGGGGACATATCTTTATAAGTACAATTTGACTGTATTATTTGTGTCCCCTTCAAAAATTGCTCATGATAAATTTTATATTTATTGTCCCCCCCTACTGTTAAATGAAATTTACGCCCATGCAGTCACGTCACGTTTATTTATATAGTACTTAATGTAACAAATCTCTTAAATCAAGCAGCTTTACAGTATTAAACATGAAAAACCAGAGTCAGAATTACAACTTGATTTTCTGTTTTAAAGCAGCTCTCCAGTGTGGAGCTAGCTAGTGATAAAATATTTGTTTTAGTAGGGAAAAAAAATATATATATTATTTCATTAAAATTATAGTTTGGTTTGCAGAGATCAAAGCTTGATCTAGATCAGGACTGTTTTGATTATAATAACCATATAAGTTATTTTAAACTTTATGTAAGATTATGTTGTGCATAAAATAGTTTATCCAAAAATAAAACATCTTATTTACATTGACCTTTATTTTGTTTCTTATCCACATGACTTACAAAAGGAGATTTGAGGCAGAGTGATGTCATTCAGTTATTTATTTAATATAGCTAATTAAATGGTGAAGGAGAGCGTTTCTCTGTCTCTCATTTTGTGTGCCAAACATATTTATTTGTATCAATTAATTGTATAATAATTGTAATGACATAGTATTAATTGCAAAAGCTGAAGTGATTACTTTGATATATTTGGTAAAATAAGTATAATTAAAAATGTATCTAATTGCAAAAGCTGAATAATCAAGCAAAGTCTACTGATTAACCAGTGGAATAATTTGACTGCCTGCTTTCCCGTTAGTTCATCTCATACTCCACAAATAATGCTAGTCAGGTGTGCTATTAGGCACCATAATTATTGTTGCAACAAACAAGCAAATATATTATTGTTTAGTCAACGACTGGTCAGGACTTGTATTATGCTATTTTTAACAGGACTCCAGTTACAGCCTTTGCATCACAGGAATAAATTACATTTTAAAACTTATTCAAACAACAGTTATTTTCAAGTGTAATAATATTTCAGTTTTTTAACTGTAGTGTATACTTGCAATGCGTGACTGACCTGACATTGGCCTTGTCCACTCCCATCCCAAAACTGATGGGGCCACTGACTGGTACCAGCTTGGTTCGGTTCAATCAGTCTGCTCTGTTTGGATACAGTTTTCCACTACAACTGGTTGCATAGATGAAACATTAACCAGAACGATCTGTCCCTTACCAACTTGCACAACAATATTACATAAAATGACACAAACATCCAAAAACTGTGAAGAGGCAGCAGTGACAGGATCACCTTGGTAGTGGCTGTTTGAAATGTGCTGATCTGCGTTTAGTCAGCTTGAACCTGAGAAAACTTTGAAAATAACAATCCCACAGTCTCCTGCTACAACCAAAAATGGCTGTTTAAGCATTTTTAATCTGTGGGGACTTCTCAAATAAATTATGAAACACAAATGAAGATGTTTATCAAAATGTCCAAGCTGCTCTTTTACATACAATGAAAGTAAATAGTAAGTGAAGTCGGTTATTGAGGTCCAGAAATGACATAAGTCACCCTTATGACTTCTGTATCTTCTGAACTCATCCTGACAGAAATTTAATTGTTCATTGAAGATCTTTCCTGTCAATTTAGCTCTCAAATCTCAAATGTAAGTGTTCACATACATTCACATATGGCATGTCAACATGTCAGCTCTATGTGGATATCAATGATAAATAGTTTTTAGTGACTTGTCAATGATATATGTTATTTCATTAAAATTCAGACTAGTTCTGGAATAGATCTGCAGAGATTCAAAGCTTGATGATGCCGTTTGACCGACAAGTCAAACAACCAATCACGTTTTGTTTCGTACAGCATCACAATTCGGGGCATGGAAATGTCTCCACAATAACAGACTCCACAGTAACAGTGTAAAACTCTCGGACGTATTTTAAAGATTCTATGCTGTGAACTTTAAATATTTCACATTTTGAAAATCCAGCGTTTAGTTGATCCTGACAAGCACTCGTCGTCAGTTGTAAACCCGGCGGCTTTCTTCTTTCGTGAGGGGGTTTGACGCCACGGCATCTTTGTTTCCAGGTGGAACGATGAAGAACACACCACACGTCTCCTGAAAATCCAAACAATCCGACAACAACTTCGACACTCCTGAAGTGATTCCAGATAAGTGTATCATGTGCATCAGACGTTTAGCCAACGGTCCGTGGGCGTGATGTCTGAGGCTGAGACTACATGTTGACACACCATATTTGAATGTGTGGGTCATGAAAAACCCATGAAAAAAATCATGTTCAAATAATTATATGGTGCTGTTTTGGTATTTTTATGTACTATTATATATTTGATTAGTATTTTGAACAAGCTGTCCTTTATATTTTCTGTTTTCTTTTGAATAGTAGTTTAAGTTTTACTGATTTTGCCATTTATTTAATGTGTTAACGTGTTTAATAAAGTTTGAGTAATTTAATACTTCAAATGAATCTTATTTATTTGCCAAATACATTTTTTTAATTTTTGTCTAATATTTTTTATTTAATTTATAAGTTTTTCATCTGATGTTTTTTAGTGCTGTCAAACAATTAATCACAATTAATCGCATTCAAAATAAAAGTTTTATGTGTGTAATATGTGATTTGTGTGTGTATTGTGTATATTTATTATGCCTATATAAATACACACACGTGAATGTATATATTTCAGAAACATATGTTATGTATATTTATTTATAATATAAATTATATGAATATAAATATAGACATGCATGTGTTTGCATTTATATATACATAAATATACACAGTACACACACATTTATTATGCAAACAAAAACTTTTAATTTGTATGCGATTAATCACGATTAATTATTTGACAGCACTGATGTTTTTATTTATTTCAACTTTATTTCAATTACCGAGAACAATTTTAATGGTTTTAATTTAAGTTAATAATTAGCAGCAATGAAATGTACTCTTTTGAAATACCTGAAGATGTATTCTATTTATGAAAATGTTCTATTTAATGACTCCACCTTCAAAACAGGGGAGTCTTGAAATATTGATCTGGATATTTGTAGCAAATTTTTGACTGAATGCCTGAAACCATCCTGACAGAATAGCATAATTAGTTATAATTCCAGAAAGTAAATATATACTCATCATAACCGAGCGGTATATCTAAATAATTTTATGTTTTAACTGCATATAAAAATATCAGTGTAATGTCACTGATATCATATGACATAACAGTTTTTTTCACTTGTCAATGTATGCCTAAACTTCAATGCTAAACCAGACAGATGAGAGAAAATTATACAGGTTGGATTGATGCATCACAAGGCATGCTTTGAAAACCAGCGACACACCATATTTGAATGTAATAATTGTACTATTAATCTATTTTAATGGTTTTAATTTAAGTTAATAATTAGCAGCAATGAAATGTACTCTTTTGAAATACCTTTATTCTATTTATGAAAATGTTCTATTTAATGACTCCACCTTCAAAACAGGGGAGGGATTTCTTGAAATATTCTGGATATTTGTAGCAAATTTTTTGACTGAATGCCTGAAACCCCCGCCGAATAGCATAATTAGTTATAATTCAGAAAGTAAATATATACTCATCATAACCGAAGCGGTATATCTAAATAATTTTATGTTTTAACTGCATATAAAAAATATCAGTGTAATGTCACTGACACATATGCAAACATAAAATTTTTCACTTTCATTGTATGCTAAACTTTTCAATGCTAAACTTTTGTTTCCAGCAGATGAGAGAAAATTATACAGGTTAAAGAGCAACATGAGGGAGAGTATATATTGAAAGAACTTTCTTAAAGAAAGAAAGCCAGTGACTGACCTTTTCCGCTGTATTTCCACCCATAGCCTCTTTGGCAAATGCAAGCAAGTGCACATAAGGATCAGGCAACAGATCCCGGAATATCACGTCATATTTCAAGTTTTTACGGAAAACCGGTGTGGCAAAGACTAGTGGCGAATGCAGCTTCAGCGAGTGCTCGATGTCTTCCTGCACTCTCTTAGGTGCTGTGGCTGTCAGCGCTACACAGGGAACCCCCTGCAGACGAGAGCGCAGGTCCCCGAGCTTCAGATAGTCCGGTCTGAAGTCATGACCCCACTGAGAGACGCAGTGAGCCTCATCCACAGCCAGATACGCCAGCAGACCCCGCACACACAGCGAGTTCAAGATGGGCTGGAAGGATGGGGACGCCACCATCTCTGGAGTGATGTAGAGCAGCTTGAGCCGAGGACTCTCGCTCTCCAGATCCGCCAGGATCTGATGCCGCTCAGCCGAGGGAAGTTTGGAGTTGATGGACCGTGCAGGAACATTCAGGGCTTTCAGGTGCTCCACTTGATCCTGCAGGAGTAAAAACAAAGAGCATGTCAACATGAACAACACAACAGTCAAAAGTATCTTTATTATTCCTCACTTTATCACTCAACACATATAAATCTGTTTTGAAAGTGAAAGTGACGTGACATGTGGCCAGGTATGGTGACCCATACTCGGAATGCGTGCTCTGCATTTAACCCATCCCGAGTGCACACACACACAGCAGTGAACACACACACACACCGTGAACACACCCGGAGCAGCGGGCAGCCATTTATGCTGCGGCGCCCAGGGAGCATGATCCGTGATGCGGTTAACAATCGCACTGCCGCATACAATGCCGGTCTGTTGTCAGGGAACATGAGCGAGTACAAAACATCATGCTACGCTCTCCGGCGTGCAATACGAGCCGCTAAGCGCCGGTACAGTGAGAAAATTGAGTCACATTTCCAGCTCAATGACTCTCGTCGCATGTGGCAGGGACTGAAGACCATCTGTTCCTCTGGAAATAAATCCTCCGCAGAGGTGAGAGCAGATCCGCTGCTGGCCGAAGAGCTAAACACCTTCTACGGTCGCTTTGACTGCAATGGCGGCGCAAATCTGCCGATCAGCACGTCAGGAAGCAGCAGACAGAGCAGCGATGATCATGTAATCACCTTTTCAGAGGATGACGTTCGGAGGGAACTAAAGAGAGTGAACGTCAGGAAAGCAGCAGGACCTGATGGGATTACTGGCCACGTTCTGAGGTCCTGTGCTGATCAGCTTGCTGGATTGTTTACTTCCATCTTTAATGAGTCCCTTGCTACCTCTGTTGTTCCCACCTCCTTTAAAAAATCTGTCATAATCCCTGTGCCTAAGAACAGTAAACCCTCTTGCCTGAATGACTATCGTCCAGTTGCCCTCACATCGACGATCATGAAGGTTTTTGAGAGACTTTTAAAGAAACACATTTGCTCCTCCATCCCTGCTACCTTGGACCCTCTTCAGTTTGCCTATCGGCCAAATAGGTCTACTGATGATGCCATCTCTCAGGTACTGCACTCCTCCCTCACTCACATTGACAGCAAAATGGCAACTATGTCAGGCTGCTATTCATAGACTACAGCTCGGCTTTCAACACTATAGTCCCCACCAAGCTGACTGTTAAACTCTCAGACCTTGGCCTAAACACTTCACTTTGTGACTGGATTCAAGATTTCCTCACCGCCAGACCACAAGTGGTGAAAGTTGGCCAGTTCACCTCCAACTCCATCACCCTGAATGTAGGAGCCCCACAGGGCTGTGTCCTGAGCCCCCTGCTATACTCTCTCTACACACACGACTGCGTGTCCTCACACAGCTCCACCTCTATTGTCAAATTTGCGGATGATACTGTGGTTCTGGGCCTCATCAACAACGGTGACGAGGCCGCATACTTGGATGAGGTGGAGAGACTTACATCATGGTGCCAGGACAACTGTCTCTCTCTGAACGTGAGCAAAACTAAGGAGCTGATCGTGGACTTCAGGAAGAGACAGCAGCAGCCCCACACTCTTATGATCAGTGGGACCCCTGTGGAGAGGGTGAGTAGCTTCAAGTACCTCGGTGTAAACATCTCCGAGGACCTGACTTGGACTACACACATTCAAACACAGGTTAAGAAAGCCAGGCAAAGGCTGTACCATCTGCGACAGCTGAGGAAATTCAGGGTCTCACCAGCTATCCTGAAAACTTTCTATTCAGGGGCCATAGAAAGTGTTCTGACTCAGTGCATCTCAGTGTGGTATAATAATGCCACAAACCAGGACTGCAAAGCTCTACAGAGAGTCGTGCGCTTAGCTGAGCGCATCTCAGGGTCTGCTCTCCCCTCTCTGCAGGACATCTACCTCAAACGCTGCAGAAGCAGAGCTGCAAAAATCCTCAAAGATTCTACTCACCCCGGTAACCGTCTTTTCATTTTACTGCCATCTGGCAGGCGCTTCAGGAGCATGATGGCAAAGACTGAAAGACTGAGGAAGAGCTTCTTCCCTCAGGCCATCAGGCTCCTAAACACAAACTCTGTTTCATAAACACTCACAAGACCCATTGTCAACTGTAAATATCATCACATTCTCATCATTGCTGCTCTATGTACAATACCATGAACAACCCGTCTGCACATCCCTCTTATTCACATTACTATTTATTAAGTCCCAGTACACTGTTTTTTTGTTTTCTTTTTGTACATCTTATTGTTTTTTTGCACATCTTGTTGTTTTTTTGCACATCTCATTGTCTTTTGCACATCTTATTGTTTTTTGCACATCTTATTGTTTTGCACTTTTTTATTTCATTGCACATTTTATTCTTATTTCTCCTTTTCTTACCATATGTATGCCCTTGTGTTATGTTACTTATATAATTTGTATTCTTATTGTTTTGCACTGTCACTGAGCGGACCTGATTCGATTGCATTTCACTTCTAGTTATGCCCTGTATAACTATTATGTGACAAATAAAGAAACCTTGAACCTTGAACCTTGAGCAGTTGGGGGTTCGGTGCCTTGCTCAAGGGCACCTCGTTGTGGTATTGAGGGTGGAGAGAGTGCTGTACATTCACTCCCCCCACCTATAGTTCCTGCCGGACCTGAGACTTGAACTCGTGACCTTTAGGTTACGAGTCCGACATAAGCTGTTGCTCATCCTCATTCTGCTCTTAACACCATGATTATAATGTACTTATTTATGTATGCATGTGTGCATGTATTTATTTCTCTTTCACACTTTTTATTCTATTCTATCTATCTATAATAACAAATGTAGATTCTACAGCGTCTAGTACTTCAGCTTCATTTATCGCACCCAAAAAAAAACGGCATTGCTTTACAACTATAGGACAGGATGAGCTAAATAAAGGTATTTTTGGAAGAGTTGTTACCTGTAGCAGAAGAACCGCTTCTCAATATTATTAACTCCTCGTTATCTTTAGGTCACATCCCAAAACCATTTAAGCTGGCAGTTATTAAGCCTCTTATTAAGAAACCAAAATTAGATCCTTGTGAACTGGCAAATTACAGGCCCATTTCAAATCTTCCGTTTATGTCAAAAATTTTAGAAGACGTTGTGTCTGCTCAACTGTGCTCCTTTTTGCAAAAAAATGATATCTATGAAGAATTTCAGTCAGGATTCAGGCCCCGCCATAGCACAGAAACTGCACTTGTTAAAATTACAAATGACTTGCTTCTTGCGTCAGACAAAGGCTGCATCTCGCTGATAGTTTTACTTGATCTTAGTGCTGCGTTCGACACTATAGATCATGACATACTCATAGATCGATTACAAAACTATACAGGTATTCAAGGGCAGGCTTTAAGATGGTTTAGATCCTACCTGTCTGATCGCTACCACTTTGATTAAACGTGGTAGAGCCTCTTCAGGAAGAGACAGCAGCGGCCCTACACTCCTCTTATGATCAGTGGGACCCCTGTGGAGAGGGTGAGCAGCTTCAAGTACCTCGGTGTAAACATCTCCGAGGACCTGACTTGGACTACACACATTCAAACTCAGGTTAAGAAAGCCAGGCAAAGGCTGTACCATCTGCGACAGCTGAGGAAATTCAGGGTCTCTCCAGCTATCCTGAAAACTTTCTATTCAGGGGCCATAGAAAGTGTTCTGACTCAGTGCATCTCAGTGTGGTATGGTAATTCCTCAAACCAGGACTGCAAAGCTCTACAGAGAGTCGTGCGCTTAGCTGAGCGCATCTCGGGATCTACACTCCCCTCTCTGCAGGGCATCTACCTCAAACGCTGCAGAAGCAGAGCTGCTAAAATCACCAAAGACTCAAACCACCCCGGTAACCATCTTTTCCGTTTACTGCCATCTGGCAGGCGCTACAGGAGCTTGATGGCAAAGACAGAGAGACTGAGGAAGAGCTTCTTCCCTCAGGCCATCAGGCTCCTTAACACAAACTCTGTTCCATAAACTTTCACAAGACTCATTATTATCTGTAAAAAATAACAAAAACATTCATATTCTCATCATCCATATTGCCGCTATGTGTGCATACCCAGTACAACCCGTTGCACATCCCTCTCATCCCTCCTGTTTATACTAATATTTATTAAGTCCCATATAATGTTTTTGCACATCCAATTTGTTTTGCACATCTTACTGTTTTACTGTTTTGCACTTTTCTTTATTCTATTGCACATTTTACTTCTTATTTATTTTTTACCTATATATATATATATATATATATATATATATATATATATATATATATACTCTTGTGTGGTGTTACTTTTATATAATTTAATTTTGACTTTATTTTTTATATATTTTTTTATTCTTTGCACTGTCCACTGAGCGGACCTGATTTGACCTACATTTCACTTTTGATTATACCCTGTATAATTTATCATGTGACAAATAAAGAAACCTTGAACCTTGGTATATATAAATATATATATATATTAGTGGTGGGCATAGATACATTTTTTTATCTAGATTAATCTCACTGTAATCTTGGAATTAATCTAGATTAATCTAGATTAAAATGGCTCATTTGAATTCTGCCGAAGGCATTCAGAATATGTGTGCTACCCAAATAATGACTAAAAGTAAGTCTTTGAGAACGGGTTTCTCAAGCCAGGTGGCGATAGACCAGGGCTCATCTCCTGTTTCCAAAATGCATCACAAACTTTAATCTCTTCCGTCCCAATCCACGAAAAAACTGGAGGAAAATCCGTTCCACTCGGAAGAATGACTCCCATTCCTCCCACTCCCGTGTTGTTGTTGTTTTGGGGGTTTTGTCGATAACTGTCAATTACAGTAAAAATATAGTACAGATCACAGCGTGCCCACCTTATTAGTTGAATAAATACCCAAACGTTTTTGTTATTATATTGAACTGAAAGCCATCTTATGCACAGTGTTGCACAGTGTACACATTTCATGTAAATCATCCATGCTAACACACACGTTTCGATTTTAATTTTTAGACATTTCACTCTCTATAGATATATTTTTCAAAGACGGAGTTTCTCGCTCAAGTTCACATGAGACCTAAAGCGCATCCTGTTTGCTTAAAAGCGCAACGCGTTTCATTGTTATTCTGAGTGCACACAAATAACGTAGAGTCTTTACAGATTCGAAAGATGTATTAGGCTACTTTTATCTGTATGACCAAGAATGACGGAGATGTAAGAGCAAGTGAGCGACCGAGCCTGTCCTGCAGCAAACGCTTCCACACAAACACTTCAATAGCGCACATTTCTCTAGGTTAACATCATATTGAGCGCCATGTAAAGTTGCTACTACATACATCTTTCAGATGAAAAGCCAAATTTGAGGTTGATGAATGATAGGTGAGCGTTTGGATGTCCTGCCCGATTGTATTACCACACAGACCAGCCGTTAACAATCTGTCCATCACGGACTGCGAGCCTCTAGTTCAAGACTCGTTCTCGCCCCCTACAGTGCAATTCAGCTAGGTATACATCCGGCTAAAATATCAGGGTGAAAGTCATCATAGCTTGCGTAGTATAGACCCAGCTCCCAACCCAACTTTGAGAATAGATTAACGGCGATATTTTTTTTATCGCCCGATAAGAGTCTCACGTTAACGCCGATAACGGCCCACCACTTATATATATATATATATATTTTAGTGCTATCAAACGATTAATAGTAATTAATCTCGCATCCAAAATAAAAGTTTTTGTTTACATAATATGTGTGTGTGCTGTGTATATTTATTATGTATGTTAAGTTTATATATATAAATATACATAAATAATATATGAACATACATATATATATATATATATATATATATATATATATATATATATATATATATATATATATATATATATATATATATACACATACACATATATATATATATACTATAACTAATTCTAGCACTCTCTATTCTAACTCTATTTCATCTATTTGTTTTCTTTTTTTATTAAAAATAATAATAATTGACCCTAAAACACTGGAACTTTCTCTTCTATTTCTATCATAACTGTCATTCTATAATTGTATTCATTAGAAAAAAGACCCTCTAACACTAGCATGCCCTGTTCTCTTTTCTATTCTAATTTTATTTTTATTTATCATATAAAAAAACGTAAGACTTGTCACAGCATTTGCATATTATTGCTCTTTTGTTTATTTTGATTGCTTCTATTGTCATCATTTGTAAGTCATTTTGGATAAAAGCATCTGCTAAATGACTAAATGTAATTAATGCAAATGTAAATACTGTTGGCCAATAAATCTATTTATCTCTGGTGAAAAATATCATGTCAGATTACATATCAGTCAGTGACCTGCTCACAGGCTATTAAGCCTACAGCTTATCCCTGATAGATTGTGTGTAGCTGGGATTCACCTGGATGAGTGCGATCAGAGGGGAGATGACCAGAGTGATGCCGCTGGCCAGAAGAGCAGGCAGCTGATAGCACAGAGACTTCCCCGCTCCAGTGGGCATGAAGACAAACACATCCCTGTCACCTGTGAGCACAGTCCACTCCACACAGATACACAGACAGACAGACACAGAGACAGACACACACACACACACACACACACACACACACACAGAGACAGACAGACACACACACACACACACACACACACAGACAGACAGAGAGACAGAGACAGACAGACAGACAGACAGACAGAGACAGACACACAGAGAGAGACAGACAGACAGACAGAGAGAGAGAGAGACAGAGAGAGAGAGAGAGAGACACACACACACACACACACACACACACACACACACACACACACACACACACACACACACACACACACACACACACACACACACACACACACACAGAGACAGACACACACACACACACACACACACACACACACACACACACACACACACACACACACACACACACACACACATAATGTAACCATCAGCTGCACTAGCATTCGGCTATCTCCTAACATTTGTTCATAACAATCCAGAGTAAACATGTCTTCACCCTTTAGCACTGCTTTCACGGCATCTTCCTGCTGTTGAGATCGAAACTTGTCGAAGCCGAAGTGTTTCTTTAACGCCCGGTGAACGGCACTCATAACTACATCCACAATCTCTCAACATTCACTCAACTTTCACTGAACTCCACGGCGCACGGAGATGATGTCATGCAGAGCAATATGTGACGCAAATATTCTGCGATCTTTTGAATTTCTTATATTCACAAACATAAATGTCCATTCTCCCACCATAAACGATATTTTGAGGCTTTTAACAACACATATCAACCGTATTTTGAAATTATTTCTGTATCCGAAACAAAAACATCGTTGTTTATTTAATGTTCAGACCAATTATTGAAGGCATATTGGAGAAATGTTTCTTTCATAAATTATGTTTTTTAAAGATACTTCTTTACGATGTTTAAAAACTGATTACAGCAATATTCAGAAGCCTAGGACAGAATAGAAAAAAACACCTGTTGTTTGATTTGATTGTATACTTTGTCAGATGTAGCCTAGATGTCCCTTGTTCTCTTTCTTTCTTTCTTTCAACACTTTATCATTACTTTAGTTTCAAACAGTTAAAAACTAAACAGCCTATTTCACACTGGATGTAGGCCTATATCTTTTCCTTTACACTTTTATTTTGAATTATTAATTTACAAAACATCTATAAATATACGAATCTATATATAAAAATATGTGCATTTGTGGTGTGATGCATTAAAATTCAACTTTAAAATAAATGCAATTAAAACACCAAATTTGATATCACTATTGCATTTTATTCATTTTGATTATTATAAACTCAACACTCTGAGCACGTCACACTCATTTGCACTAGAATAAATTAATCTCACGATGCATTTAATTAGGTAATCTTCACATAAAGCAACATTTGACAGAATAAAATCTGCATGAACACACAGGATTGAACTTACTTTGATTTATTATTCACATAAAGTGCATTTAATGTCATGATTTGAGTTTGTCAAATGAATATGAAAGTGCAGACAGAGCAGGCAAACACAGTATTATAATAAGGTGCAGACAGCAGCAGGTTCAGAAGTGCCACAGAAGCAGTAGCTGAAAGAGATCCTACACTACCTTGATGGAATTACTGTTCGTGAATGCTATGGATCACCGTCAATCACTACGAACTGACTAACTAATATGGCCCAGTGGTTTCTAGTGCTAATGAGATCTAGAACACTGGTTCTCAACTGGTTTTGCTTCAGGACCCAAATTTTACATCAAGTGACTGACACATTTCTTTATTGCCAAAAAATAGTCCTTAGCATTAAATACGCAAACATCTTAATCTTACTGCAAACTGCTTAGGCTCAAAATTTCGCTAAATTATTAACATACCAGCTAACAGGAAACGTTCTCAGAACTTTGAACAAGGTTATGGCAAACGTTCTGAACAAATGTTCTTCCAGTTACATTAATAGAATGTTTGTTTAAAGTCATCTGGATTTTAATAATGTTCTCAAAACATTAGCATGCAAAACAGTATGTATAGATTATCGTTTTCTGCAACATTGGATGTTCATCTAATTGTTGCTACTTATAGTTTCAGATGGTTTCGAGAAGTGACATTCCCATAATGTTTGCATAATGATCAAATGGAATGTTAGCTTTATGTTTTCTCTAACATTCTTCACATAACCCTATGTTTCAGAGAACATTTTCATAGCTTCAGTTAGCAAAAACATTCTCAGAATATAGTTTTGTTAGCTGGAATGGTATTGGCTGAAGAAGAAAACTGTCAGTAGTCAGCTTGAGCGTTGTCTAATTGTCGTTTGAATTTTGATTGTTTCTCCCCCAGTGAAAAACAACATTACCCATGATTCTACAGAGAAGTCTCCGCCAGCCAGGATACTGAAACAAGCAAAGTGTGCCAAAATAATTATTTAGCACCCAGCTACCATGAAGCACTGCGAATGACATAATAGCTCACAAATGCTCTCAAACTACTAAAATATTTTTCTCCACAGTTATTAATTTGACAGTGTCATTCACAATGCTTCATGGAATTGTAGTCCTTTCTAAGCAGAGTTTGTAATGTTGTGATTCCCCTCACAGCTGGTTTGTTTGGTTCATGGCTTAAATCACTTAATAAAATCCCATACTTAGCAAAATACTTGGATTTGTGACCCTGTGACCCTATCTGTATAGATGGTAACATATTAAGGTCCAGTTGAAAACCACTGGTCTAGAGATTATGCACTGGGCTCCGGTTGGATTCGGTTGGGTCTCAACCCCACAGGCACATGCCGGGACATATGCAGTGGCTCCTGTTCCTGGGGGTTCTGATCACCAGGTCTTTCACGATCTCCACCGTCCCGAAGAGAGGGAAGAGCTTTTCGTCAAATGTCTCGTTGTAGGTGTAGATGTGGGAGTGGCTCTCTGCATCGTAGAAGGACAGCTGGCCCTGGTCGTAGTCTAGGTAGACACCGACCTTTCGAGGAATCAAGGCAGCCGGCAGGGCGGTGAACGGCACGGTGAGGGCCTTTAGCTCCGTGCCGCGCTCCAGCCGCAGGCTCAGGTAGCCAGTGTCGGTGTTCAGGGACTTGAAGCCCTTACGAAAGGCAGGCTCTTTGGCCACGCCGATACGCCAGTCCATTTCTCCCACATCCACCTCCCAGTACTGGCGGCCAGAGGCGAAGCCTTCGGTTCCCACCGCACACCACCAACCGTCGAAGCGCTGGTGATAGTTGGGCACCTCTTTGCGCTCGAAACCGCAGCGCATGCGCTTCTCGTCCTCGGAGATCAGCAGGTCAGGGTTGGCCGTGTCCAGGTCAAGGGTCACCTCCACTATGATGGAATGAATGGAGGGTTGTGACTAATGTGTTATCGGCTTGACAAACTATGAATCAATGAAAACGGCTTTGTTTCAAAACCTAGAGAGCTGCTTATGTAGGCAGCATTTGGAAGCATCCAATTCACAAAAGCCTTGTTCAGACTGTCAGCCCAAATCCGATTTTTGTGCAAATCCGATTGAAATCCGATCATATTTAGATCCGAACGGAGAGTCCGAACGGCAATGAACTACATGAAATCCAATTTGTGCAAATCTGTTTCGAGCTACATTCCTATGTGGTTTGGAATCCTTTTCAAATCGCATTTCTGGAAATCTGTTTCAGTCTTTCAGGTCAGATTGGATTTAGTATAGATTTTTCACGTCCTAACGCCACTTAAAACGTAAATACTTCAGATCATTTTGTAAAAAAACATAATGAACATCTGTGCAGAAACAAGCTTGTGTTGTTGCGAAAGTCAAGTCAAGCGGAAAAAAACAATATAGGCCTACTGCTAGTGTACACACCTCTTTGAGTTTTGAAACCAGCGGAGACGGCAGCACAGAATAAAGCCGCGCTTACATTACGCGCTTCCTGCGTTACTGCCGCTGCCGCACGAGACGAAATGCATAATAATAACATGTTGTCAAGTCGTAAGACAACATCTGTATTGTAAACTGGGTTTTATTGTTGTTTTAAGCATTTCATAACAACGCAACGGTCATAGACGAAAGAGCGCTTATGGACACACAAATCGGATATGAACAGTTGTGATAAACAGTGTGAACAGTCAGTTATTCAAATCAGATTTCATCCGGATATGCACAAAAATGGATTCGGGCTGATATTCTGAACGACGCTATAGATGGCAAGGCCCCAGCTTTAGACAAAATTCTAAACTCAAAACATCTCAATTCTATGTATACTCTATTTAGAATTTAGACTAAAGCCCCGTTCACACCAAGAACGATAAAGATCTAGTTCTAAAAATCGTTCTCAATATTAAAGAATAGCAGAGTTCACACCACAACTATAACGATAAAGGCACAGAGAAACGATATCGTTGGGAAAAAATATTATAATTTTCAGAACGATTTTTTCCAGCTGATGAATGATACAAACATTGACAGCCAATCAGAATCCTTCCAGCTGTGACGAGCTGGAGAATTTAAGGCATACCAGCGTGCGCTGAGAATAAACAGACGATCATCCGCTGGTGTGGACGCTAATATCGTTATCTTTATAGTTATCGTTCTTGGTGTGAATGGGGCTTTAATTCTATCCGCATCTCAAATACTTTGTATTTTTGTATGTGATGCTATAATTGTAATCCCATAATGCAGTACGACAAGATGGTGGATTAAAAGTAAATAGTTCAATCTACAATTCTAAATCATCAATTTTACTCAGTATTTTTCAGTGATGTATTCTTAGTACAATATCACAGTGTCAGCAACATGCTAATGAAATTTACACTGCTATTAAAAAATGTGGGGTTTGTCAGAGTTTATTGTATATTTTTTTTTTTAAATGAACGCTTTTTTTAACAAGGATGCATTAAATTGATCACAAGTGTAAAGATATTTAAAATGTTAAAAATGTAATTGAAATAAAAAATATTTATATATCAATTTATCCGAAAATCCTGAAAAAATGTATCATGTTTTCCAAAGACATATGAAGCAGCACAACTGTTTTCAACGCTGATAATAATAATAATAATACATTTCTTGAGCAACAAATATTAGCAAAGCATATTATTATGATTTCTGAAAGGTCATGTGACACTGAAGAGTAATGATGCTGAAAATTCAACTTTACATCACAGGAATAAATTACATTTTAAAATATATTCCCAGAGGAAACACTCATTTTAAATTGTAATAATATTTCACAATATTACTGTTTTTAGAGAATTAAATAAACAAGTAAACGCCTTACCTCCCGCATCCCTGATCCAGTCCCACACTAAATAAAAGAAAAGCAATAGTTCATAGTGAGTCTTAATATTCAAGCCACCATATAATTACAAAACTGTCCAGAATATCTATTCAGATTTGCAAAAGAGAAACATTAACACATGACTCACCCACTTGAGGAATATATGGGGTGGCACCTAAGTCAAAAACAAAAAAAGGTGCTGTCAGCAAGATGTGTTAATACCAGCATTATATTTCACTATCTAACAGATACATGAACAAGGTTCAACAAGGAAGTCGTTTACAGCACATCTGAAATCATTTTTTCTTATATTCGTGATATTCAAGAAACTGACGTGATGATCAAACCTATTTTTTGGCTCTTCTGTTTCCACATAAGCCACTTTTGCGGAATGTTCTCCTAAACACACACACACACACAAAAATCAGTTGTATGTTATAAACTTATAAACTCTGAGCTACTGTGGTGTTATTTTCTTCACACCTTGTCTAGTTCTTTGTTGATTAGCATCCAGAACACCAGCTCCATGGCCGACTGCAGGGTGGCCATCCGACCTTTTTTCCAGTGATTCTCATAGTCATCCAAAGCCGCCACCACCTGCTCTCCAGGCCACACACTTTGCTACACAGGAAAGTGGGAATCAATTATGCAAATGTTGCCACTCAACATAACTGACGTGCAACTATTAAAGCAAAAGTTCACACAAAAAATGAATATTCAAACAATAATAGCATTTAGAATGTCCCAGTTAAAAACATGGAAACCCAGCGTGTGTGTGTGTGTGTGTGTGTGTGTGTGTGTGTGTGTGTGTGTGTGTGTGTGTGTGTGTGTGTGTGTGTGTGTGTGTGTGTGTGTGTGTGTGTGTGTATATGTGTGTGCGTGTGTGCATGTCTGTGTCTGTGTGAGTGCGTGCGTGTCTGTGAATGTGTGTGAGTGTCTGTGTGTGTGTGTGTGTGTGTGTGTGTGTGTGTCTGTGTCTGTGTCTGTGTCTGTGTCTGTGTCTGTGTCTGTGTCTGTGTGTGTGTGTCTGTGTGTGTGTATATACCTCAGGTTGGGCCCTCAGGTCTTTGATCCAGGTGTGAATGACTCTCCTGGCGCTCTCCAAATCCTGCTCACTGCTCAGAGCCAGATCCTTCCAGTCACTTTTCTCTGGCCATCCATCAGTCAGTATTGGTCTTTTCTGTTAGAACAATATTTGGTGACATGGTTCTGGTGAGCTAGTGAGCAGCCTACATAAGCAGCCTTTTAAGGAGTCAAAAATGTACATCCATTTGCAGAAATATGGTTTCAGTACATAAAAACACGGTAAAGGTATAATAGGAATAAATGAGTGTCTTGCCTTGCTCTCTAGCAGCGAAGCCCACTCCAGAATGAAGGCCCTGCAGGTGAGAGTGGGCCACACATCTTCACTCTTTGAGATGTTCTCCAACACCTCGGACCTCTACGGTCACCGGGAGAGAAGAAAACACACATGTTCCATCAGAACCCAATAATTCAGTTCAGTTCCTGAATTTGAATTTAAGAAGCAAATAGAACAACGAATTGAATTTCAAATTTCAAATTAAAGAAGCAGAATTAAAACTCGATTAATATCTTAAAAATCAAGTTTGTTTTTGTAAAATATTACATTTCAGGTCGACAAATGATAACGATAGTGTTTGAAATGCTACCTAATGAAATTGAATTTATATATTTTAATTTTTGTTATATTTATTTTTTTTAAACAGTGAACACTGAAAAAGTTCAACTGTCATCTAGTTAATGTGAGTTTTCAGTTTTTTAGTACATAACAGAAAATATGATATTGCATTAAAGTCTTTTTGAACTTTTACGTCTATATTCATAGTAAGTAAACTAAATGAAACATCAACTAACAAAATGT
Organism: Gymnocypris eckloni scoliostomus; assembly: GCA_027564155.1. NCBI lineage: Eukaryota > Metazoa > Chordata > Actinopteri > Cypriniformes > Cyprinidae > Gymnocypris > Gymnocypris eckloni. The sequence continues at coordinate 27,248,646 of CM050415.1, read as the reverse complement.
TTTCAGTTTTATCTTGAGTGAAAACCTTACTTTTGTATTAATGCAGCTAATTTACAGCTAATTTAGATTTATGGAGAAATTTTAGGAGACATAAAAGCTGTTAAAAAGCAACAAAAAACAAATGTACACGTATATATATATATATATATATATATTATAATTTAGACCTACATTAAGGAAGGTTTAAATCTAAACTGATTAAGTATACAGTAATCTTTTTACTTTGTATGAATGCTTTTGCCTTTGGGAAAATAAATATATTTTTATTAATATTAATATTAAATCTAAATTTAAGTTTTAAACCAAACCATATAATTTAAGGAAAAATCATATATATATATATAAATGAAAGCATTTTTTATGTTGAAAGTATACTTGATTTAGTGAATATATCATTGAATTTCTCTTTCTGTCATTCAAGTTCAAATTCACTATCCTGTTGGGAACGGAAGCCAATGAAATTATGAATTTTCCTGTGATTATTCAGCCGTCAGCTCTGATTTTTTTGGTGCATTAGACATTTATGAGTGGCTGTACCTGACAGACGCGTCCCAGATCCTTGGCCAGGTTGACAATGAACTGCTGGCTCTCGTCCAGTGGTTCTCTCTTCTCATCTTTCACCTTCTTACGAAACTCCTGAATGCATAAATTCATTTAAATGTTATATGAATCTTGGTAAACGCATAAAAATCTAAGTTATTTCAAGCCTAGTCTCAGTGATGGACTGCCTACAGGCCCTAATCGTGAAACACAGAAGAAGAACAAATCAATCTGTTCATATTGGATTGACAGAAATCATCACATTAATGATACATAAAAACAAAACAAACTGTGATCAGTCTGGTTTCATGTTGAGTAACTTCCAGTCGAGTGGGTGGTTCTTGGCTACTTTAAGCTGTAACGTGGACCAGTCATTAATCAGTCTTTCAAAAGTTTGGCTACGTGAAACTATTTCAGCATGTTGTCAGTTCAAGTTAAAGTTGTTCATTAGGGTTACAGCAAACAAACAAGAACAGTGTTTCATTAAGAATGCAGCTCATGCGTGGTCTACTTCCTGTGTTATTGTCTCTTGTTAATGACCAGCTAAAAGAGCCTTTTTCTTTGACCAAAAGATGCCTACTGAAAGTTTTGAAACAACAGTTTCACGCTATTCTGTTTTTATATGTCATTGTATGCAAGAAGAACAGATTGACAACATATTTGTGCAAGATACCTTAAACTTCTCCGTAACGTTCTTGGTTGGTTCGACCAGAAACTGAAGACACTGCATCATGGTGGCTGCTGCTCACAGAAACCCTTCACCAGAGGAAATAACTACAGCAAAGACAGGAGAGGTTTTCTGTGATACACAAACTACTTTAAACTTCAAAAACAACGTGTCAACCCAGCAGACTGTTTGTTGACTTTGACAACAGATAGATGATTAAACACTAAGCAGATATATATAAGACCAAAACCCTCAGACCTTGTCCTTGACCTGAATAACGCAAAGCTTCAGGAGTTTAATGTTTATACAACAAATGATCATGGTTTACGCTTGTGTAAAGAAATAAGTGTGATTAATTGAATTGAAAGTGTACTAAAGTCTTTTAAGTATATTTGTGACCCTGGAGCACAAAACTAGTCATAGTTATATTTGTAGCAATAGCCAACAATACATGGGTCAAAATTATCAATTTTTCTTTTATGTCAAAAATCATTAGGATATTAAGTAAAGATCATGATCCATTAAGATATTTTGTAAATCTCCAACCATAAATATATCAAAACATATTTTTTATTAGTAATATGCATTGCTAAGAACTTCATTTGGACAAATTTAAAGGCGATTTTCTCAATATTTAGTTTTTTTGCACCCTCAGATTCCAGATTCTCAAATAGTTGTATCTCCGCCAAATATTGTCCTATCATAACAAACCATACATCAATGGAAATATTATTTATTCAGCTTTCAGAAGATGTATACATCCCAATTTAAAAACACTGACCCTTATGACTGGTTTTGGGATCCAGGGTGGTCCATGTTTTTTAAACTGTGTTTGGCGATAATATAATAATGAAACAAAAGGCCGCTTTAAGTGCACTTAAAGATCGTATACGTTTATGACTGTTTCTAAACACTTAAGTACACTTTTTAAAATTTGCATTTTGTGATATGGAAAAAGTATTTCAAAAGAAATGGCATTAAAGTATATTTTAGTTTATCATAAAGGTTTGTCAGTGCATTCAGCAGTACACTTTAACCATATTTCAAAGACAATAGAAGTAATTATAAAATTACATATTGAGATCTTACTTAAGTGGGTCAAAAAGCACCCTTTTTTGCATCAGCGTTTAATATAAATTTAACTATAATACATGTTTATTTAATTGCAATTAAGTGTCAGAAAACATTACTTCAGTTTGCACTTAAGTAGCCCTATTCTCTTAAAATGAATGATTTCCATAATAAGCACACTTTTAAAAGAATCCAAAAGTGTACTTATTTTTCACAAGCGTAGCATGACAACAAAACCAGATTTGATCATTTATGAAGATATTAAGTGATGCTTGTCCATCATGATGCTGGAGTGCTGCGGGTGTTTGCCAGAGCTATTTTACCCCACACATTTATCATCTGTCAGAAAATAGAGTTATGAGCAAAACGATAACAATTATTTATTTTTTTGACATTAAGATCACTAAAGAAAAAAACGTACTATCTATGCAAAAGCTCATTTTGTTCAGTGTTTAAATATTACAGATCCAGAAGTGAGAGCACACGTGACTCATCATCAGTGCTGGAGGATTATCCAAACAACTCCTGTTAACAAGGTTAAAGACACTACAATCTAACTTATAGTGATAAAACATGGACAAAGAGGAAGAATACGGTGCTGCTGCACATTTGCAGTAATTATATTAGAAATGAAATGAGTCATTTCATAGCTTAGATTGATATTATAAGGTATTCTAACTAATACAACAAAATTCATATTAAATTATTATGAATAATTACCAATTACAATAATCTGTTGTATCATTGCAGTAAACAGACTCCAACAACCTCACTCAAAATCGTCTCCTATTAAAAGGGCT